>JALBCR010000709.1:0-79184 GCA_030710515.1 Abscondita cerata
TTGGTATGTAAACGGACGCTTAAGGTTCCGTAAGTCGGCGACCGCTCGGTTCGTTAGTTCGATTTACTACGACGCGATGAGGACCTATTTCTTAAAAAAATTGAAGCGAACGAGTTAAGTTTACGATAACCGATATTCATATTTTCTTTTATTTTTATTACATCAAAATTTTTCGTTTAAAAGCAAGACATTTAAAACAAATGATGATACGTACAAATATCAGGTCGTTAAGAAGGATTAAACGATTAAGACGGAAACGATATTAGATTGTTTTCTATTAGATCTCTATGGATACGTCACAAGCTTAAATAATTGTAAGATTTAATACAATTCAAAGTTAATCGCTTTTCATCGCCCCAAACAAAACCCTACTTGGTATGTGTTTTTTTTGAAGTAAGGTAATTTTTCTTAACACATTTGTCGGCCGATAAAAAAAGGTCAAAGACGGACGTAAGTCTGTAAGAGAACGCGACGCTATGTACGTGAAGGCTAGCAGTTTCGCGATCGGGGCCGTTTCGAATATAACGAAAGTTACTATGGACCATTCTATTCGATTACTCGTTTTTTTTCATTCGCCGCCGTCGATTTTTTAATCGAAGATCAGCAGACGAACGTAGTTCGAGTTCTTCTCGACGATAGAGTCGTACTAATTTTCTGCCGAACGGTCGCCGATTCGACAGGCCGCCGGCGGTCACCGCGACGGCCGCCGGTCGCGCCCAATCGTACGTCGGCAGCGTCAAACGATCCGACGTCCGAAATTTAATTCGCCGGAACGATCGCCGACGCTAATCGGTCTAGGCGGGCGTCCGCGTGCGGGTCGGCGGATTCGAATGCCACGTCTCGTTTCGGTTTTGGACGACCGACGGTTCGAAAGACGGGCCTTCGAGGGTCGTCCTTCGGTCTAACGACGCCCCACGGAACGAAGTAGTGGTCGCGTCTTCGGCGCCTTCGAGGTTCGATCTCCGGCGACGTCGGCCTCGCCGAAAGTCTCGCCTCTCGAACAAGAGCGCCGTTGACACGGAACGCCACGGCGCGGCCGAAAATTTCGTACGGATTCTATGAGCGGTACGTGCGTTCGGACTAGGTCGATCGAATTCATACGCAGACGACAAACGAAGTCTTATCGTCTTCGTAGTTATTTGCAAGAAAACTATAATAACGCTGACCCGCGCGTTCGTTATTATAATAACCTAATTAATTCTTAACGTGAATTTTTTATCGCGTCGTCTATTTACAATGGCCGACGTAGCTCAATCGACCGCGATTCAGAACGGAGCGAACGCCGATTCGGCGGCCGCGTCGTCGCCTTCTTCGGCCGGCGCTAAAAAACCGTCTTCGGCCGCCGCCCAGCAGAAGAAGAAAAAGGCGGGCGCCTCGTCGAAGAGCAAACCGAACCACCCGCGCACTTCCGAGATGGTCAACAGCGCGATACAAAATCTAAAGGAGCGAGGCGGCTCGTCGCTGCAGGCGATCAAGAAATATCTCGCTTCGAACTATAAGATCGACGCCGAAAAGTTGTCGCCGTTTATCAAGAAATACATCAAATCGGCGGTCGCTTCCGGAGCACTCGTACAAACGAAAGGAAAGGGGGCGAGCGGTTCGTTCAAGATACCCGGCGCCGGTTCCGGCGACAAGTCTTCTTCGGCCGGTTCGAAGGCACGAGGAAAAGTTACGAAGAAGGCGTCTTCGGCTAAATCTCCTTCGGCCGCCGCCAAACGTGCCAAGGCTCCGGCCAAAAAACCGGCAGCGAAGAAAACGACCGCCGCCGCATCTCCGGCCGAGGGGAAGAAAAAGAAGAAACCGTCGCCGAAAAGCAGGCCGTAGCGCAGCGGCGCCCGAAAAGAAACCGGCCGCCGCCGTCGCGGCATCGAAACAACCTAAATCGCCTTCGAAAGCGAAAAACGAACAAGGTGCCGACAAAAACCCAAAGCGCCGAAACCGAAAAAGACGAAACCGGCCGCCGGCGGAAAGGCGTCGTCGCCGAAAAAAGCCGCCGCTTCGCCGAAGAAAAAGTGAAGAGGATGAGCCCGACGTAATGACGACGGGGGCGAGTGCAAGACCGCGAAAAGACGGCCGCCGCCGCAGACGACTCTCGTTTATACGAGACAAAAAAATGGCCCTTTTCAGGGCCACAAAATTACATCTACGTTAACTTGCGAGTTGACGAAAGTGAATTTTTTAAAGACGACAATTTATACGAAATAAAAAAAAACTTAGTTGTTTATTTATTTTTTTTTTGTTCCCGTGTTTATCGACGTCGATATCGTGTAAGAAAAAACAAAAGTCGCCATAAAAATTCTTTTACTAATCATTAAAGATTCGAACGATTTCGTGGTTCTGAAAAGAACCGTTTTTTTTTCTTTTAAGTTTAGATTTTCGCAATCCGTCTTAAGCGCGTTCGCCTCTTATACGTCTCGCCAGTTGGATGTCTTTAGGCATGATGGTGACGCGTTTGGCGTGAATGGCGCACAAATTGGTGTCTTCGAAGAGGCCGACGAGATAAGCCTCGCTCGCCTCCTGGAGCGCCATCACCGCCGAACTTTGAAAACGAAGATCGGTCTTGAAGTCTTGGGCGATCTCTGACCAACCTTTGGAAGGGCAGCTTGCGAATCAGAAGTTCGGTGCTCTTCTGGTAGCGACGGATTTCTCGGAGCGCGACCGTACCGGGCCTATAACGATGGGGTTTTAACGCCCCCGGTGGCGGGCGCGCTCTTTCGCGCAGCCTTCGTAGCGAGTTGTTTGCGTGGCGCCTTACCACCGGTCGATTTACGTGCGGTCTGCTTAGTTCTTGCCATGTCGTACGTACGAAATACTCGAGGGATATGAGCGTCTCTTAGTACGAGCTAGCGTATTTATGCGCGTCGACACGAAGCGCTATCTGACGAACGGGTCGCGAACGACTCCCGATCGCCGAGCATATAAAATCACGAAAATGGGGCGTGACTTGTACAGTTCGAGAGCGAAGTCGTTCGAGGCAACAGTCTATTTTGGCGAAACGAATTTGTTTTTAATTTTTTCTTCGAATTTTAATAATCGACATGACCGGAAGAGGCAAAGGCGGAAAGGGTTTGGGAAAAGGGGCGCCAAGAGGCATCGCAAAGTGTTGCGCGATAACATCCAGGGCATCACGAAACCGGCCATCAGGCGTCTAGCTCGAAGAGGAGGCGTCAAACGTATATCCGGTCTGATTTACGAGGAGACTCGCGGCGTTTTGAAGGTGTTTTTGAAAACGTAATTCGCGACGCCGTCACTTACACCGAACACGCGAAGCGCAAGACCGTCACCGCGATGGACGTCGTGTACGCTTTGAAACGTCAAGGTCGCACCCTGTACGGTTTCGGAGGTTAAGTATTAGACGACGCGCCGGACAAAAGACAAGAAAAAAATGGGAACTTTCGACCGAAACAAAAACGGTTCTTTTCAGAACCACCAAACCTTATCGCTGATGAATAAAAAAATCAAAAAAGAATTTTAACGTACGACGATCTTAAATTTATAATTACCTATACATATTGTTATTATAGTTGTTTGTCTGAGAATGGCAATTTTGTTTTTTAAATCGCCCTCCGAAGAAGACGGTAGAGGTGTTAGGTTAGTATGTTTAAGATAAGCATAAGCGAGAAATTTTTTTTTTGTTTATAGTATAGTGTGTCGATCGATAAAAAAAAATTCATTTCTGTTTACGATAACGTAAACGTACTGACTAATATTGGTGGCCCTGAGAAGGGCCGATTGGTCGTTTGTGTCGTCGTTTTTCACGAACGGGCGTTTAAGCTTTCTTCTCGGTCTTTTGGGCAACAACACGGCCTGAATGTTTGGTAGAACGCCGCCCTGCGCTATAGTCACTCCGCTGAGAAGTTTGTTCAATTCTTCGTCGTTCCTGATCGCCAATTGCAAATGTCTAGGGATGATGCGGGTCTTCTTGTTGTCGCGAGCGGCGTTACCCGCCAACTCGAGCACTTCGGCGGCCAGGTATTCCATCACGGCGGCGAGGTAGACCGGCGCTCCGGCACCGACGCGTTCTGCGTAATTGCCCTTGCGCAAGAGCCTGTGTATCCTGCCGACGGGGAATTGCAAACCCGCCCTGCTCGATCTCGATTTCGCCTTTCCCTTAACTTTTCCTCCTTTACCTCTGCCGGACATGGTCGATGATTAAAAAATATATTTCTTAGCCGCTGACGTAAAAATCTGACTGACGTATGTATACGACGCGATACGACGAGTAAGACTGCTATCGCGGACGGTTCGAACTACGGTTTTGTAGAACGGAACGCTTCCCAACGATCAAAAGGGCGTGGTTACGCATAATATCGTCTAGTGGGAGAAAATTCATAAAACAAATAAAATTTTCGATTTTGCCCCACCATTCATTCGTTCTCTGCTCTCCGTAGCGAACGGACGTTCTTTTAGCTCTGAGCTCTTAGCGACATAGCGACTTCTGCTTTTAAAAGCAACCCAAAGTTATTTTTTTTTTAGGTTTCGTTGCATTACGTATGTAATGTAACAACTTAAAGAATTTCTTTAGTACGGCGACTGCTATTTTATAGCAAACGCGATTTTGTTTTTCTGTTTTGATAGGATAAATGGACTCCGTCGTGTTACCTACCGAAGACTGGAAGAATATCGCCGCCGCCGCCGCCATCACCACCAACAACGCCATGGACCTTCAACAAGATGACATCCGGCAGTTAAGGGAAGAGAACCGCGAGTTGCGAAAACAGATCGCAGATCTGTCTAAGCAGCTTGCCGCCTTCCTTAACGCCTACGGACCAACCACCCCGCCGGACCAACCACCCCGCCGGACCAACCAACCCCGCCGGACCATCCACCCCAGCCGCGAAGAAAGGAAGGAAGAAGAAGACGAAAAGCCAACGACCGGATGAAGAATTCCCGCCGCTGCCGAACTACGACGCCGCCCCGAAGTCGCAACCGCCTACCTCAGATGACGAAGATACCGAAGTCCAGACCCCTACCCCGTTGGACGAGGATTTTATGGAGCAGGATGGCTTCTCTCTTGTGTCCAACAAGAGAAAAAGGTCGAATGTCTCCGTGATTTCCGACGCCAACACCGAGGACACCACCGCACCTAGGACAACGAAGATACCACCAATCGTTCTGCACAGCCAGAACGATTACCGTAAGGCCCTAACGACGTTAATGGAAAATAACGTTTCTGTCTCTAGGGCAAAGACGACGCGACACGGAGTTCTATCCAGGTTGAGACGGCCGAAGACTTCAGGGCTGCCACCGCCGCGCTGGAAACCAACCGTCAGGGATTCCACTCCTATCTTCTGAAGGAGGAACAACCCCTAAAGGTCGTCATCCGCGGCATGCCGCTCTACGACGAAGCCATCCACGACGTCAGAAGCCACCTCGAGGGTATGGGTTACGAAGTAAACAAAGTCTCGAGAATGATTTCAGGCCGAACGAAAAGACCGACTCCGCTACTCCTGGTTCAACTGAAGAGGAACCCGCGAGCGAAATCTATTTACGAACTCACCGAGATCGGAATAGTTCAAGTCCGCGTAGAAGCACCGCACCCGCGAGGCGACATCGGGCAGTGCTACCGATGCCAACGCTTCGGGCATTCCGCTCGTTGCTGCAGAGGGGCCCCCCGATGCGTCAAGTGCTTGGAGCCGCACTTCTCGTACGAGTGCACTAAGAAGAGGGAAGACGGACCCGCAACCTGCTGCAACTGCCAACAGGACCACCCCGCCAACTACAAGGGATGCCCGGCGCACCCGAGAAGACGTCTAACTAACCCGCCTCTTCCACAGGTACAAAGGACACCTAATCCCGCGCCCGCGAGGAAGGTAGAACCGTCGACTTCGTTCGCCGAGGCCACCGCCGGTCGCAACCAACCCGCCCCAGTCCCAGCAAAGAAGCCCCGCGAGGTCATTCAAGAGGTCACAAAAGAGGAAGCTCGTTTCATCGCCGAACTCCTCAGGCAACTCCGATCCACAACCGCATAATGGGTACACGTCCCCCTAGAAAACCGAACTCCCTTCACGTCGCCATTTGGAATTCGAACGGTCTTCAACACAAAGTCTTAGAGTTTTCAGAATTTCTCTATAGACAAAACATAGACGTCGCGCTAATTTCCGAAACGCATCTTCGAAATTGCGACAATCCCAAAGTTCGTAACTACGTTAGGTACAACGACAACCGGACGACAGGTAGAGGCGGTGGAACGGCTATCTTCATCAAGCGTTCCATCTCACACCACCGAATCCCGACGCCACGTCTAGAAAACCTGGAGGCCACCCAAATCGTGGTAAACACGGCAGCCAACGGAGATATAGTTCTCTGCGCCGCCTACAATCCGCCCACCAAAGACATTCTAGAAACCGATCTAGACGCTATACTTAACACTCGTACACCGACAATACTCGCCGGAGACTTAAACGCGAAACATCCAGACTGGCACAGCAGAAGGCAAAACCGAAACGGTCGATCTGCACACGCCAGCACCCGAAACCTCGTAGTTGAGGGCCGTACGAACCTACGCTGCACCCAGCGAACGGTTTACCGGACGTCATCGACATCGCGCTATTTCACAACGTCAGGCTCTTACACGACCTGACGACCATCTCGGACCTAAGTTCGGATCACGAACCGGTCCTACTCCAACTCGGAGATTCCGCGGACAATGACAACCTCCAATTCGAAAAGACAACGACATCCTGGCCGACTTTCCAATCCGAAGCCAAAAAACTATTCACGGAAGTTCCGATTATTGAAAATATCCCACAAATTCAAGACGCGGTTATAAAACTCACCGATCTCGTGAAGAAATGTATTGACAAAGCCACCAGAACAATCACGAAGACGACAGCTGACCCTCTTCAATTACCTCAACATATACGACAAATAATAACCGACAAAAACCGCCTTCGCCGCAGATGGCAATTAACCCGCCACCCCAACGACAAAACAGCCCTTAACGCCGCCCAGACGAACGTACGTAATCTTATCCTAGAGCACCGAAATACTATCTGGAATGACAAACTTCGGTCTCTATCCGTGTTCGACAATAGCGTTTGGCAAATGGTCAACGTTATTAAAAACCGAAACCGACCGACGATGCCCGCAATTCACGGACCCCGCGGACTAACATACACCGACGACGACAAAGCCGAAACCTTCGCCGACACCTTGGAACGGCAATTTGAACCCAACCACCCTGACGACGAGGACTTTCGCCGTACAAACGCCATTCACCGCGAAGTCCGAAACATTATCTCACGTATCCCGGACGTCAACATCCGCCACACTTCTCCCAAAGAAGTCACAGACGAGATCAAAAATCTAAAACCGCGCAAAGCTCCAGGACGAGATGGCATCCCAAACAAAGCCATCAAACTTCTCCCCAAAAAGGAATCGCGATGATCACCGCGATCTTCAACGCGTGTCTAAGACATAGACATTTCCCCGACGCATGGAAAACCGCAGACGTTATCGTCATACCGAAACCCGGTAAAGACCACACGATGCCCCAGAACTACAGACCCATCAGTCTTCTCCCGACTCTAGGTAAATTATTCGAAAAATAATTCTCGCCAGATTACAGGAACAGGTCGACGATCTTCAACTCATCCCGTCAGAACAGTTCGGTTTTCGCAGAAAACATTCCACAGTCCAACAGGGTCTCCGCGTAGTAGAGCAAATTACAGAAGGCTTCAACCACCGCGACGTCACCGGAGGCGTTTTTCTCGACATCGAGAAAGCGTTCGACAAAGTTTGGCATCGCGGCCTGCTCTATAAGATGCACCGTCTCGGCATCTCCACCTCAATGACGCAGATCATCGCCAATTTCTTACGTAAACGATCCTTTGCCGTAAAAATTCGATCCACGAAATCCACTCAACGCAGCATGCACGCCGGGGTCCCGCAAGGTTCAACGCTCTCGCCGCTGCTCTATAACATCTTCACGGCCGACATCCCAAAGATCAACGGATTAACATACGCGTTTTACGCCGACGACACCGCCGTCTTGGCAACATCACGGTCCACCACACAAGCTGAGAGAAATCTTCAACTCGCGCTGGATTCCCTAGGCACCTGGTACGAAGATTGGCGGATCAAAGTCAACGCTTCCAAAAGCGCGGCGATCTTCTTCAGCCGAAGAAATATCGAGCCCGCACGCCGACTGCACATCAACGGCGACGACGTCCCCTGGGTAAACGAGGTTAAATACCTCGGCCTGACCCTAGACAAGAAGTTGCTTTGGAAAACGCACATCGTCCAGAAACTGACTACCGCCAACGCGCTATTGGCAAATCTCTACCCGATGTTATGCCGCAACAGCCGACTCAGCATCGACAACAAGCTACTCATCTATAAAATGGTAATCCGCCCCTCCATGATGTACGCAGCAGAAGCCTGGTTCTACGCTGCCAAAACTCACACGACGAAACTGCAGGTTCTTCAAAACAAGATTCTCCGCATCATCGCAGACGCCCCTGGTTTTTCCGCAACGATCGTCTTCATCACGAACTTCAAATTCCCAAGATAGCAGACTTCGCACGCCAATCCGCAACTGCGCTTCACGCGGTCATCGCGGCCCACCCCAACCCACTCATAACGCGGCTCTGGGATTACGATGTAGATGACATGCCAAGGCACAAGAGGCCGAAGTATGTCATCTTAGGTTAAGCTAGAATGAATTGTCAGCCCAGAGGATCGGAAATAAACGGACGAGGAAACTCTGAAGTTGAAAGCCGATCCAATGGGGTTATTTAAGTATTTTTTGTCATTTAGGATTAAGCTATAAAAATTGTAAAATTGAAGTAGCAAATAAACATGTATGAAACTGAACGAAAACCACCACTTTTTTTTTTTTTTTTTTTTTATATTGTTTAAATTTTTTTTTTTTGTGAATATAATTTTATTTTTATATAAAAAAATAAAAAAAAAAATTAATATTTATTTATTTATAATAAATATTTAGAAAAATTGTTGAAGTAGAAGTTTTTTTTTTATTTTTTTTTTTTTTTTTTTTTAAATAAAAAATTTTTAAACAAAAAGAAGAAAAAAAGGGAAGAAAGAGGTTAAAGAAGAAGAAGCGCAGGAGGAAGGAGAGTTACGCCATCTACATTTACAAGGTGCTGAAGCAGGTCCATCCCGACACGGGCATCAGCAGTAAGGCGATGAGCATCATGAACAGCTTCGTCAACGACATATTCGAACGCATAGCGGCCGAGGCTAGCCGCCTCGCCCACTACAACAAACGTTCGACGATCACGAGCAGGGAAATACAGACCGCCGTGAGACTGCTCTTGCCCGGCGAATTGGCCAAGCACGCCGTCAGCGAAGGTACCAAGGCCGTGACGAAATACACGAGTTCGAAATAAATTGACATCATTTTTAACGTCGTCTTCTTCGTCGTCAACAAACAAAACGGTTCTTTTCAGAACCACGAATTTTAATCGATAAAAGAAAAGAATTTTTTATTTTCGACTTTTTTATACTTCGAATGGTATTTGAAAGGAAAAAATGTTTTCTATTATTGACGACGTTTTAAAGTAAAATTTTTATCATAATCAAAGTAGGTGTTTCGTAACTCTTAAGTAAAAAAATTTTCGCCACTTTTCAAGTTTTATTTTGACATTCGTTTTTATAATGGTCACCTAACTGTAAGTTTGTAGAAATGCGCCAATCGCATTAAGTCGTTAAGAAAGCTTTAAACGAATATTATCACTTAATCGATTTCGAATTTGTTATCATTCGATATTTGGCGGCGCAGAGTATAATTTCGTGTGATCGAAAATGTGTTATGATGTTATAAGGATTAAACTAGTAATGCCAACAGATAACTGTAAACGACGATTGAATATTAACAGTTATCTGTTGGCGTCACTTAGCTTATACTATTTGTACGTGTGCTTATACACGAGATGTCGCGAGACACGCCCTTCGGTTATAAGGATTGTAATTGCCAACGTTAGATGGCGGCACAATGTACGTACGTAAGCGTAACCGTCCATAACCTAAAAATAAAAGATAATCTCTTAAGATTTTATTCGAATAGAATTTAGGAGTACAAGCATATTTTAAAATAGTGTCGATCTGTATTTTTAAAAAAAAACTGAATCGCGCAGGCCGCGAGATGCGATTGATTTATTTAAATATTTCATTAAAATCACCTAAGTAAATAAAAAAAATAATAATTAATTTCGATCGATAAGAGCGATCACAAAAAAAACCGAACGATACGAGAACGCAGGCACGCGAACGTGAGTATGTAAACGGACGCTTAGGGTTCCGTAAGTCGGCGGCAGCTCGGTTCGTTAGTTAGATTTACTACGACTCGACGACGACCTAAACGGAATGCTTTTGTCGGTCGTTTATTAAACGATAGGTTTTTTTCGATAAGAATTTGCCAACGTACGAGCTATTTTTGAAAAATTGAAGCGTACGAGTTAAGTTTACGATAACCAAGATTAAAATTTTTTTATTACACCGACAATTTTTCTCGGTTAAGTAAGTGCAAAACATTTAAAACGAATGATGATACGTACAAATGTCACGTCTATAATTTCGTGTGATCGAATAGAATTTAGGAGTACAAGCATATTTTAAAATAGTGTCGATCTGTATTTTTAAATAAAAAAACTGAATCGCGCAGGCCGCGGGATGCGATTGATTTATTTAAATATTTCATCAAAAATCACCTAAGTAAATAAAAAAATAATAATAATTAATTTCGATCGATCGGAGCGATTACAAAAAAAAATCGAACGATACGAGAACCCAGGCACGCGAACGTGAATATGTAAACGGACGCTTGAGGTTCCGTATGTCGGCGGGCGCTCGGTTCGTTAGTTCGATTTACTACGACGCGACGAAGACCTATTTCTTAAAAATTGAAGCGAACGAATTAAGTTTACGATAACCGATATTAACATTTTCTTTTATTTTTATTACATCAAAATTTTCGGTTAAAACGAGACATTTAAAACAAATGATGATACGCTGCTGCTGCTGCTGCTGCTGCTGCGCTGCTGTACAATAATCACGTCGTTAAGAAGGATTAAACGATTAAGACGGAAACGATATTAGATTGTTTTCTATTAGATCTCTATGGATACGTCACAAGTTTAAATAATTGTAAGATTTAAAACAATTCAACGTCAATCGCTTTTCATCGTCCCAACGAAAACCATATGTGGTATGTTTGCATAACGTGTGTTCAATTGGTATTTTTTTTTTTTTTTATTTTGAAGTAAGGTAAATTTTCTTAACACATTTGTCGGCCGATAAAAAAAAAGGTCAAAGACGAACGTCGAAGTCTGTGAGAGAACGCGACGCGATGTACGTGAAGGCTAGCAGTTTCGCGATCGGGGCCGTTTCGAATATAACGAAAGCTACTATGGACCATTCTATTCGATTACTCGTTTTTTTTTTCATTCGCCGACGTCGATTTTTTTTTAATCGAAGATCAGCAGACGAACGTAGTTCGAGTTCTTCTCGACGATAGAGTCGTACTAATTTTCTGCCGAACGGTCGCCGATTCGACCGGCCGCCGGCGGTCACCACGACGCCCGCCGGTCGCGCCGAATCGTACGTCGGCCGCGTTAAACGATCCGACGTCCGAAATTTAATTCGCCGGAACGATCGCCGACGCTAATCGGCCTAGGCGGCCGTCCGCGTGGTCGGCGGATTCGAATGCCACGTCTCGTTTCGGTTTTGGACGACCGACGGTTCGAAAGACGGGCCTTCGAGGGTCGTCCTTCGGTCTAACGACGCCCCACGGACCGAAGTAGTGGTCGCGTCTTCGGCGCCTTCGAGGTTCGATCTCCGGCGACGTCGGCCTCGCCGAAAGTCTCGCCTCTCGAACAAGAGCGCCGTTGACACGGAACGCCACGGCGCGGCCGAAAATTTCGTGGTTACCGTGAGCGGTATCCCGACGTTGCTCAGAAACGGCGATGTTTGTTTGCGTTGGTCGACTTATAAAGGCAGCGGCTAGTATGGTGGTCGGCAGCGGGCATATGAAAGGATGACACAACCCGTAAAACGATTTATTAAATTGTACGAGACTACTACTCTTTACACTACTTAAAACTAACTACATATAACGTATTGGTGGCAAGTGATCGGTGCGCTGGTTACGGGACGACTGACTGCTGTCGTGGAGGGGCTTGGTTTTATCCCCTTCGGGCCGCGTAATCCTTCGTACGCAGTGGCTCCGCCCTCTGCGTTGGCGTTGTCGGTGACAGTCCCCCCTGCTCCGGAGGATTTGCGGCGGGGTTTTCAGAGTTGCGCCGCCGGGCGCGTCTTCCCCTGAATGGTCGAGGAGGAATGCGTCGCACTACCCAATTAACTGGTATGGCGGTGGGGCGGTTGGTGTGCGCCGGATTGCCTTCGGCTGAGGCGAGGTTCGTCGGTGTGTCGTCGGCGGTTGGAGCGCTGTTTGTCGGCGGATGGTCTATTTGAGGTCGACGGGGTGCTGGTCGGAAATCGTGAACGTGCACCTTGGCTACATCTCCGGTTGGCCTTTGAACCCAATACGCGTTTGTGCCGGCGAGATCGAGAATTTCGCAGGGCCGATCCACTTCGCGTGAAAGTCCCCGGCTCGCTTGGGAGTCGAGACCGTTCCAACACCCGCTGCCCGACAGAGAATTCGTTTTGGCGGGTCCAAAGTTCGCGTACCTTGCTCTATACTTTTGCTGATTGCGGTGGATTTGCTGGATGCGGTGCTCGCGCGATTCTCCTTGGTTTTGAACTTCGTCGGGGTTCGCGTTGATCCTCCATTCGCCCGGACGTGGAAGGTCGTACCCCAGTAACGCTTGGCTTGGGTTGTTCCTGTTGCGGCGTTTCGTCTGGTTCTGAGATTGAAGAGGACTATCGGAAGGACTCGGTCCCATAGATTCGCGGGTCGACCCTTCGAGGTGGATGCGTAAACCCTTCTTTATCTCCTTGATTGCGCCTTTCCACGGGTTAGCTTGGGGGTGGTAGATGGGCGTAGTCCAATGCAGCAACCCCATTCTTTCAGCGCGGCGTCCCACTCGATGGAAGTGAACTGAGGCCCATTATCGCTCACAAGGGCGCGGGGAAAACCATATCGGCCGAATACGTTATTTTCCACTCCAATTTCACGGTGGCCGTCGTCGCGTGAGCCAGTGAAACGCTTCCACCCACATACTGAATAGGTCCGTGGCCACCAAAATGTGTCTGAAACCCGTTCCCGCGGTCGCAGTGTAAGGTCCCATCAAATCGATCGATATTGATTCCCACGGTCGACTGGGCATCCGGGGCGGACGGTGGCGTCTTGAACGGGTCCCTCTTTGTGGTGGCGCATACCCAGCACCGACCAACGTATTCTTTTGGTGTTTGCTTCGAGGTTTGGCCAGTAGTAATGAGTCGCAATCGCCCTAGCGGTTTCTTCGGCTCCCGGGTGTCCTGCGGTGGGTGCGTCGTGGTATGCACGCAACACGGCGTCTTGCGCCGGCCGGAACGAGTAGCAAGTTACCCTAGGACTGCGTTTGTAAATGTGACCGTTTTCCACATCGAAATCGCGCAGCAAGCGATGTTGGCCTGGTGTCTGTGCCCCTTCAAGACGTATACTCTCCCAGGTCCGAAGCAAGTTTGCGGCGTGTGGTCCGTTGGCTTGTTGCTGCTCGGTGACGTAGGTCGTCAAGTCCTCCACTCCGATGAAGGCGCTCGTAGGGGTCGGTTCGTAGAGAGAGGCGTCCCTTGCTTCAGGCGGTAGTAGACGTTCTGGACTTAACCTTCGTCCTCGACGGGTTGCGGAGCCGGGTGTCGCAAACAAATGATCAGGTAGTTCGTTGGCGGACCCAGGGCAATGCTCGACGTCAAATGAGTATTCCTGCAGAGCCAGGGCCCAGCGAGTGAGCTTGCTTCTGTCGTCCTTGGACCGGTCTAGCCATAGGAGCGCGCGACTATCGGTCCGGGGCGTAAATCGCCGGTCTTCTAGATACGGTCGATACTTCCTTATAGCCCACACGGCGGCTAAGCATTCCTGCTCATTTACGTGGTACCGAGTTTGGGTAGCGTTCAGCTTGGCGCTGGCGTAGCTCACGATTCGCCGTTCTTCCGACTAGGTTCTTGATATAATACGGCGGCGATGCCTTGGTCCGCTGGCGTCCGTCTGCAGTACGAATGGTAGCGCGAAGTCGGGTCTACGAAGGTGTAACGGTTGGCTGATGGCTTCCTTCAGTTTGTTGAAGGCTTCTTGCGCTTCCGGTGGCCACGTGAACCGGCGGTTGCCTTTCAGAAGTTCCGTCAACGGAGCTTGAAGTTGAGCGCAGCGCGGTATGTAGTCCCGCACCCAGTTACTGAGGCCCAAGAAACTCCGCAATTGTTTCCTGCTGTGCGGTCGCTCGGCGGATTGTAGGGCGTTGACGTGTTCTGGGCGAGTGTTCGTTTCCGTCCGCGGTTATGGTGTGACCCAGATACGTGATGGTGCTCACGCCCAGTTGACACTTTTCTGGAGACAAGCGCAGACGGTGTTGTTGGAGTCGCTCGAACACGAGTCGCAAGTGGTGGAGGTGTTCTACCCAATTGTTCGAGTATACGATGATGTCGTCTAGGTAGACCAATACGAAACGTCGCAAAGCAGCCCGGAAACACCTCTTGCGTCATCAACTTTTGAAAAGTAGACGGGGCGTTTTTCAACCCAAACGGCATCACCCGGAATTGGTAAGCGGCTCCGTCGGGGGTAGCGAATGCGGTGAGTTTCTTTGTTTCTTCCGCCAAGGGAACTTGCCAATATCCGACTTCAAGTCGAGCGTGGAAAAGACCTTAGCTTGTCCCAAATCTCGAAGGGTCTCGTGGACGACTGGCAGATTGGAGCTCTCGTCTTTGTAACTGAGTTGAGGCGTCGATAATCGACACAAAACCTCGGTGTGCCATCTTTCTTGGGTTACGATTACGATCGGTGAACAATACTCCGGAGGTGCTAGGGTTCGATGACGTTGTCCGCCCACATCTTTTCCACTTCTCTCACATAACTTCTTGGCTGGAGAGTAACGGTACGGCGGCACCCTGAATGGCGTGTTGTCTCTAAGACGAATTGTATGTTTGGTCGACACCGTCGTAGTAGATCCAGGTTAAGTTGCCCGAGTGGTAACCCAAAAGTGGCGGACGAGGCCGCAGAGTTGTTGGTGCAGGTCCTGGGAAACCCGTGTTTGATGGGTTGGCGCTCGCCAGGTTTAGTGAGATGCGGCGGCGTACGAGCCCAAAAGATTGTTTCGCGTGTTTCCGTGCCTAAGCGTACGCACGATCGCCCATAATCCATAATGGCTTCCTGGTTTGCGAAGCCATGGTTGTCCGGAGTATGAGAGGGGTAATAATAGGTGAGTGGTTAACAAGAAATCGTCTGTGTGACGTTCTTGGCCCAGCTCGTACGTTAGACGGGTGTAACCGACATTCGTAGATTCTGGGGTCGGGCCGGCTAGACGTACTTCCGCGATCGCACCGGTAAGATAGGTCAGTGGCAAGTGGTCGGCTCGTAGAAGGGTTATTTGTTGAACCGGAGTCAGCAGGGGCTGTTATAATTGTCCGGGCCTATCTTCACCTGACTTTCGGCAGGTCGACGTTAGCGATGGTGGCCTTGTGCGGTCGGTAATTCATAGGAGTTAAGGCGGCGATTGACGCTCGGCCGTCGGTCCGTTTACGACGGACGTGCTTGATAGCGGGCGTCCAGGTCGGGGCAGTCTCGATGAAAATGAACGCTCAGGGCAGTAGTAGCACCGGGGTAATGATGTGGAGGTTCTGAGCTGGAGCCGATGTGGGATTCGTGTCCAGGCGTTTGTGCTGGTGGACGGACTGCGGTCTTGCGGCTGGCCGGAACGGACTTCACTTTGCCTCTAGGTTAGCTCTAGCAGTTGTAGTAGCCGCCCATGTTTTCCGGCTCGTATAGTACCAAAAAAGTGGGCCGAAAACGTGGATGCACGAGTTCGATAAACAGCGGTAGGCACCTCTTGATGTCGATCTTAAGTCTTTTTGCGATGTGCGCTTTACGTTGCAAAACGCGGCGTTTGACTCCCCGCTGCGCTGCCCTTGTATATAATCTGCGCGCACCCTGGGCCAAGGCGGAAACGCTGTTGTAGTGATTTAGCACCAACTGTTTTCACCTCTTCGTACGATGCCGGTTCGGTTGAAAGCGGCATAGCTGGCCCACCATGGGCGGCCTTCTCTCGAAGTTGGCTCGTGACGACTCCTCCGTTTTCTTCTCGGGTGCGGTTCCAGCGGCGTTGAAGTGTTCTTCTATGCGGCTCCAAGAACAACTTCGAGTCATCTAGCGATTCCTCTCGGAGAAGCGTAGGCAGCGCATCTTGCTTAGGAGCCTGTTCTGCCAGGAGGGAAGCGAGTTGTTTTAAAACGTTACTTTCCGTTGATGACGTGGGTGGTTGTTCATGTTGTAAGGCGCCACTGGAACCGGGGTCCGGTTCCCAGTCCGGCTTAAGCGCGGGTAAGTTCCGCATCGCTGCTGGGCGGTAGGGTCCGAAAGATACCTTTCTTCGTAGTTAGGCCCCACGTTGGGCGCCAATTGTTACCGTGGCGGTATCCGACGTTGCTCAGAAAACGGCGATGTTTGTTTGCGTTGGTCGTCTTATAAAGGCAGCGGCTAGTACGGTGGTCGGCAGCGGGCATATGAAAGCGATGACACAAACCCGTAAAAACGATTTATTAAATTGTACGAGACTACTACTTTTTACGCTACTTAAAAAACTAACTACATATAACGTATTGGTGGCGAGTGATCGGTGCGCTGGTTACGGGACGACTCCACGGCCGTCGTGGAGGGGCTTTGGTTTTTCCCCTTCGGGCCGCTAATCCTTCGGCGACGCAGTGCCGCTCCGCCCTCTGCCGTTGGCGCGGTCGGCCGAAATTTCGTACGGATTCTATGAGCGGTACGTGCGTTCGGACTAGGTCGATCGAATTCATACGCAGACGACAAACGAAGTCTTATCGTCTTCGTAGTTATTTGCAAGAAAACTATAATAACGCTGACCCGCGCGTTCGTTATTATAACCCAATTAATTCTTAACGTGAAACTTTTTATCGCGTCGTCCATTTACAATGGCCGACGTAGCTCAATCGACCGCGATTCAGAACGGAGCGAACGCCGATTCGGCGGCCGCGTCGTCGCCTTCTTCGGCCGGCGCTAAAAAACCGTCTTCGGCCGCCGCCCAGCAGAAGAAGAAAAAGGCGGGCGCCTCGTCGAAGAGCAAACCGAACCACCCGCGCACTTCCGAGATGGTCAACAGCGCGATACAAAATCTAAAGGAGCGAGGCGGCTCGTCGCTGCAGGCGATCAAGAAAATATCTCGCTTCGAACTATAAGATCGACGCCGAAAAGTTGTCGCCGTTTATCAAGAAATACATCAAATCGGCGGTCGCTTCCGGCGCACTCGTACAAACGAAAGGAAAAGGGGCGAGCGGTTCGTTCAAGATACCCGGCGCCGGTTCCGGCGACAAGTCTTCTTCGGCCGGTTCGAAGGCACGAGGAAAAGTTACGAAGAAGGCGTCTTCGGCTAAATCTCCTTCGGCCGCCGCCAAACGTGCCAAGGCTCCCGCCAAAACCCGCAGCGAAGAAAACGACCGCCGCCGCATCTCCGGCCGAGGGGAAGAAAAAGAAGAAACCGTCGCCGAAAAAGCAGGCCGTAGCCGCAGCGGCGCCCGAAAGGAAACCGGCCGCCGCCGTCGCGGCATCGAAACAACCTAAATCGCCTTCGAAAGCAAAAAACGAACAAGGTGCCGACAAAACCCAAAGCGCCGAAACCGAAAAAGACGAAACCGGCCGCCGGCGGAAAGGCGTCGTCGCCGAAAAAGCCGCCGCTTCGCCGAAGAAAAAGTGAAGAGGATGAGCCCGACGTAATGACGACGGGGAGAGTGCAAGACCGACGAAAAGACGGCCGCCGCCGCAGACGACCTCGTTTATACGAGACAAAAATGGCCCTTTTCAGGGCCACGAAATACATCTACGTTAACGCGAGTTGACGAAAATGAATTTTTAAAGACGACAATTTATACGAAATAAAAAAACTTACAGATGGGTTGTTTATTTTATTTTATTTTTTTTTTGTTCCCGTGTTTATCGACGTCGATATCAGTGTAAGAAACAAAAAAAACCAAGTTAAAATAAAGTCGCCATAAAAATTCTTTTACTAATCATTAAAGATTCGAACGATTTCGTGGTTCTGAAAAGAACCGTTTTTTCTTTTAAGTTTAGATTTTCGCAATCCGTCTTAAGCGCGTTCGCCTCTTATACGTCTCGCCAGTTGGATGTCTTTAGGCATGATGGTGACGCGTTTGGCGTGAATGGCGCACAAATTGGTGTCTTCGAAGAGGCCGACGAGATAAGCCTCGCTCGCCTCCTGAGCGCCATCACCGCCGAACTTTGAAAACGAAGATCGGTCTTGAAATCTTGGGCGATCTCCCTGACCAACCTTTGGAAGGGCAGCTTGCGAATCAGAAGTTCGGTGCCTTTGGTAACGACGGATCTCTCGGAGCGCGACCGTACCGGGCCTGTAACGATGGGGTTTTTTAACGCCTCCGGTGGCGGGCGCGCTCTTTGCGCAGCCTTCGTAGCGAGTTGTTTGCGTGGCGCCTACCACCGGTCGATTTACGTGCGGTCTGCTTAGTTCTTGCCATGTCGTACGTACGAAATACTCGAGGGATATGAGCGTCTCTTAGTACGAGCTAGCGTATTTATGCGCGTCGACACGAAGCGCTATCTGACGAACGGGTCGCGAACGACTCCCGATCGCCGAGCATATAAAATCACGAAAATGGGGCGTGACTTGTACAGTTCGAGAGCGAAGTCGTTCGAGGCAACAGTCTATTTTGGCGAAACGAATTTGTTTTTAATTTTTCTTCGCATTTTAATAATCGACATGACCGGAAGAGGCAAAGGCGGAAAGGGTTTGGGAAAAGGGGGCGCCAAGAGGCATCGCAAAGTGTTGCGCGATAACATCCAGGGCATCACGAAACCGGCCATCAGGCGTCTAGCTCGAAGAGGAGGCGTCAAACGTATATCCGGTCTGATTTACGAGGAGACTCGCGGCGTTTTGAAGGTGTTTTTGGAAAACGTAATTCGCGACGCCGTCACTTACACCGAACACGCGAAGCGCAAGACGGTCACCGCGATGGACGTCGTGTACGCTTTGAAACGTCAAGGTCGCACCCTGTACGGTTTCGGAGGTTAAGTATTCGACGACGCGCCGGACAAAAGACGAGAAAAAAAAAATAGGAACTTTCGACCGAAACAAAAACGGTTCTTTTCAGAACCACCAAACCTTATCGCTGATAAATAAAAAAATCAAAAAAGAATTTTAACGTACGACGATCTTAAATTTATAATTACCTATACATGTTGTTATTATAGTTGTTTGTCTGAGGAATAGCAATTTTGTTTTTTAAATCGCCCTCCGAGAAGACGGTAGAGGTGTTAGGTTAGTATGTATGTTTAAGATAAGCATAAGCGAGAAATTTTTTTTTGTTTATAGTATAGTGTGTCGATCGATAAAAAAAAATTCATTTCTGTTTACGATAACGTAAACGTACTGACTATTGGTGGCCCTGAGAAGGGCCGATTGGTCGGTGTGTCGTCTCGTTTTTCACGAACGAACGGGCGTTTAAGCTTTCTTCTCGGTCTTTTTGGGCAACAACACGGCCTGAATGTTTGGTAGAACGCCGCCCTGCGCTATAGTCACTCCGCTGAGAAGTTTGTTCAATTCTTCGTCGTTCCTGATCGCCAATTGCAAATGTCTAGGGATGATGCGGGTCTTCTTGTTGTCGCGAGCGGCGTTACCCGCCAACTCGAGCACTTCGGCGGCCAGGTATTCCATCACGGCGGCGAGGTAGACCGGCGCTCCGGCACCGACGCGTTCTGCGTAATTGCCCTTGCGCAAGAGCCTGTGTATCCTGCCGACGGGGAATTGCAAACCGGCCCTGCTCGATCTCGATTTCGCCTTTCCCTTAACTTTTCCTCCTTTACCTCTGCCGGACATGGTCGATGATTAAAAATTTTCAAATGCTGACGCAAAAATATGACGTATGTATACGAAACGATACGACGAGTGAGACTGCTATCGCGGACGGTTCGAACTACGGTTTTGTAGAACGGAACGCTTCCCAACGACCAAAAGGGCGTGGTTACGCATAATATCGTCTAGTGGGAGAAAATTCATAAAACAAATAAAATTTTCGATTTTGCCCCACCATTCTTAGTCGTCTCGTCATTCGATACTGTGAACGTCGTCGTCTCGTGCGAATTATATTATTATTATTATTATTAATAATAATAATATAAACATAAGTATTAATTAATCTATACGAAGTCGGAAGTCGGGAAGTCGGTGAAGTCGAAGTCGAAGTCGAATTCTAAGTGTTGTTATTCGTTCGCGTTAATCGAAAAATAATGCCACCCAAGACTAGCGGAAAGGCCGCCAAGAAGGCCGGCAAAGCGCAAAAGAACATCTCGAAGACCGATAAGAAGAAGAAGCGCAGGAGGAAGGAGAGTTACGCCATCTACATTTACAAGGTGCTGAAGCAGGTCCATCCCGACACGGGCATCAGCAGTAAGGCGATGAGCATCATGAACAGCTTCGTCAACGACATATTCGAACGCATAGCGGCCGAGGCTAGCCGCCTCGCCCACTACAACAAACGTTCGACGATCACGAGCAGGGAAATACAGACCGCCGTGAGACTGCTCTTGCCCGGCGAATTGGCCAAGCACGCCGTCAGCGAAGGTACCAAGGCCGTGACGAAATACACGAGTTCGAAATAAATTGACATCATTTTTAACGACGTCTTCTTCGTCGTCGTCAACAAACAAAACGGTTCTTTTCAGAACCACGAATTTTAATCGATAAAAAAAAAAGAATTTTTTTTATTTTCGCCTTTTTTTCTTAATACTTCGAATGGTATTTGAAATGAAAAAAAAAAATGTTTTTCTATTATTGACTGACGACGTTTTAAAGTAAAATTTTATCATAATCAAAGTAGGTGTTTCGTAACTCTTAAGTAAAAAATGTTTCGCCACTTTTCAAGTTTATTTTGACATTCGTTTTTATAATGGTCACCTAACTATAAGTTTGTAGAAATGCGCCAATCGCAATAAGTCGTTAAGAAAGCTTTAAACGAATATTATCACTTAACCGATTTCGAATTGGTTATCATTCGATATTTGGCGGCGCAGAGTATAATTTCGTGTGATCGAAAATGTGTTATGATGTTATAAGGATTAAACTAAGTAATGCCAACAGATAACTGTAAACGACGATTGAATATTAACAGTTATCTGTTGGCGTCACTTGGCTTATACTATTTGTACGTGTGCTTTACACACGAGATGTCGCGAGACACGCCCTTCGGTTATAAGGATTGTAATTGCCAATCGCCGTTATTAGATGGCGGCGCAATGTACGTACGTAAGCGTAACCGTCAATAACCTAAAAAATACAAGATAATCTCTTAAGATTTTATTCGAATAGAATTTAGGAGTACAAGCATATTTTAAAATAGCGTCGATCTGTATTTTTAAATAAAAAAACTGAATCGCGCAGGCCGCGAGATGCGATTGATTTATTTAAATATTTCATCAAAAATCACCTAAGTAAATAAAAAAATAACAATAATTAATTTCGATCGATAAGAGCGATCACAAAAAAAAAAAACCGAACGATACGAGAACGCAGGCACGCGAACGTGAGTATGTAAACGGACGCTTAGGGTTCCGTAAGTCGGCGGCAGCTCGGTTCGTTAGTTAGATTTACTACGACTCGACGACGACCTAAACGGAATGCTTTCGTCGGTCGTTTATTAAACGATAAGCTTTTTTTCGATAAGAATTTGCCAACGTACGAGCTATTTTTGAAAAATTGAAGCGTACGAGTTAAGTTTACGATAACCAAGATTAAAATTTTTTTTTTATTACACCGACAATTTTTCTCGGTTAAGTAAGTGCAAAACATTTAAAACGAATGATGATACGTACAAATGTCACGTCTATAATTTCGTGTGATCGAATAGAATTTAGGAGTACAAGCATATTTTAAAATAGTGTCGATCTGTATTTTTAAATAAAAAAACTGAATCGCGCAGGCCGCGGGATGCGATTGATTTTTTTAAATATTTCATCAAAAATCACCTAAGTAAATAAAAAATAATAATAATTAATTTCGATCGATCGGAGCGATTACAAAAAAAAATCGAACGATACGAGAACCCAGGCACGCGAACGTGAATATGTAAACGGACGCTTGAGGTTCCGTATGTCGGCGGGCGCTCGGTTCGTTAGTTCGATTTACTACGACGCGACGAAGACCTATTTCTTAAAAATTGAAGCGAACGAATTAAGTTTACGATAACCGATATTAACATTTTCTTTTATTTTTTATTACATCAAAATTTTTCGGTTAAAAACGAGACATTTAAAACAAATGATGATACGCTGCTGCTGTACAATAATTACGTCGTTAAGAAGGATTAAACGATTAAGACGGAAACGATATTAGATTGTTTTCTAATAGATCTCTATGGATACGTCACAAGTTTAAATAAGTGTAAGATTTAAAACAATTCAACGTCAATCGCTTTTCATCGTCCCAACGAAAACTATATGTGGTACGTTTGCATAACGTGTGTTCAATTGGTATTTTTTTTTTTTATTTTGAAGTAAGGTAAATTTTCTTAACACATTTGTCGGCCGATAAAAAAAAAGGTCAAAGACGAACGTCGAAGTCTGTGAGAGAACGCGACGCGATGTACGTGAAGGCTAGCAGTTTCGCGATCGGGGCCGTTTCGAATATAACGAAAGTTACTATGGACCATTCTATTCGATTACTCGTTTTTTTTTTCATTCGCCGACGTCGATTTTTTTTTAATCGAAGATCAGCAGACGAACGTAGTTCGAGTTCTTCTCGACGATAGAGTCGTACTAATTTTCTGCCGAACGGTCGCCGATTCGACCGGCCGCCGGCGGTCACCACGACGCCCGCCGGTCGCGCCGAATCGTACGTCGGCCGCGTTAAACGATCCGACGTCCGAAATTTAATTCGCCGGAACGATCGCCGACGCTAATCGGCCTAGGCGGCCGTCCGCGTGAGGGTCGGCGGATTCGAATGCCACGTCTCGTTTCGGTTTTGGACGACCGACGGTTCGAAAGACGGGCCTTCGAGGGTCGTCCTTCGGTCTAACGACGCCCCACGGACCGAAGTAGTGGTCGCGTCTTCGGCGCCTTCGAGGTTCGATCTCCGGCGACGTCGGCCTCGCCGAAAGTCTCGCCTCTCGAACAAGAGCGCCGTTGACACGGAACGCCACGGCGCGGCCGAAAATTTCGTTGTTACCGTGGCGGTATCCCGACGTTGCTCAGAAACGGCGTTGGTCGTCTTATAAAGGCAGCGGCTAGTATGGTGGTCGGCAGCGGGCATATGAAAGGATGACACAACCCGTAAAAACGATTTATTAAATTGTACGAGACTACTACTCTTTACACTACTTAAAACTAACTACATATAACGTATTGGTGGCAAGTGATCGGTGCGCTGGTTACGGGACGACTGACTGCTGTCGTCGGAGGGGCTTGGTTTTATCCCCTTCGGGCCGCTAATCCTTCGTACGCAGTGGCTCCGCCCTCTGCGTTGGCGTTGTCGGTGACAGTCCCCCCTGCTCCGGAGGAATTGCGGCGGGGTTTTCAGAGTTGCGTCGCCGGGCGCGTCTTCCCCTGAATGGTCGAGGAGGAATGCGTCGCACTACCCAATTAACTGGTATGGCGGTGGGGCGGTTGGTGTGCGCCGGATTGCCTTCGGCTGAGGCGAGGTTCGTCGGTGTGTCGTCGGCGGTTGGAGCGCTGTTTGTCGGCGGATGGTCTATTTGAGGTCGACGGGGTGCTGGTCGGAGGTCGTGAACGCACCTTGGCTACATCTCCGGTTGGCCTTTGAACCCAATACGCGTTTGTGCCGGCGAGATCGAGAATTTCGCGGCAGGCCGATCCACTTCGCGTGAAAGTCCCGGCTGCCCGGAGTCGAGACCGTTCCAACACCCGCTGCCCGACAGAGAATTGCGTTTTGGCGCGTCCAAAGTTCGCGTACCTTGCTCTATACTTTGCTGATTGCGGTGGATTTGCTGGATGCGGTGCTCGCGCGATTCTCCTTGGTTTTGAACTTCGTCGGGGTTCGCGTTGATCCTCCATTCGCCCGGACGTGGAAGGTCGTACCCCAGTAACGCTTGGCTTGGGGTTGTTCCTGTTGCGGCGTTTCGTCTGATTCTGAGATTGAAGAGGACTATCGAAGGACTCGGTCCCACAGATTCGCGGGTCGACCTTCGAGGTGGATGCGTAAACCCTTCTTTATCTCCTCCTGATTGCGCCTTTCCACGGGGCTAGCTTGGGGGTGGTAGATGGGCGTAGTCCAATGCAGGCAACCCCATTCTTTCAGCGCGGCGTCCCACTCGATGGAAGTGAACTGAGGCCCATTATCGCTCACAAGGGCGCGGGGAAACCATATCGGCCGAATACGTTATTTTCCACCCAATTTCACGGTGGCCGTCGTCGCGTGAGCCAGTGGAAACGCTTCCACCCACATACCGAATAGGTCCGTGGCCACCAAAATGTGTCTGAAACCCGTTCCCGCGGTCGCAGTAAGGTCCCATCAAATGATCGATATTGATTCCCACGGTCGACTGGGCATCCGGGGCGGACGGTGGCGTCTTGAACGGGTCCCCTCTGTGGTGGCGCATACCCAGCACCGACCAACGTATTCTTTGGTGTTTGCTTCGAGGTCATTGGCCAGTAGTAATGAGTCGCAATCGCCCTAGCGGTTTTTCGGCTCCCGGGTGTCCTGGCGGTGGGTGTCGTCGGTATGCACGCAACACGGCGTCTTGCGCGCTGGCCGGAACGAGTAGCAAGTTACCCCTAGGACTGCGTTTGTAAATGTGACCGTTTTCCACATCGAAATCGCGCAGCAAGCGATGTTGGCCTGGTGTCTGTGCCCTTCAAGACGTATACTCTCCCAGGTCCGAAGCAAGTTTGCGGCGTGGTCGTTGGCTTGTTGCTGCTCGGTGATCGTAGGTCGTCAAGTCCTCCACTCCGATGAAGGCGCTCGTAGGGGTCGGTCTCGTAGAGAGAGGCGTCCCTTGCTTCAGGCGGTAGTAGACGCCTTGGACTTAACCCTTCGTCCTCGACGGGTTGCGGAGCCGGGTGTCGCGGACAAATGATCAGGTAGTTCGCTGGCGGACCCAGGGCAATGCTCGACGTCAAATGAGTATTCCCGCAGAGCCAGGGCCCAGAGAGTGAGCTTGCTTCTGTCGTCCTTGGACCGGTCTAGCCATAGGAGCGCGCGACTATCGGTCCGGAGCGTAAATCGCCGGTCTTCTAGATACGGTCGATACTTCCTTATAGCCCACACGGCGGCTAAGCATTCCTGCTCATTTACGTGGTACCGAGTTTGGTAGCGTTCAGCTTGGCGCGCTGGCGTAGCTCACGATTCGCCGCGTTCTTCCGGACCAGGTTCTTGATATAATACGGCGGCGATGCCTTGTCCGCTGGCGTCCGTCTGCAGTACGAATGGTAGCGCGAAGTCGGGTCTATGAAGGTGTAACGGTTGGCTGATGGCTTCCTTCAGTTTGTTGGGAAGGCTTCTTGCGCTTCCGGTGGCCACGTGAACCGGCGGTTGCCTTTCAGAAGTTCCGTCAACGGAGCTTGAAGTTGAGCGCAGCGCGGCATGTAGTCCCGCACCCAGTTACTGAGGCCCAAGAAACTCCGCAATTGCTTCCTGCCGTGCGGTCGCTCGGCGGATTGTAGGGCGTTGACTGTTCTGGGCGAGGTCGTTTCCGTCCGCGGTTATGGTGTGACCCAGATACGTGATGGTGCTCACGCCCAGTTGACACTTTTCTGGAGACAAGCGCAGACGGTGTTGTTGGAGTCGCCTCGAACACGAGTCGCAAGTGCAGGAGGTGTTCTACCCAATTGTTCGAGTATACGATGATGTCGTCTAGGTAGACCAATACGAAACGTCGCAAGTAGCCTGGAAACACCTCTTGCGTCATCAACTCTTGAACAGTAGACGGGGCGTTTTCAACCCAAAACGGCATCACCCGGAATTGGAAGCGGCTCCTTGTCGGGGTAGGCGAATGCGGTGAGTTTCTTTGTTTCTTCCTGCCAAGGGAACTTGCCAATATCCGGACTCAAGTCGAGCGTGGAAAGACCTTAGCTTGTCCCAAATCTCGAAGGGTTTCTCGTGGATGACCTGGCAGATTGGAGCTTCGTCTTTCGTAACTGAGTGAGGCGCCGATAATCCACACAAAAACCCTCGGTGTGCCATCTTTCTTGGTTACGATTACGATCGGCGAACAATACCGAGAGGTGCTAGGTTCGATGATGTTGTCCGCCCACATCTTTTCCACTTCTCTCGCAACAACTTTTTCTTGGCCGGAGAGTAACGGTACGGCGGCAACCCTGAATGGCGTGTTGTCTCTAAGACGAATTGTGGCGTTTGGTCGACACCGTCGTAGTAGATCCAGGTTGTTGCCCGAGGGTAACTCCAAAAGTGGCGGACGAGGTCGTCGAGTTGTTGGTGCAGGTCCTGGGAAACCCGTGTTTGATGGGTGGGCGCTCGCCAGGTTTAGTGAGATGCGGCGGCGTACGAGCCCAAAAGATTGTTTGGCGTGTTTCCGTGCCTAAGTGTAACGCACGATCGCCCGTGATCCATAATGGCTTCCTGGTTGCGAAGCCATGGTTGTCCGAGTATGAGAGGGGTTACTAGGTGAGTGGTTACTAAGAAATCGTCTGTGTGTGACGTTCTTGGCCTAGCTCGTACGTTAGACGGTGTAACCGGATATTCGTAGATTCTGGGTCGGGTCGGCCAGACGTACTTCCGCGATCGCACCGGCAGATAGGTCAGTGGCTAGGTCGGCTCGTAGAAGGTTATGTGTTGAACCGAGTCAAGCAGGGCTAGGTATAATTGTCCGCCTATCTTCACCTGGACTTTCGGCAGGTCGTCGTTAGCGATGGTGGTTTGTGCGGTGGTAATCTGTGGAGTTATGGCCGAGATTGCGGCTCGGCCGTCGGTCCGTTTCCCGGACGTGCTCGATAGCGGGCGTCTAGGACGGGCAGTCTCGATGAAAAATGACGCTCAGGCAGTAGTAGCACCGGGGTAATGATGCGGGAGGTTCGCTGGCTGGAGCCGGTGTGGGATTCGCCGCGGCGTTTGTGCTGGTGGACGGACTGCGGTCTTGGGTGGCCAGGAACGACTTCACTTTTGCCTCTAGGTTATCTAGCAGTTGTAGTAGCTGCCACATGTTTTCCGGCTCGTATAGTACCAAAAAGGGCCGAAAACGTGGATGCACGAGTTCGATAAACAGCGGTAGGCACTCCTTGATGTCGATCTTAAGTCTTTTTGCGATGTGCGCTTTACGTTGCAAAAACGCGGCGTTTGACTCGCTGCGCTGCTCCTTTGTATATAATTCTGCGCGCAACTTGGCCAAGGCGGAAACGCTGTTGTAGTGATTTAGCACCAACTGTTTCACCTCTTCGTACGATGGTTCGAAAGCGGCCTTCTCGAAGTTGGCTCGTGACGATCTCCGTTTTCTTCTCGGGTGCGGTTCCGGCGGCGTTGAAGTGTTCTTCTATGCGGTCTAAGAACAACTTCGGGTCATCTAGCGGCTCTCCGGAGAAGGTAGGCAGCGCATCTTGCTTAGGAGCCTGTTCTGCCAGGAGGGAAGCGAGTTGTTTTAAAACGTTATCTTCCGTTGATGACGTGGGTGGTTGTTCATGTTGTTGGGCGCCACTGGAATTGGGGGTCCGGTTCCAGTCCGGGGTTAGCGCGGGTGTTTGGCATCGTTGCTGGGCGGTAGGTTTGAAGATACCTTTCTTCGTAGTTAGGCCCCACGCTGGGCGCCAATTGTTACCGTGGCGGTATCCCGACGTTGCTCAGAAACGGCGATGTTTGTTTGCGTTGGTCGTCTTATAAAGGCAGCGGCTAGTATGGTGGTCGGCAGCGGGCATATGAAAGGATGACACAACCCGTAAAAACGATTTATTAAATTGTACGAGACTACTACTTTACACTACTTAAAACTAACTATATAACGTATTGGTGGCAAGTGATCGGTGCGCTGGTTACGGGACGACTGACTGCTGTCGTGGAGGGGCTTGGTTTTATCCCCTTCGGGCCGCTAATCCTTCGTACGCAGTGGCTCCGCCCTCTGCGTTGGCGTTGTCGGTGACATCGTACGGATTCTATGAGCGGTACGTGCGTTCGGACTAGGTCGATCGAATTCATACGCAGACGACAAACGAAGTCTTATCGTCTTCGTAGTTATTTGCAAGAAAACTATAATAACGCTGACCCGCGCGTTCGTTATTATAACCTAATTAATTCTTAACGTGAATTTTTTTATCGCGTCGTCCATTTACAATGGCCGACGTAGCTCAATCGACCGCGATTCAGAACGGAGCGAACGCCGATTCGGCGGCCGCGTCGTCGCCTCTTCGGCCGGCGCTAAAAACCGTCTTCGGCCGCCGCCCAGCAGAAGAAGAAAAAGGCGGGCGCCTCGTCGAAGAGCAAACCGAACCACCCGCGCACTTCCGAGATGGTCAATAGCGCGATACAAAATCTAAAGGAGCGAGGCGGCTCGTCGCTGCAGGCGATCAAGAAATATCTCGCTTCGAACTATAAGATCGACGCCGAAAAGTTGTCGCCGTTTATCAAGAAATACATCAAATCGGCGGTCGCGTCCGGCGCACTCGTACAAACGAAAGGAAAGGGGCGAGCGGTTCGTTCAAGATACCCGGCGCCGGTTCCGGCGACAAGTCTTCTTCGGCCGGTTCGAAGGCACGAGGAAAAGTTACGAAGAAGGCGTCTTCGGCTAAATCTCCTTCGGCCGCCGCCAAACGTGCCAAGGCTCCCGCCAAAAACCCGCAGCGAAGAAAACGACCGCCGCCGCATCTCCGGCCGAGGGGAAGAAAAGAAGAAACCGTCGCCGAAAAAAGCAGGCCGTAGCGCAGCGGCGCCCGAAAGAAACCGGCCGCCGCCGTCGCGGCATCGAAACAACCTAAATCGCCTTCGAAAGCGAAAAACGAACAAGGTGCCGACAAAAAACCCAAAGCGCCGAAACCGAAAAAGACGAAACCGGCCGCCGGCGGAAAGGCGTCGTCGCCGAAAAAGCCGCCGCTTCGCCGAAGAAAAAGTGAAGAGGATAGAGCCCCGACGTAATGACGACGGGGGACGTGAAGACCGCGAAAAGACGGCCGCCGCCGCAGACGACTCTCGTTTATGCGAGACAAAAAATGGCCCTTTTCAGGGCCACGAAATTACATCTACGTTAACGTGAGAGTTGACGAAAATGAATTTTTAAAGACGACAATTTATACGAAATAAAAAAACTTACAGATGGATTGTTTATTTTTTTAATTATTCTTTTTTATCCCGTGTTTATCGACGTCGATATCATGTAAGAAAAACAATTAAAACCAAGTTAAAAATAAAGTCGCCATAAAAAATTCTTTTACTAATCATCAAAGATTCGAACGATTTCGTGGTTCTGAAAAGAACCGTTTTTTCTTTCGCGTTTAGATTTTCGCAATCGGTCTTAAGCGCGTTCGCCGCGTATACGTCTCGCCAGCTGGATGTCTTTGGGCATGATGGTGACGCGTTTGGCGTGAATCGCGCACAAATTAGTGTCTTCGAAGAGGCCGACGAGGTAAGCCTCGCTCGCCTCCTGGAGGGCCATCACCGCCGAACTTTGAAAACGAAGATCGGTCTTGAAATCTTGGGCGATCTCCTGACCAACCTTTGGAAGGGCAGCTTGCGAATCAGAAGTTCGGTGCTCTTTGGTAACGACGGATCTCTCGGAGCGCGACAGTACCGGGCCTGTAACGATGGGGTTTTTAACGCCTCCTGTGGCGGGCGCGCTCTTTCGGGCAGCCTTCGTAGCGAGTTGTTTGCGTGGCGCCTTACCACCGGTCGATTTACGTGCGGTCTGCTTAGTTCTTGCCATGTCGTACGTACGAAATACTCGAGGGATATGAGCGTCCCGTAGTACGAGCTAGCGTATTTATGCGCGTCGACACGAAGCGCTATCTGACGAACGGGTCGCGAACGACTCCCGATCGCCGAGCATATAAAATCACGAAAATGGGGCGTGACTTGTACAGTTCGAGAGCGAAGTCGTTCGAGGCAACAGTCTATTTTGGCGAAACGAATTTGTTTTTAATTTTTTTCTTCGCATTTTAATAATCGACATGACCGGAAGAGGCAAAGGCGGAAAGGGTTTGGGAAAAGGGGGCGCCAAGAGGCATCGCAAAGTGTTGCGCGATAACATCCAGGGCATCACGAAACCGGCCATCAGGCGTCTAGCTCGAAGAGGAGGCGTCAAACGTATATCCGGTCTGATTTACGAGGAGACTCGCGGCGTTTTGAAGGTGTTTTTGAAAACGTAATTCGCGACGCCGTCACTTACACCGAACACGCGAAGCGCAAGACGGTCACCGCGATGGACGTCGTGTACGCTTTGAAACGTCAAGGTCGCACCCTGTACGGTTTCGGAGGTTAAGTATTAGACGACGCGCCGGACAAAAGACGAGAAAAAAAATGGGAACTTTCGACCGAAACAAAACGGTTCTTTTCAGAACCACCAAACCTTATCGCTGATGAATAAAAAAAATCAAAAAAGAATTTTAACGTACGACGATCTTAAATTTATAATTACCTATACATATTGTTATTATAGTTGTTTGTCTGAGGAATAGCAATTTTGTTTTTAAATCGCCCTCCGAGAAGACGGTAGAGGTGTTAGGTTAGTATGTATGTTTAAGATAAGCATAAGCGAGAATTTTTTTTTTTTTTGTTTATAGTATAGTGTGTCGATCGATAAAAAAAAATTCATTTCTGTTTACGATAACGTAAACGTACTGACTAATATTGGTGGCCCTGAGAAGGGCCGATTGGTCGTTGTGTCGTCGTTTTTCACGAACGGGCGTTTAAGCTTTCTTCTCGGTCTTTTGGGCAACAACACGGCCTGAATGTTTGGTAGAACGCCGCCCTGCGCTATAGTCACCCGCTGAGAAGTTTGTTCAATTCTTCGTCGTTCCTGATCGCCAATTGCAAATGTCTAGGGATGATGCGGGTCTTCTTGTTGTCGCGAGCGGCGTTACCCGCCAACTCGAGCACTTCGGCGGCCAGGTATTCCATCACGGCGGCGAGGTAGACCGGCGCTCCGGCACCGACGCGTTCTGCGTAATTGCCCTTGCGCAAGAGCCTGTGTATCCTGCCGACGGGGAATTGCAAACCGGCCCTGCTCGATCTCGATTTCGCCTTTCCTTAACTTTTCCTCCTTTACCTCTGCCGGACATGGTCGATGATTAAAAAATATTTCTTAGCCGCTGACGTAAAAATCTGACTGACGTATGTATACGACGCGATACGACGAGTAAGACTGCTATCGCGGACGGTTCGAACTACGGTTTTGTAGAACGGAACGCTTCCCAACGACCAAAAGGGCGTGGTTACGCATAATATCGTCTAGTGGGAGAAAATTCATAAAACAAATAAAATTTTCGATTTTGCCCCACCATTCGTGTCTCTCGCCCTCCGTAGCGAACGGACGTTAACTAGTGAGTGAGTGAATCTCGTGTTCTAACAACCCGATTGTTTTTATCAAAACAAGCAACGACGCTACAATAATGTCCGCTTCGGCGGAATTATTGTTCAACGTTTGTGCGTCTATGACGCCAAACGAATCCAGCATCTGCAATCGAAGGATTGCAGAAATTGCAAAAAAGAATTTTAAACGACGAAACCCGCTTGCCTACAAGCGCTACCATGGATGCGACACCGACCACCAGCGTTGACCAGGCCGCCACCGATGCCCCACCGCCGACAACCGAAGATGACTTCCAACCGGTTAAGAAGAAGCAGAGGAAGACCAAGAAGAAGTCAACAGCACCAACCACGCCCATGGACATCGACCACCGCCGCGACCAAGACGACTCCCAATCCGAAGACGACGTCTCTACCTAAACCCCAGACATACGCCGAAACCCCTACCCAAAACCCATCATCCCAAACCAACGACAACCCTACCTCAAATCCACTACCAGCCACCTCAACGACAGAACAACGAATCCCGGCCATTGTTCTTCGGGACAAATCCAAATGGCCAACGACATCCACCCCTTTCGACTCCAACAAAATACGTTTCACCAATGCCGTCACCGTCCCGGAAGGCATTAAAATCATTCCCACCACCATCTCCGACTACCGTGCCATGAATACCCTCATGGACAAATACAACCTTCCCAAACATACCTATTCCCTGCCTAGCGAAACTTCTCTCAAAGTAGTTTTCCGAGGCATTCCCGAAACTACACCAACGTCCCAAATCCTAGCGGAACTCGAATCCATGAAGTTCACTCCTACCAAAGTCATCCAGCTATTCAAGCGGAACAAATCCCCAATGCCTCTATTCCTCGTTCTCGTTCCTAGAGAACAAAAATCCATCTACAACCTTACCCACTGCTGCAGAGTAGCAATCCGCGTCGAACCCTTAATTAACGAACGAAGATCCCCAATGTTTCCGATGCCAACTCCACGGTCATTCCCAATCTAAATGCACTGCTCCTTTCCGCTGCGTCAAATGCAGCGAGGCCCATCCTTCCCATGAATGCACCAAAACCCGCGACCAACCCGCTAAGTGCGCCAACTGTGGTGGACCACACACGGCAAACTACGGCGGCTGCCCAGCCTCAATAAAATCCCAGCAAACTAGAAGTCCCAAAACCCTAGCTTGGTCTAACCCACAACTTACATCCGCTGCTTTATTCCCTTCATTACCTTCAAAACCCACCACCAACCCGATCAAACCTCCACTACCATTTGCTGCACCCGCAGCCAAACAATCAACTCACACCCCAAACAAACAAGCCCGCATTGCGGAAATCCTAGGCAACATGCTGTCCTCCTTTAGCCAATCTAACCCGTCCGAAGAAGCCACCAAACCTTTTAGAAAACACCCACCAACTACTGTCCTTAACCTTTTAAACAACCAACATGGCAGTACGACCTAAAATTCCTTCACCACCCCTACTCTCCGAAACTCACCTTAATCCTTGCCACAAGGTTAAAATCCCTAACTACAACCTATTCCGCAACGACCGCGACGCAAGAGGCGGTGGCACCGCAATCTACGTTAAACGATCCCTCAAACACCACCTTGCCCCAAATCCTACCCTAGTTCACATCGAAACCACCTCAATCATTGTTGAGACGGCCTCCGGCAAGATCAAGATGATTGCGTCCTACAAACCACCTAATTCTCCATTAACCAACTCCGACCTCGACAAACTCTTTCCCGACGACAATCCCACCATCGCTGCAGGCGATTTCAACTGCAAACACCCGTCCTGGAACAGCCGCATCCAAAATACCAATGGAAGAATATTATCCACATACCTTGACGCACACCCGCAACTGTCCGCACTCGCTCCTGTCGAACCTACTTTTATCCCGACAAACTTCCGCCCGGATATCCTAGATATAGCCATTACCCAAAATATTCCTCTGATCCCAACAATATACGCACTCTCCGAACTTAGCTCAGATCACAATCCCGTAATCCTCCACCTCGGCCCAATCTCACATGACCCACCTCTCGAAACCCGCAAAATTACCGACTGGACCAAGTTTACCCAATTCCTAACCGAACAAACAGACCCTATTCCTATCATAAACACTCATCAAGACATAGACCTAGCCACAACATCTCTCCAAAAATCCATCCTAAAAGCACACACACTGTCCACCACCACGTCTACCACCACCAGACCCACCACCTTACCTCGCCATTTAAAATCCCTTATCCAACAGAAAAACTGCGCCAAACGCACCTACATCCGCACCCTTAGCCCTCAAGATAAACAAATCCTAAACCGACTACAACTCCAAGTCCGCACCGAAATCCAAAACTTCCGCAACGACTCCTGGACAAACAAACTCGAATCCTTAAACCACGACAACACCTCCTTATGGCGTATGCAAAAATTCTTCGCAACGCCAACCAATCTCCCGAACATCCAATTCACTCGACCAACGGCCTCGTCTTTTCTCCCGAAGAAAAGGCCGAATCCCATGCCGACAACCTAGAAATCCAATGCAGTCCAAACTATCAAATCGCCGATCTCGATCACGTATCCCGCATCGAATCCCAAGTGTCCCGGTTCTTATATCACGATCACAACGACGAACCCATCACGCCAGCATCCCCTACCGAAATCCGAAAAATCATTCGTTCCTCCGGAAGCGTAAAGCTCCCGGTCCAGATCAAATCACCAACCACATGATCCAACGACTTCCGAATAAACCTATCGCATTCCTAACCGCAATCATAAATTCCATACTTAGACTAGGCTACTTCCCCGCAGACTGGAAAATAGCCGACGTCATAGTAATTCCTAAACCCCTGAAAGATCCCAAATTTCCACAAAACCACCGTCCAATCAGTTTACTTCCGGCTCTTTCAAAAATCGCTGAAAGAGTAATTCTCCACAGGCTTAACCTGGAACTATCCCGATTGCAAATCCTTCCCGACGAACAATTTGGTTTCAGACCAAACCATTGCACTACCCAACAACTTCTACGCGTAACCGAATACTGTTACCAATCCATGGCCAACAACCAGGCCGCCGGTGCAGTATTTCTCGACGTTTCTAAGGCTTTTGACCGCGTCTGGCATGCTGGCCTCGTATACAAATTAATCCGCTCCAACATCCATTCACGAATAGTCCGCATAATCCACTCATTCCTCTCACACCGCAAAATCCAAGTAAAACAAAAACACGTAAAATCAACAACCCGTAACCTTACCGCCGGAGTTCCGCAAGGCTCTGTCCTATCTCCTACTCTTTTCAACCTCTACACTCACGACATCCCAAAACTCCTCGCACCGAGCTAGCCCTATACGCCGACGACACCGCCATCCTAACCCGATCCTGGCAATCCAGACACCTAACGCTAAACCTACAAACCGCCCTCGACATCCTAGAATCCTGGTTTACCGACTGGCTTATCTCCGTAAACGCGGAGAAAAGCGCTGCAGTCATCTTCTCCCGAAAACTCAAACACCGTCCCGACGGACAACTAACCTTCCAAAACACTCCAATCCCATGGACCAAATCCACCAAATACCTAGGCGTCGTTCTAGACAGCCGCCTCACGTTCGCATCCCACATTCAATCGGCCTCCAACAAAGGTCGAGGTTCCCTAAAATCACTTGCACCCCTTTTATGCCGTAAAAGCCCTGTCTCCCAAAACAAACTTCTCCTTTACAAGTCCATTATAAATCCCATCATGCTTTACGCATCTCCCGTATGGAGTCACGCCGCCCCTCCCACATCAAGAAACTCCAAACCATCCAAAACAAAGCTCTTCGCCTCACCTTTAACGCTCCTTGGTTCATCCGCAACAAAGACCTACACCACGACGCTAAATTCCCTACGATCCTAGAACAACTACGTCACCGCACCGTCTCCCGTATCACGAAAACCAAACCCATCCCAATCCGCTTATCCGCAAAGCCACCGACTACGACGTATCCTATCCTTACAAGTTCAAACGTCCCAAGACCGCTTTCCCCGACGACCTAAATTAACTTCTCTCTCTTCCCCCCGCCGACAATCACAACCAACACTTAAACATTTCACATCAGACAAAATCCCTCAAGACGACGGGGTAAAAGGACATTTCCTGACCCATCATCCATGACAAGACAAGACAAGACAAGATTTTGCCCCACCATTCTTAGTCGTCTCGTCATTCGATACTGTGAACGTCGTCTCGTGCGAATTATTATTATTATTATTATTAATAATAATATAAACATAAGTATTAATTAATCTATACGAAGTCGGAAGTCGGGAAGTCGGTGAAGTCGAAGTCGAAGTCGTATTCTAAGTGTTGTTATTCGTTCGCGTTAATCGAAAAATAATGCCACCCAAGACTAGCGGAAAGGCCGCGAAGAAGGCCGGCAAAGCGCAAAAGAACATCTCGAAGACCGATAAGAAGAAGAAGCGCAGGAGGAAGGAGAGTTACGCCATCTACATTTACAAGGTGCTGAAGCAGGTCCATCCCGACACGGGCATCAGCAGTAAGGCGATGAGCATCATGAACAGCTTCGTCAACGACATATTCGAACGCATAGCGGCCGAGGCTAGCCGCCTCGCCCACTACAACAAACGTTCGACGATCACGAGCAGGGAAATACAGACCGCCGTGAGACTGCTCTTGCCCGGCGAATTGGCCAAGCACGCCGTCAGCGAAGGTACCAAGGCCGTGACGAAATACACGAGTTCGAAATAAATTGACATCATTTTAACGTCGTCTTCTTCGTCGTCAACAAACAAAACGGTTCTTTTCAGAACCACGAATTTTAATCGATAAAAAGAAAAGAATTTTTTATTTTCGACTTTTTTATACTTCGAATGGTATTTGAAATGAAAAAAAAAATGTTTTTCAATTATTGACGACGTTTTAAAGTAAAATTTTATCATAATCAAAGTAGGTGTTTCGTAACTCTTAAGTAAAAAATTTTTCGCCACTTTTCAAGTTTATTTTGACATTCGTTTTTATAATGGTCACCTAACTATAAGTTTGTAGAAATGCGCCAATCGCATTAAGTCGTTAAGAAAGCTTTAAACGAATATTATCACTTAATCGATTTCGAATTTGTTATCATTCGATATTTGGCGGCGCAGAGTATAATTTCGTGTGATCGAAAATGTGTTAGGTTATAAGGATTAAACTAAGTAATGCCAACAGATAACTGTAAACGACGATTGAATATTAACAGTTATCTGTTGGCGTCACTTGGCTTATACTATTTGTACGTGTGCTTTACACACGAGATGTCGCGAGACACGCCCTTCGGTTATAAGGATTGTAATTCAATCGCCGTTAGATGGCGGCACAATGTACGTACGTAAGCGTAACCGTCAATAACCTAAAAATAAAAGATAATCTCTTAAGATTTTATTCGAATAGAATTTAGGAGTACAAGCATATTTTAAAATAGTGTCGATCTGTATTTTTAAATAAAACTGAATCGCGCAGGCCGCGGATGCGATTGATTTATTTAAATATTTCATCAAAATCACCTAAGTAAATAAAAAAAATAATAATAATTAATTTCGATCGATAAGAGCGATCACAAAAAAAAACCGAACGATACGAGAACGCAGGCACGCGAACGTGAGTATGTAAACGGACGCTTAGGGTTCCGTAAGTCGGCGGCAGCTCGGTTCGTTAGTTAGATTTACTACGACTCGACGACGACCTAAACGGAATGCTTTTGTCGGTCGTTTATTAAACGATAGTTTTTTCGATAAGAATTTGCCAACGTACGAGCTATTTTTGAAAAATTGAAGCGTACGAGTTAAGTTTACGATAACCAAGATTAAAATTTTTTTTTTATTACACCGACAATTTTTCTCGGTTAAGTGCAAAACATTTAAAACGAATGATGATACGTACAAATGTCACGTCTATAATTTCGTGTGATCGAATAGAATTTAGGAGTACAAGCATATTTTAAAATAGTGTCGATCTGTATTTTTAAATAAAAACTGAATCGCGCAGGCCGCGGGATGCGATTGATTTATTTAAATATTTCATCAAAAATCACCTAAGTAAATAAAAAATAATAATAATTAATTTCGATCGATCGGAGCGATTAAAAAAAAAATCGAACGATACGAGAACCCAGGCACGCGAACGTGAATATGTAAACGGACGCTTGAGGTTCCGTATGTCGGCGGGCGCTCGGTTCGTTAGTTCGATTTACTACGACGCGACGAAGACCTATTTCTTAAAAATTGAAGCGAACGAATTAAGTTTACGATAACCGATATTAACATTTTCTTTTATTTTTATTACATCAAAATTTTTCGGTTAAAAACGAGACATTTAAAACAAATGATGATACGCTGCTGCTGCTGCTGCTGCTGCTGCTGTACAATAATCACGTCGTTAAGAAGGATTAAACGATTAAGACGGAAACGATATTAGATTGTTTTCTATTAGATCTCTATGGATACGTCACAAGTTTAAATAATTGTAAGATTTAAAACAATTCAACGTCAATCGCTTTTCATCGTCCCAACGAAAACTATATGTGGTATGTTTGCATAACGTGTGTTCAATTGGTATTTTTTTTTTTATTTTGAAGTAAGGTAAATTTTCTTAACACATTTGTCGGCCGATAAAAAAAGGTCAAAGACGAACGTCGAAGTCTGTGAGAGAACGCGACGCGATGTACGTGAAGGCTAGCAGTTTCGCGATCGGGGCCGTTTCGAATATAACGAAAGTTACTATGGACCATTCTATTCGATTACTCGTTTTTTTTCATTCGCCGACGTCGATTTTTTAATCGAAGATCAGCAGACGAACGTAGTTCGAGTTCTTCTCGACGATAGAGTCGTACTAATTTTCTGCCGAACGGTCGCCGATTCGACCGGCCGCCGGCGGTCACCACGACGCCCGCCGGTCGCGCCGAATCGTACGTCGGCCGCGTTAAACGATCCGACGTCCGAAATTTAATTCGCCGGAACGATCGCCGACGCTAATCGGCCTAGGCGGCCGTCCGCGTGAGGGTCGGCGGATTCGAATGCCACGTCTCGTTTCGGTTTTGGACGACCGACGGTTCGAAAGACGGGCCTTCGAGGGTCGTCCTTCGGTCTAACGACGCCCCACGGACCGAAGTAGTGGTCGCGTCTTCGGCGCTTTCGAGGTTCGATCTCCGGCGACGTCGGCCTCGCCGAAAGTCTCGCCTCTCGAACAAGAGCGCCGTTGACACGGAACGCCACGGCGCGGCCGAAAATTTCGTACGGATTCTATGAGCGGTACGTGCGTTCGGACTAGGTCGATCGAATTCATACGCAGACTACAAACGAAGTCTTATCGTCTTCGTAGTTATTTGCAAGAAAACTATAATAACGCTGACCCGCGCGTTCGTTATTATAACCTAATTAATTCTTAACGTGAATTTTTTTATCGCTTCGTCCGTTTACAATGGCCGACGTAGCTCAATCGACCGCGATTCAGAACGGAGCGAACGCCGATTCGGCGGCCGCGTCGTCGCCCTCTACGGCCGGCGCTAAAAAACCGTCTTCGGCCGCCGCCCAGCAGAAGAAGAAAAAGGCGGGCGCCTCGTCGAAGAGCAAACCGAACCACCCGCGCACTTCCGAGATGGTCAATAGCGCGATACAAAATCTAAAGGAGCGAGGCGGCTCGTCGCTGCAGGCGATCAAGAAATATCTCGCTTCGAACTATAAGATCGACGCCGAAAAGTTGTCGCCGTTTATCAAGAAATACATCAAATCGGCGGTCGCGTCAGGCGCACTCGTACAAACGAAAGGAAAGGGGGCGAGCGGTTCGTTCAAGATACCCGGCGCCGGTTCCGGCGACAAGTCTTCTTCGACCGGTTCGAAGGCACGAGGAAAAGTATCGAAGAAGGCGTCTTCGGCTAAATCTCCTTCGGCCGCCGCCAAACGTGCCAAGGCTCCCGCCAAGAAACCCGCAGCGAAGAAAACGACGCCGCCGCCGCCGCATCTCCGGCCGAGGGGAAGAAAAAAGAAACCGTCGCCGAAAAAGCAGGCCGTAGCCGCAGCGGCGCCCGAAAAGAAACCGGCCGCCGCCGTCGCGGCGTCGAAACAACCTAAATCGCCTTCGAAAGCGAAAAAAACGAACAAGGTGCCGACAAAAAAACCCAAAGCGCCGAAACCGAAAAAGACGAAACCGGCCGTCGGCGGAAAGGCGTCGTCGCCGAAAAAAGCCGCCGCTTCGCCGAAGAAAAAGTGAAGAGGTGGACTAGTAGTAGTCGTAGGAAGAGGAGGAGCGCTACGTAATGACGACGGAGAGGGCAAGACGGCCGCCGCCGCCGTCGACGACTCTCGTTTATGCGAGACAAAAAAAATGGCCCTTTTCAGGGCCACGAAATTACATCTACGTTAACGTGAGAGTTGACGAAAATGAATTTTTTAAAGACGACAATTTATACGAAATAAAAAAAACTTAAAGATGGGTTGTTTATTTTTTAATTATTTTTCTTTTTTGTTTATCCCGTGTTTATCGACGTCGATATCATGTAAGAAAACAATTAAAACCAAGTTAAAAATAAAGTCGCCATAAAAAAAATTCTTTTACTAATCATCAAAGATTCGAACGATTTCGTGGTTCTGAAAAGAACCGTTTTTTCTTTCGCGTTTAGATTTTCGCAATCGGTCTTAAGCGCGTTCGCCGCGTATACGTCTCGCCAGCTGGATGTCTTTGGGCATGATGGTGACGCGTTTGGCGTGAATCGCGCACAAATTAGTGTCTTCGAAGAGGCCGACGAGGTAAGCCTCGCTCGCCTCCTGGAGCGCCATCACCGCCGAACTTTGAAAACGAAGATCGGTCTTGAAATCTTGGGCGATCTCTGACCAACCTTTGGAAGGGCAGCTTGCGAATCAGAAGTTCGGTGCTCTTTTGGTAACGACGGATCTCTCGGAGCGCGACAGTACCGGGCCTGTAACGATGGGGTTTTTAACGCCTCCTGTGGCGGGCGCGCTCTTTCGGGCAGCCTTCGTAGCGAGTTGTTTGCGTGGCGCCTTACCACCGGTCGATTTACGTGCGGTCTGCTTAGTTCTTGCCATGTCTTGTCTTGTCATGGATGATGGGTCAGGAATGTCCTTTTTACCCCGTCGTCGTGAGGGATTTTGTCTGATGTGAAATGTTTAAGTGTTGGTTGTGGTTGTCGGCGGGGGAAAGAGAGAGAAGTTAATTTAGGTCGTCGGGGAAAGCGGTCTTGGGACGTTTGAACTTGTAAGGATAGGATACGTCGTAGTCGGTGGCTTTGCGGATAAGCGGATTGGGATGGGTTATGGTTTTTCGTGATAAGGGATACGGTGCGGTGACGTAGTTGTTCTGTTGTTCTAGGATCGTAGGGAATTTTGCGTCGTGGTGTAGGTCTTTGTTGCGGATGAACCAAGGAGCGTTAAAGGTGAGGCGAAGAGCTTTGTTTTGGATGGTTTGGAGTTTCTTGATGTGGGAGGGGCGTGACTCCATACGGGAGATGCGTAAAGCATGATTGGATTTATAATGGACTTGTAAAGGAGAAGTTTGTTTTGGGAGACAGGGAGCTTTTACGGCATAAAAAGGGGTGCAAGTGATTTTAGGGAACCTCGACCTTTGTTGGAGGCCGATTGAATGTGGGATGCGAACGTGAGGCGGCTGTCTAGAACGACGCCTAGGTATTTGGTGGATTTGGTCCATGGATTGGAGTGTTTTGAAAGGTTAGTTGTCCGTCGGGACGGTGTTTAAGTTTTCGGGAGAAGATAAATGCAAGGCTTTTCTCCGCGTTTACGGAGATAAGCCAGTCGGTAAACCAGGAATCTAGGATGTCGAGGGCGGTTTGTAGGTTTAGCGTTAGGTGTCTGGATTGCCAGGATCGTGTTAGGATGGCGGTGTCGTCAGCGTATAGGGCTAGCTCGGTGCGAGGAGTTTTTGGGATGTCGTGAGTGTAGAGGTTGAAAAGAGTAGGAGATAAGACAGAGCCTTGCGGAACTCCGGCGGTAAGGTTACGGGTTGTTGATTTTACGTGATTTTGTTTACTTGGATTTTGCGGTGTGAGAGGAATGAGTGGATTATGCGGACTATTCGTGAATGGATGTTGGAGCGGATTAATTTGTATACGAGGCCAGCATGCCAGACGCGGTCAAAAGCCTTAGAAACGTCGAGAAATACTGCACCGGCGGCCTGGTTGTTGGCCATGGATTGGTAACAGTATTCGGTTACGCGTAGAAGTTGTTGGGTAGTGCAATGGTTTGGTCTGAAACCAAATTGTTCGTCGGGAAGGATTTGCAATCGGGATAGTTCCAGGTTAAGCCTGTGGGAGAATTACTCTTTCAGCGATTTTGAAAGAGCCGGAAGTAAACTGATTGGACGGTGGTTTTGTGGAAATTTGGGGCTCTTTCAGGGGTTTATAAATTACTATGACGTCGGCTATTTTCCAGTCTGCGAGGAAGTAGCCTAGTCTAAGTATGGAATTTATGATTGCGGTTAGGATTTCCGCAATGCGGGCTTGTTTGTTTGGGGTGTGAGTTGATTGTTTGGCTGCGGGTGCAGCAAATGGTAGTGGAGGTTTGATCGGGTTGGTGGTGGGTTTTGAAGGTAATGAAGGGAATAAAGCAGCGGATGTAAGTTGGGTTAGACCAAGCTAGGGTTTTGGGACTTCTAGTTTGCTGGGATTTTATTGAGGTTGGGCAGCCGCCGTAGTTTGCCGTGTGTAGTCCACCACAGTTGGCGCACCAGGGCTGGTCGCGGGTTTTGGTGCATTCATGGGAAGGATGGGCCTCGCTGCATTTGACGCAGCGGAAAGGAGCAGTGCATTTAGATTGGGAATGACCGTGGAGTTGGCATCGGAAACATTGGTGGGATCTTCGTTCGTTAATTAAGGGTTCGACGCGGATTGCTACTCTGCAGCAGTGGGTAAGGTTGTAGATGGATTTTTGTTCTCTAGGAACGAGAACGAGGAATAGAGGCATTGGGGGATTTGTTTCGCTTGAATAGCTGGATGACTTTGGTAGGAGGAACTTCATGGATTCGAGTTCCGGCTAGGATTTGGGACGTTGGTGTAGTTTCGGGAATGCCTCGGAAAACTACTTTTGAGAGAAGTTTCGCTAGGCAGGAATAGGTATGTTTGGGAAGGTTGTATTTGTCCATGAGGGTATTCATGGCACGGTGTCGGAAATGGTGGTGGGAATGATTTTAATGCCTTCCGACGGTGACGGCATTGGTGAAGCGTATTTTGTTGAAGTTGAAAAGGGTGGATGTCGTTGGCCATTTGGATTTGTCCCGAAGAACAATGGCCGATTCGTTGTTCTGTCGTTGAGGTGGCTGGTAGTGGCTTTGAGGTAGGGTTGTCGTTGGTTTGGGATGATGGGTTTTGGGTAGGGGTTCCGGCGTATGTCTGGGGTTTAGGTAGAGACGTCGTCTTCGGATTGGGAGTCGTCTTGGTCGCGGCGGTGGTCGATGTCCATGGGCGTGGTTGGTGCTGTTGACTTCTTCTTGGTCTTCCTCTGCTTCTTCTTAACCGGTTGGAAGTATCTTCGGTTGTCGGCGGTGGGGCATCGGTGGCGGCCTGGTCAACGCTGGTGGTCGGTGTCGCATCCATGGTAGCGCTTTAGGCAAGCGGGTTTCGTCGTTTAAGATTCTTTTAGAAATTTCTGCAATCCTTCGATTGCAGATGCTAGTTCGCTTGGCGTCATAGACGCACAAACGTTGAACAATAATTCCGCCGAAGCGGACATTATTGTAGCGTCGTTGCTGTTTTGATTAAAAACAATCGGGTTGTTAGAACACGAGATTCACTCACTCACTAGATAACGTCCGTTCGCTACGGAGGGCAGAGAACGAATGCTTAGTTCTTGCCATGTCGTACGTACGAAATACTCGAGGGATATGAGCGTTCCTCATATACGAGCTAGCGTATTTATACGCGTCGACACGAAAGCGCTATCTGACGAACGGGTCGCGAACGACTCCCGATCGCCGAGCATATAAAATCACGAAAATGGGGCGTGACTTGTACAGTTCGAGAGCGAAGTCGTTCGAGGCAACAGTCTATTTTGGCGAAACGAATTTGTTTTTTAATTTTTTCTTCGCATTTTAATAATCGACATGACCGGAAGAGGCAAAGGCGGAAAGGGTTTGGGAAAAGGGGGCGCCAAGAGGCATCGCAAAGTGTTGCGCGATAACATCCAGGGCATCACGAAACCGGCCATCAGGCGTCTAGCTCGAAGAGGAGGCGTCAAACGTATATCCGGTCTGATTTACAAGGAGACTCGCGGCGTTTTGAAGGTGTTTTTAGAAAACGTAATTCGCGACGCCGTCACTCACACCGAACACGCGAAGCGCAAGACGGTCACCGCGATGGACGTCGTGTACGCTTTGAAACGTCAAGGTCGCACCCTGTACGGTTTCGGAGGTTAAGTATTAGACGACGCGCCGGACAAGAGACAAGAAAAAAATGGGAACTTTCGACCGAAACAAAAACGGTTCTTTTAGAACCACCAAACCTTATCGCTGATGAATAAAAAAAAATCAAAAAAAGAATTTTAACGTACGACGATCTTAAATTTATAATTACCCATACATATTGTTATTATAGTTGTTTGTCTGAGGAATGGCAATTTTGTTTTTTAAATCGCCCTCCGAGAAGACGGTAGAGGTGTTAGGTTAGTATGTTTAAGATAGCATAAGCGAGAAATTTTTTTTTGTTTATAGTATAGTGTGTCGATCGATAAAAAATTCATTTCTGTTTACGATAACGTAAACGTACTGACTAATATTGGTGGCCCTGAGAAGGGCCGATTGGTCGTTTGTGTCGTCGTTTTTCACGAACGGGCGTTTAAGCTTTCTTCTCGGTCTTTTTGGGCAACAACACGGCCTGAATGTTTGGTAGAACGCCGCCCTGCGCTATAGTCACTCCGCTGAGAAGTTTGTTCAATTCTTCGTCGTTCCTGATCGCCAATTGCAAATGTCTAGGGATGATGCGGGTCTTCTTGTTGTCGCGAGCGGCGTTACCCGCCAACTCGAGCACTTCGGCGGCCAGGTATTCCATCACGGCGGCGAGGTAGACCGGCGCTCCGGCACCGACGCGTTCTGCGTAATTGCCCTTGCGCAAGAGCCTGTGTATCCTGCCGACGGGGAATTGCAAACCCGCCCTGCTCGATCTCGATTTCGCCTTTCCCTTAACTTTTCCTCCTTTACCTCTGCCGGACATGGTCGATGATTAAAAAAAATATATTTCTTAGCCGCTGACGTAAAAATCTGACTGACGTATGTATACGACGCGATACGACGAGTAAGACTGCTATCGCGGACGGTTCGAACTACGGTTTTGTAGAACGGAACGCTTCCCAACGATCAAAAGGGCGTGGTTACTGCATAATATCGTCTAGTGGGAGAAAATTCATAAAACAAATAAAATTTTCGATTTTGCCCCACCGCCCATTCGACCCTCTCGATCCGACTGTGAACGTCGTCTCGTGCGAATTATATTATTATAAACATACAAAGTTATTATTCATCAGCTCAGTGAATCCAACAAAATAAAATCAACAGTGAAACGCCATAGTGAATATGGGGACATTCCCCATAATAAATTCAAAAACACCTCGACGCAATAACGTCTAAACACCTTAATACTATAACAATGAGTGATAACGAACACACAAAAATGAACACAAGACCAAACTTCGAAACTACTAACCGCTTCGGTGTACTACAAGTCGAAGAAATTATGGACGATTCTACAACATCAAACCCAAACGAACCGACAACAAGTAAGTCGAACAAACATAAAAATACCCAAACAACGAAACCTCCTCCGATAATTATAACATCGAAAATTAATGAACTTCAAAAATTTCACAACGAAATTAAGAAATCAATCTCAAACCCTCGAATACAATACGGCCCTAATGGCATCAAAATACTAACAGACAACGACTCCGACTACCACAAATTGAAGAACGACTTAACCAACCACATGATCGAATTCTTCACCTACACCCCCAAAAAAGACAAAGAAATAAAAATAGTCCTGAAAGCGGCTCCATTTATGAAAGAAGAAGACATCACGCAACACCTAGCTAACAAAAATATTACAATCACCAGCTGCACAAAACTAAAATCGAATAACCCAACCGTACAATCAAATTCGTTCTTAATCTCAATCAACAAAGACACACCCCTTCCTGAAATCACAAAAATCAATGAAATAGACAGCATCAACGTCAAATGGGAACACTATTATAAACGTCAACAGCGAACTCAATGCCACCGATGTCAAAGATTCGGCCACGGGTCTTCAAACTGTAATCAAAAACCAAGATGCGTCAAATGCACACAACACCACCTAACATCAGACTGTCCAATCAGGAAAGGCGACGAGAACTCACCCCCAGTTCAATGCTGCAACTGCCTAGGTCCACACACTGCAAACTACGGTGAATGCCCAGCGTACGCCGAGTACCTAGAAAAATTTAACCAGGTGAGTGATAGAAACCCAACAGTAACTAACACCAAATACATATACAAACAAACAGACTTTCCCAACCCAAAACAAAACACTACACAATCACCCAGTAATAAAACACCGCAACCGAACTCAATAAAACCTATGTACTCCGAAATAACGAAAAGAAATGTAACACCAGAAATAAGCGACATCAACACGCTTCTATCTGAAATCAAACAACTCAATGAAATTTGTAACATCAAAACACTAATAACAATGGTTCGTGAAATTAAAACCAAACTTGCAAACTGCACCAACAATATGGACAAAATAATGATACTAGCAGAAATCGCCGAAAAATACTAAAATGGCTCCCAACGCGAGAAAAAACTTTAAAATAATGACATGGAACGCTCAAGGGATCCAACACAAAATAAATGAACTTACAAACACCCTCAACGAAAACGACATCGACATCGCAGTCATCCAGGAATCCAAACTAAACCGAAGAAACCCACCAAAAATCCAAGGCTACACAACCATAAACAAACCAAACGGCACATCAGGGTGACTAATCATAACAATAAAAAACGAAATACCGTTTCAAGAAATCCTAACCAACACCACAGATGTCGAATCGCTGCAAATCGAACTGGAAAACTTCAATCTAACCACCATATACAACAACCACAGCACACCACTAAGCGTAAACGAACTAGACCAACTACTAAAACCGAACAAAGCAATAATAATAGGAGACTTCAACGCCAAACACATGCTTTGGAACTGCAACGACAACAATCAAAACGGAAAAATCTTATACAACTACCTCCACAAAAACAACATAGAGATCCACTTCCCTACCAACTCCCCAACCCACTACCCAGACAACGGAAACTCGCCATCAACCATCGACGTAGCCCTATCAAAAAACGTCAGAATCATAAATACATTCTACCCTCGAAGAAATTAAATTCCGACCATAATCCTGTCATTATTGAAACAACACAAACAAAACCCGCACCACCAACCCCACGCACGCAAACAAACACAGACTGGCAAAAATTCAGGAACACCATCAACAACAATATCACAATAAACAACCAAATAAAAACTGAAGAAGACATAAACCAACATATTCAAATTTTCACAAGCACCATACTACACGCATACAACGATGCTTCTATCAAGAAAACAATTTCTTCAACACGACTCACAGTCACACCCGAAATAACCCAGCTAATAGCGGAAAAAAACAGACTGCGAAGAAGGTTCCAACGCACCAGAATTTTACAATATAAACAACAATCTAACGACCTCATCCACACAATAAACACCAAAATAACAGAGTTAAAAACAGCAAACTGGGAAAAAACCCTAGGGAAAATAAACCCACAAAACAAATCCACACTGTGGAGACTAGCCAGATACTTCAAAGGCAGTAAACAACGAAAATCTAAACCCATACATGCCGAACAAGGACTAGTATTCTCCGACGAAGAGAAAGCAGAAGCTATAGCAGACACTTACTACAAACAACACCGATTAACAATAGACGACTCAAACAACGAAACCAGGAAAAAAGTCATACAAGCTATTAAAAACCTAAGAACTCAAAACTCACTCACACCAGATGACCAACCTCACCACACCAACCGAAATTAAGGAAATAATCAAAAAACTCAAAAACAACAAAGCACCAGGCGAGGATAAAGTAAATAACTCAATGATCAAAAACCTAACTAAAAAAGCCATAATACAACTGCATTACATATTAAACCAATGCCTAAAAACCAATACTTCCCAATAAAGTGGAAAAACGCCATAGTCCTACCATTCCTCAAACCCAAAAAAGAAGGCAACTTTGCAGAACACTACCGACCCATCAGCCTACTCCCATCACTAAGCAAAATACTAGAAAAAATAATACTAACGAGACTCACAAACCACACAAGAAAAATAATTATACCCAAACAATTCGGATTCCGCGCTAAACACAGTACAACCTTGCAACTAGCAAGAATAACAAACCATATAACACGCAACTATAATCTCAACAAAACAACAACAATAATAACACTGGACATCGAGAAGGCATTCGATACAGTATGGCACAACGGACTAATTTATAAACTTACTAAATCGAACCTCCCAACAAATCTGACCAAAATAATTCAATCTTTCCTCACAAAACGCACATTCCAAGTCCAAATGAAAAACAAAACATCAAGCAAGAAAAACATATCCGCAGGAGTACCTCGAAGGAGCCATACTATCCCCAACCTTATTCGCGATTTACATAAACGACATTCCCAAAATAAAAACACCGAGCTAGCTCTCTTCGCAGACGACACGGCCATAATAGCAAATTCATGGCGGAAAAACCAAGCGAAGAAATATCTCCAAGATCACGTAACAGAACTGGAAGAATATTATTTCACCTGGAAAATCAAAATAAACCCAACCAAAACCACAATCACTGAATTTACCCATAAAACGGACACATCAAACACCAACATAACCATAAACAACCACAACATCGACACTAACAACGAAGTAAAATACCTGAGCGTAACGCTAGACAAAAATTAAACTTTAAGTCACATAACAAATATCAGTAGAACAGCAAACAACGCAATAAACGCACTCTACCCTCTACTCACCCACAAAAACTCGATCAACACAAAAATCAAAATCCAGGCTTACAACGCGCTAATAAAACCATTGCTACTATACGCCAACCCAGTATGGAGCAATACATCCAAAACAAACAAAAAAAACTACAAAAACTCAAAATAAAGCAATAAGAATAATCCTCAACAAACCCAGAACCACAAACACAGAGAAACTCCACCAAGAAGCCAACATCCAAACGATAGAAAACGCCATTAAAGAACAAACAACAAGATTCTACAAACACACCATCCACGGAATAACAACAACAACTCACATAACTGACCTATTCATCACGAAAACAAAATATAAACTAATCACACACATATACCAAAATTAAACCACCACAACTAGTTACTGCATTGGGTTTTTATCACTCATTTTTCCCCAAAAAACTCAATTACATTATATATAACATAGTTGTTCAAATACATTGTACATAATACCAATTTATCGTAGGAAACTGGAATAAATAAGAAATAATAACAAACAAAAAGCGAGGCAGACACTCAGCAACTGCCTGTACATATTTTGTAAAATAATGTATATACAATAAAAGAGTTTCTTTATCTTATCTTATTTTGCCCCACCATTCTTAGTCGTCTCGTATTCTGATACTGTGAACGTCGTCTCGTGCGAATAATATTATTATTATTATTATTAATAATAATATAAACATAAGTATTAATTAATCTATACGAAGTCGGAAGTCGGGAAGTCGGTGAAGTCGAAGTCGAAGTCGTATTCTAAGTGTTGTTATTCGTTCGCGTTAATCGAAAAATAATGCCACCCAAGACTAGGAAAGGCCGCCAAGAAGGCCGGCAAAGCGCAAAAGAACATCTCGAAGACCGATAAGAAGAAGAAGCGCAGGAGGAAGGAGAGTTACGCCATCTACATTTACAAAGGTGCTGAAGCAGGTCCATCCCGACACGGGCATCAGCAGTAAGGCGATGAGCATCATGAACAGCTTGGTCAACGACATATTCGAACGCATAGCGGCCGAGGCTAGCCGCCTGCGCCCACTACAACAAACGTTCGACGATCACGAGCAGGGGAAATACAGACCGCCGTGAGACTGCTCTTGCCCGGCGAATTGGCCAAGCACGCCGTCAGCGAAGGTACCAGGCCGTGACGAAATACACGAGTTCAAATAATAAATTGACATCAATTTTAACGACGTCTTCTTCGTCGTCAACAAACAAAACGGTTCTTTCAGAACCACGAATTTTAATCGCAATACGTAAAAGAAAATAATTTTTTATTTTCGACTTTTTATTCTTCGAATAGTATTTGAAAGGAAAAAAAATGTTTTTCTAATATTGACGACTTTTAAAGTAACGTTTTATAATAATCAAAGTAGATGTCTCGTAACTATTAAGTAAAGAATTTTTCGCCACGCTACAAGTTTATTTTTGACATTCGTTTTTGTAATGGTCACCAACTCCATTTGTAATTTGTATTTATTGTTAAAACAAAACGGTAAAGTAGAAGATGGGCAGGATTAAAAAAAACATGATTACTATAGTTTGTAGAAATGCGCCAATCGAATTAAGTCGTTAAGGCTTTAGTCGATATTATCATCAATTAATCGGATTTCAAATTTATCATTCATATTTGTCGGCAGAATATAATTTAGGTATTGTGGCTCGCTTCCAGCTGTAATACGCTGCTCGAACATGAAGCGTCGTTCCGTATACTCATGTGTGGGCATTGACTTATATTGCGGAAGTCTACAATCTATCAGCACGAGCGCATCTAATGTTACAATACCCTTACCGTAATAGTGCAGGTATTTGCTTGTAGGCGGTACCCGAATATAGCACAGGTATCCACTGTTGAAAGCATATCCTTTACTATAACAGCTCGGGAACTATAATAGCCTTTCGTATCTTGGTTCCTTAAAGGGTGAATAACTTTTTTGAAATTTTTAAATGCGTGGGGTGTTTGGTTCTGTCTAATTATCGTACTCAACCAAAACATCAAAATCTTCCAGTGATAACGTTATCTGCTGTAGCGAACGGTAAGTCGTAGTTCTACCGGATCTTGTTGTTGGTAGTTTGAATGACGTAGCGGGCATTTGAATTGTTTTTTTTATGCTGGGTCCGATTTCTAAAATGATTTGCTGTTTGTCTTACTTCTGTTGAATCGTGACAACTTTGTTTTGTTGTTTGTATTTGTTTGATCGATAAATGTTTAATCTTGCGATGCTGATTGTAATAGACCTGATCAGTGGTGACGTCAAATTAAACCGCTAAAATCAAAATTCGGTACTTTGGCAAAATTGTGGTCGAAAAGTGAACCTTAAGTACATGGACTTAAGGGTGATAATAAAATAGGTCAATAAAAGTGGTTGGTTTTCCAATATACACACATAAATAAGGGAACGTTTTCATATTCACTAATTCTGAACCTTTATCTTTCATCTAGTATCAATATTACATTTTCAAATAGCATATTTTATTATAAATTAAAATTAACTTATATACTACAAATACATGCGCAAAACCAGCTGGCGGGAACAGTAATGTTAGAAATACGCACCGGGTTAACCTTATACTTTGTAATTGCTGGTTTTCCTTTGTTGTTCCTGGTTACTCTGTTTCTTTATAAGTTTATTGACTCGTTTACCATTAGTTTGTTCTTTATAATACGCAATTTATAGTTTAATTTAATAGTACTTTCAGTAATTAAGTTATGGTTAACCCGGTGCGTATTTCTAAATTACTGTTCCGCCAGTCGATTTCTGCGCATGTATTTGTAGTATAAAAATTAATTTTAATTTCTAATAAAATATGCTATTTGGAAATGTAATATTGATACTAGATGAAAGATAAAGGTTCAGAATTAGTGAATATGACAACGATTTTCTTATTTATGCGTATATATTGGAAAACCAACCAACTTCTATTGATCTATTTGAATATAACCCTGTCCTTGTACTTAAGGTTCACTTTTTCGTCCACAATTTTGCAAAGTACCGGACTTTGAATTTAGCGGTTTGTACGTGACGTCACACTAATCGGGTCTATTGCTGTTGGTTGCGTTTGATTACGAAGGTGTTGTTGTTGTAATTTCGGAGATTAATTGGTATGGTCCCTCGTAAACTGGTCTTTAATGGATTTTTATTGCGTGTGAGCATGTTCATAAGTCCATAGGTGTCATGAAGATTTTCTTGTGTGATGATGTCGTTATAATATAGGAACCGCATGCACAAGCAATTTCCGAGTCCGTATTTGCGGAAGTATAAACAAACAAAAGAATGCCATGTTCGCAAGGAATTATTGTAACTCTAAGCTAGGCATCCCAACACGCCACAGACGGTATATAATGAAGTGAACGAGTCAACAGAACACAGACCCAGAGTACGATACGGCGTAGTAAACTAAAGTGACTAGTGCGATCCCAGCAGTTCATCGTTCCTATATGGCGCTTACTCGCATTCCGCTCTCGCAGCAAACGCATTAACATTAAACAACTAATCAGCGCGGTTATTGTAGTTAAAATAAACTCGTATTCGCAAACTCAACGTAGTTTTCTCTGATGCAAACCGGCTCCTAGGACAACCCCTAGGCCGCCACAGTGGAAACCCCCGACGTGATGTGTGTATTTGATCAGAGAAAGGTCACCGTTCGAAGACTTCACCGCAGAATTCAGGAAACAACGGTGCAACGTCTTACCCAGTGACGACCATCATCATATTTTTCGTGATCGTCCTGTTCGCCGCCAAACACTGGTAAGACCTCGACGCACATACGAGTAATGGGAGGTTCTGAATCTAAGGAAGAGATCATCGTGCAGAACGCAAACGGCAGCGCATCAAGCCACCCCAAACACCCGCCGAAATCTCTCCAATCACAATCACCGTCGTATTATTGGTATTAATCATCATCCGGTTCGACGCAAAGGACCCTCTGCGCATTTCACAAGAGGAAGGTAAACCGCGCGCGGCCACCAAGCTCCAGGCACACGCGACAGTGTAATCTTCGAGACGACATCAGATCGACACTGGCTGCCGCGAACAAACGAAAAATGGCCCCCACAATCGCAACCGCTTCCGCGAACTCACGACGCCTACAACGACCCCCGCAATCGAACGCGTAGGCGTACGCATCCTCTCCATTTTGGCCGGAAGACCCTCTCATGTGGTTCCTGCAAATCGAAGGCCAATTGCTTTAGCTGGGATCATCGCGGACGAAAACAAAATATAACTACGTGATCGCCAATATAGATACCAAGCATGCCACGGAGGTACGCGCGACATCCTTCAATCACCGCCGACCGAGGGCAAATACGACACCTCAAAAGGAACTAGTCAATCGCCTCAGCGCACGAAATCGCAAAAAGATACAGCGATTGCTTGAAGGCGAGGAACTCGGCGGACCGCAAGCCATCGCAGTTCCTACGGACACCTGAAAACCCTCGGTGGGAGCACCATCCCCTGACGACTTCCTACGAACCCCTATGGCTCAACTGTTTACCAGCAACGATGCAGGCGATTCTGGCAACGCAGACCCACGACGGACCTCGATAATAGCCGTGCTCGCCGACGCCGTAAACGAGACGCTCGGCATTCGTAACGTATATACGTGCGGACGCACGAAACCCCCGCATGGACCTGCCGAACCCGACGCAACAGGCAACCCGCGTTCCGACAATCATACGACCACCATCTCGAAGCCGTCTCCATCGCGAGAGATCGACATCGAAATTACGACCCCAATAACACCGCCATGCTGGTACCACCAAGTTTTCAAAGGCCGAGCGAGAAAATGCCGCGAACCGTGTGATTTTCCTTCGGAAACGGACAAGGCAGTCGATAAACGCGGCCAACGACAGCCTCAACATAACCCCGCGCCGCCTCTTTCTTGCACGAGCGGCCACACGACAAAGATTCCTAGTGGACACCGGCGCGGACGTCTCAGTTTTTCCCGCAAGTTAGTTAACGGACCACGACACAAAACATCATACGAGCTGACAGCAGCGAACGGATCCAACATCGCGACATATGGTTTCATAACCCTCAGCCTCAATTTAGCTTACGATCTTTCACCTGGCGTTTTATAATAGCAGACGTAACGAACCCCATAATCGGAGCCGACTTTCTGCACCACTACGCCTTGCTGGTGGACATCCACAACAATAGGATCACCGACCCGTTAACAAACATATCACGAGCCACTGAGTGACCTCAGACCAACGAACGGCCTACGATACGCGAAATCTCAGGGACGACACCGTTCCACGAAATTCTCAAAGAATTTCCCGAGATCACGAGACCTTCGGGCGCACCGCACGTGCCAAAACACGAAACGAAGCATTACATTCGAACCACCCAGGGCCACCAATAACTTGCAAACCACGCCGCCTTGCACCCGACAAATTGAGGATTGCAAAACATGAATTCCAGTCCATGGTCGACATGGGCATCGCTCGCCCGTCAGACAGTCAGTTGGGCATCACCGCTGCACATGGCACCTTGAAAAACGGCCATGACTGGAGGCCTTGCGGAGACTACAGGCCCTCAACGCCCGAACAATCCCTGATCGCTCCCGTGCCACACATAGAAGACTTCGCGCAAGGACTCCGAGGAAAAACCATATTTTCGACAATAGATTTGGTACGAGCATATCACCAAATCCCAGTTGTCAAATGAAGACATTCCGAAAACCGCAATTACGACACCTTTCGGACTGTACGAATTCCCCTTCATGTCTTTCGGACTACGAAACGCCGGCCAGACTTTTCAGCGTTTTATCGACGAGGTAACCCGAGGTTTGGACTACTATTACACCTACCTCGACGACATACTCGTAGCCTCCACATCCGAAGACGAGCACTAAAATCCATTTACGAACACTGTTCACGCGCTTACAGAGGTATGGGATACCATTAACCCAACGAAATGCCACTAGGCGTCACGAACGCACGTTTCCTCGGATACCAAGTCTCGAGCAAGGGCACGACACCACTGGCGGACAAAGTGGACGCAATCAGGAATTTCCCCATCGCCGACAACGGCCAAACAATTGAGACAATTTTTGGGCATGATAAATTTCTACAGGAGATTTATACCAGGAATTGCCGAACTGCAGGCACCGCTAAATGACCTGCTCAAACGCAACATTAAAGGCGCAAAACCAATCGAATGGCAGACCAAAGCAAACGAAGCTTTCGATGCCTGCAAAGAAAGACTGGCACAGGCCACGATGCTCGCACACCCCGAACCCGGAGCAACCCCTTGCCATAGTCACTGACGCCTCAAATAACGCAATCGGAGCCGCTCTCAACAACGCCGACGACGACTGGGAACCACCGCATTCCCTTTCTCTCCAGGAAACTTTCAAGCGCAGAGAGAAAGTACGGGACCTACGACAGAGAATTACTAGCGATCTACCAAGCCATAAAACACTTCAGACACATGGTTAGGAGGTAGAGAATTTCTGTTCGTACGGACCACAAACCCCTGGTATACGCATTCCGCCAAAAGCCGGACAAATGCCCCCGCCAATTTCGTCACCTAGATTTTATATCCCACTTACAACAGACATCCGTCACATCTCGGGCACGGAGAACGTCGTTGCGGACGCGCTTATCCCGCATCGAAACAATCGCCACAGCCCCGATCGACTTCGAAAGTCTCGCAAAGCACAGGCCACGGACAATGATCTGCAAACGCACCTGCGTCCAGGAATTCACCCCAAACTAAAAAGTGATTTCCCCAACACGGACACAGCCGTATACTGCGATCTGTCCACCGGCCAACGCCAGACCTTTCGTCCCTACAACCCACCGCCAGCACATTTTCAACACAATGCACAATCTGGCGCACCCGGGAACGAAAGCCACAACAAAGCTCGTCAAACAGCGTTACGCTTGGCCATCCATTGACGCCGATTGCCGACAATGGACACGCGCATGCATACAATGCCAACGATCAAAAGTCACGCGACACGTAAAAACACCTTTCGGAACGATAGCGAACCCATCCACACGTTTCGAGCACATTCATATCGACATAGTGGGACCGCTCCCCATATCGCAAGGCAAACGTTACTGCCTCACCTGTGTCGATAGATTTTCACGCTGGCCCGAAGCATACCCAATCGAAAATATCGAAGCCGAAACAATCACGCGCACGTTTACAACGAATGGATCACACGCTTCGGTGTCCCGCTGCGAATAACCACAGACCAAGGGCGACAATTCGAATCACAACTGTTCAAACAGTTCAATACACCTCGGCACACACATTTGCGAACAACGGCCTACCACCCGCAATCGAATGGGATGGTGGAGCGTTTCCACCGCCACCTCAAAGCCGCCATCCGTTGCCACGAAACGAAACAGTGGACCGACGTACTACCCACGATTTTACTAGGACTACGAGCAGCATGGAGGGAAGACCTGAACTCATCTGCAGCCGAACTGGTATACGGCGAACCCCTGAGACTCCCTGGCGAATTCCTAGTACCAAAACAAAACGCCGCAACGGACCCGAAAATACATAACGAACCTCAACGATCGCAGAATTCAGCCCCACAGCTGGAACAAACCACGCCAAACCAAACACATTCATTTTTAAAGACCTACAAACGGCCCAACAGGTATTCCGTTCGACGCGACGCAGTAAAGACGCCACTCGAACAACCGTACGAGGGACCATTCCCGGTTTTAAAACGAGGAGATAAAACCTTAACGTTAAAAATAAGGGATCGCGAAACGACCGTCTCCATCGACCGCACGAAACCAGCCTACGGTAGAAGGGAACCACACGCAGACGACGCAAACTTCAAGGACAACCTCGCCCACCACGGGATCATCAAGGAGACACCGCCTCCAAACGAACAACCACACACCATAACAAAGTCCGGAAGACACGTTCATTTTCCCAAGCGCCTGCATTAAGCGCGCACGCAAAATAATAAAGCGGCAAGGTAAAGCATACGCAAAATTAAACATTTTTGCCCACCAGCCTGTTTATCGTGGGATTACCCACTAAGGGGGGGACCCATAATAGGAACTGCATGCACAAGCAATTTCCGCGTCCGTATTTGCGGAAGTATAAACAAACAAAGAATGCTACGCTCGCAAAGGAATTATTGTAACCTTGCAAGCTAAGCATCCCAACACGCCAGACGGTATATAATGAGGCGAACGAGTCAACAGAAGCACAGACCCAGAGTACGATACGGCGTAGTAAATCCAAAGTGACTAGTGCGATCCCCAGCAGTTCCGCGTTCCTATATGGCGCTTACTCGCATTCCGCTCTCGCAGCAAACGCATTAACATTAAACAACTAACAGCGCGGTTGATTGTAAGTTAAAATAAAACTCGTATTCGCAAACTCAACGTAGTTTCTTCTCTGATGCAAACCGAGCGCCTAGAACTAACCCCTAGCCGCCGGACAGTAACAATCATGTTGTTGAATGTTTTGTATAGATCGTCTAGCAGTTCGTTTGGTGTATGTTCTTTGTTTTGTTTCAAAGAATTGTCCAGGTAACGTAGTTTTTTGGCCGTAGACTAATTCTGCGCTTGTTCAATCGATATCTTCTTTGAAGGCTGATCGGATTCCCAGGAGGACTGTGGGGTAGTGCGTCGATCCAATTGATTTGTTATAACACGTGATGGCTGCCTTAATTTGTCAGTGTGTGCGCTCTATCATTCCATTCGCTTGTGGGTGATATGCGGTTGTCATTATGTGTTCAGATCCAAGGAAATTTGCTAGTGCTCGGAAAAGTTTGCACTCGAATTGCCTGCCTCGATCTGTGGTAATTCGTAAAGGAATACCGAAACGAGAGATCCAGTTATATAGGAAAGCTCTGCTACGTTAACGGCTTCGATGTTGGTCATCGGTACTACTTCTACCCAACTGTGTATCGGTCGATCATTGTTAGACAGTATGTGAATCCTTGACAGTAGGGTAATGGTCCTATTATGTCTAGATGCACATGTTCGAAACGCTCTGCTGGTAATTGGAAGGTACCTGTTGGTGGTTTCGTATGTGTATCTTGGAACGTTGGCATTGCAGACATTCGTTGGTCCATCTCTTTTATGTCGGTTTCCATTCTGGCCATACGTAGTGTTGTTTTACCAGTCTGGTGCCTGCTTTGATCCCTTTGTTTTCGCCAATAGGGAATGGTTTCAACTGCATGCTGGTGTTGTTTGCACGTAATGTCTGTAGCTCTTTGTCTGTTTGTTGTGATTCTGCCAACTTGTTGTATTGTAACTCAGAATCGAACATGATCGCGTCTATCCCGACTCGAGATAGTGCGTCAGCGACTACGTTTTCTGCACCGACTACGTGTTGTATGTCCGTAGTGAATTGCGAGATGAAATCCAAGTATCGGTGTTGCCTTGGTGATGCTTTTTCTGGTTTTTGTCGGAAAGCGAACACGAGTAGTTTGTGGTCGGTATTTATTGTGAAATGGCGGCCTACTACGTTGTGTCAGAAACGTTTAACAGCCGCGTATGCAGCTAACAGTTCTCTGTCATACGTACTGTAATTCAACTGTGCTTGGTTGAGCTTTTGCGAAAAAAGCTAGTGGTTTCCAAGTGCCATTTTCATATTGTTGTAGTGCTGCACCGATTGCTTTATCTGAAGCGTCTACTGCGATGGAAAGTTGTGTTTCGTGTTTAGGGTGCGTGAGTAAAGTTGCGTTGGCTAAACTATCTTTGATTCTTTCGAATGCTTCCGTTGCGCCTGCCTGCCACTGGATTTCGCAATTGCCTTTTTGTGTTCCTTTTAGCAGGTCCGTTATGGGTGCGAGTAAGTCTGCTGCTTGTGGTATGAAACGTCGATAGAAGTTAATCATACCAAGGAAGCGGCGTAATCCTTTTATAGTTTGTGGACGGGGATAGCTCTGTATGGCTTCGATTTTTTCTTGTGGAGGCTGTATTCCCTGAGCGCTGATGCTGAACCCGAGGAATTTGACTTGTTCTTTGCCGAAGTCGCATTTTGTCGTGTTGATGATGACGCCATATTTAGCAAATCTTTCGAACAATGTTTGTAGGTGTCGCATATGTTGTCCTTGGTTGTCCGAGAATACTATGATGTCGTCTATGTATGGGAAACAGAATTAGAGACCGCGGGTGACTTCGTCGATGAAACGTTGAGAAGGTTCGCTGCGTTCCGTAGGCCAAATGACATGTATGCATATTCGTAAAGACCGAACGGTGTAGTTATGGCGGTTTTCTTAATGTCTTCCTCTGCTACCGGAATTTGGTGGTATGCTTTGGCGAGGTCGATCACGGAGAATATGTTCTTGCCTTCTAACAGGTGGGAAAATCTTCTATGTCGTACGGGATAACGGTCAGGTATGGTACGAGCGTTGAGACCACGGTAGTCGCCACAGGGTCTAAACTCGCCGTTTTTCTTGGGTACTAAGTGCAACGGTGAGCTCCAGTCGCTTGAGGAAGGTCGGATGATTTCGGTGTTGACCAAATTGTCAAACTCAGCTTTGGCTGCCTTGTACCGTTCTGGTGCTAATCTTCTGGGTCGGTGTGAGACAGGAGGTCCTTCCGTGGTGACTATGTGGTGTACCGTCGCGTGGGCGGTCGAGCTGCTAGGTGACGTAGGTTTAGTGATGTTGTGGTATTGTTTGAGAAGTTTTATGTACACATCACTTAATTCACTCATGTAAGTTTTTACTGAAGGAGTGTCCACATTGCATATTTTGCCTTGTGTAACCAATTTTGTTATGGTGTCGACTAATTGCTTGTTTTTTATGTCCACTAGTAACCCGTAGTGAGCGAGGAAATCGGCTCCTAGTATAGCGTGAGGCACATCGGCTATTAGGAAATTCCACGTAAAAGCACGTCTTAAAGCTAAATTTAAACATCTAGTATGGAGTCCATATGTACAAAATTGTCTTTGAAACGGGGTGTTTTATGAGTTTTTTGGGGAACACTGATACGTCAGCGCCAGTATCCACCAAGTATCGCACTTGATTGTCTTTAATGAATAAGCGGTGTTGCAGTTGTGTCCTGTCTATTGCCGTTTCGTCAATAGCCAGGCTTATTGGTTTTTTGGGTACTCGCACGGGGTTGTGCACTTGCGAGCTTTGTCTGCAAAACGGTTGTGGTAAAACAATACTTGGGATTGTTTCACGAGGTCTACTGCGTGACCGTGAGTTTTGACGGTATGGCTGTGGGTTGCGGCCCTCGATCTGTTGTGTTCCAGGTTTTCCAGCCTTTGTGAGATTGCGTCGAGTTGGTGCATGATGGCGCTGACTTCGAAGCACTCGTTTGTTTCGGTTGGTTTCGAGGCGGCGCTGCAAGATGGTGCCATGTCTCTGAGATTTGGTCTGCGAGTTTGGCTGCGTCATCCAGTGGTTGCGTTTTTACCGTAGCTAGGATGGCTTGTGTGTAAGATGGTAACCTACCGGACCAGATCGTTCGCAGTAAGTCGTCTGGTACTGTGTTACCGGCTAACCCTCGTAGGTGTCGAAGAAACTGGCTAGGCTTCCTATCACCAAGTTCTTCGAACTCTAATAATAGTCTTTTTCTCTTGAGACGTTACCAGGCGGTCCACTAGTTCTCGCTTTAATTTTTCGTATTTTAGCGAAGTCGGCGTGGAAATAATAATGTCGACCACTTCCGACGCGTACCGTGTATCGAGGTTACTCACTACCGAATAATATTTCTTTTCGTCGTCAACGATCCCGTGTAATTTCTTAAAAATTGTAAAATAAAGTAAGAAACCAATCAAGAAAATGAAACCACACCCTTGTGCCGGAACAACTTTTGTGTTTTAAAACCCAAATTTTCAGCTCATCTTTACAGTGATTTTTCAACAGACAATTCTTCTAGTCGTGCGCATTTGAATGCAAATTTATCTCGTTTTGTATAGAACTTAGAGAAATAATTTTTTGTGTGTTTGTTTTTTGGGCATTTGTGTTGTATTTACTTTCAATTCGCAATGTATATTTTATAAAATTGTATTTTTGTATTTTCTAAAAGTATTTTATTATTATTTTACCCTCTATAACCATGGTACAATACAGGGCAAGTAATCATTTCTTCTTCATAATAAATGGCTCTATTCAGCCAAGTCATCATTTCACTATCATAGAAACTTCAATGGCTCCATGCAGGCAAGCCGGCGTTCAAAGTTAGAGCATCGTACAGTATTCTTTTTTATGTTATCAACGAAAAAAATCATTAAAAACGTTTGAATCAATAGAACACTCGTTTAATAATTTTTCATGCAGTTTTAGCAGTGTTTATTAGAATTTAATATTATCTTATCATTAGCTTTCTTCTTTGCAGTTTTAATAGACAACGAATATTCTTGTTTTGAATAGCACGGATTTTGGTGTAATCATTTCCATTAGCTTTTTTCTTAAACAACCATGTAACTGAATCCGTCTTATATTTATTGTATCGAATCTTTTTTTTACTGTTTCTATCAAAAAGTTGCGACGCTTTTAAGCACAATGTGATTTATGTCGCTTGTTTGTACTATACTACTACTAATAATATAATGTTCAACACATATACAATTCATTATATTTTTTGTAATGGTCAAATATATTTTATATAAACAATGTTGATAGAGCCAATGTGAAAATAAAAATTAACGTTGAACTAATCTCATCTATAGATTCGGGTCTAAGGCTGTCGTTGATTGGAATTTCTTCCTAACGTTTTGCTAACGCGAGTGCTCATCATAGTTTCCTCAAAGGTCTTTCGATACCCGCGTTGGATGTAGCTGATGAGTTCGGCGTCTTCGCAGTTATGTTTACACTGATTCAAATCCAATTTTTCGTAATGTCGTCTAGGACACACTGAAAGGCCAGTGGGAGCCAAACATGAGCTTAGAAATGGAGATCACAAGATACTCTTGGAGAGCCCAAGTCATTTATATCAGCGCTAATGGTTATCATAACAGATTAGTTAGGAGGCGATCAATAAATAATATCTAGGGTATATAACTACAACGGAAAAGAAGAAACCCTGAAGCTCCACCAAAACTGGAATCTAATCTTCAACAACATCCGAACGGCACTTTACTGGTAATGGTAAGTACTTAAGTTCTTATCATAACCCCAACAGACAGAAAATTGTTTCCGCTTAGATATGATTTAGTTATACGTTACCGAAGTTGAATGGAAAAATGTGTAATACGTCTTATTGAATTAGATTATAATGATAGTTTACTTGCAATCTGCATAGACAGCACATAAAGAAATTCAACTTTTTAAAATTGTGAATTGTAATCTAGACATATGCGTTTTTATTACGTGGACATATTGTTATTGGATTTTGGAATTTCAATTGAAAAACTTCTGGATTTTGTCGTTCATTTAGAAACAACTCGAAAGTGTTCTATTTTCCCAATTTTTGTAGACCACTTTCAGATAACTTAAAATTCGTCGATCAATTTGTCATCGAAAGTGTAGCAAGTGTCGACGTCGCTTCATTTATACTTGCATTTGCATATATCCGTACTATCGTTAGAAGGCTTTTTTGTTTATAAAAACAATAAATTATAAAACAAAACAAACTTTCTTGATGATGTATTGGCTTTAAACAATAATGGTTGTTAAAGATTTAATTAAATTAATAAACAGATTTTGTTGCGTATTTAAAGTAAATAAAAAGTAAAGTTAATCTCTATTAGACCACTTAAATAATCACTTTGTACCACACTACATTTCATGCAAAGTGTGCGCCATAGAATTCGGCTGGGTTGTTAGAAGGCGAACGAAAATATAAAAATTTTAGGTTCATTCTATAAAGTAGTAATTATGACATCCTGTGAAGTTCTTTAGCTACTCGTATTTTATTTGCATAATACAAGTGTGAGATTCTGTATAAATATTGATTGTCGCCGAATTTTAGGAATCAAATAAAAATAAAACATATAAAGACGTCAAAAGCAGCTAAGTGACATTGTCAACATTCTCTGGCTCAATCATTTTACGACTGTTACGCCTCTGATGTATTATTTTTACTCAGGCTATTTTACTATCAAACCGAACTACTTTCTTCTTTTCCAGAATCCGCACATAACTGACCCCTTCATTTATCAGAAAAGCGTTCGTACGTTTGCATATGTTAACGTTCAATGTTCGACACTGCTTTGCAAAGCAGAAGACGTCAGCAATGGAAATGGAAAGGTATAAAAAAATGCAAATTGTGTAGGATTAACACAAATTATAACAAGTTTATTTGATTATGATTTATTCCTTGTACAATTTTTTCTGAGCATACAGAATAATTATAATAACCATATATAAGCAAGCATAATGAAAATAATAAATTTATTTATATTCAAATATATTATATCATGCCAATATTACGGTAAATTATGGATGAAAAACATCCATACAGACCGAAGATTAGCTTGTCTCAATTTAAAACTTACTGTACAACCACCTTACTACATTACTTCTACCAACTTATAGAATGTGATTGTTTTAAAATTGGATAAATTATTAAGTTTCTATGGTAAATATAACTTCACTATTATAATTAAATTACTTTTGATGAGACACATCAGTTCAGAATTAAAAATAAACACAATACAGTAACAATGTGATGTGGTGTGAAATTTGTTTCAAAATGTAGAATCGTAGCTGCAAAATTTCCGTAACAATATTGTAACATCCGTAAGTGGTAGAAATATTTTATTGTAAAATGCCGATGAAAATGCAAAAAACAGTTATGAAACATATTTCAAATCGTGAAAAGGCTGTTTTTTGAATACATAGAATAGTTACAATTTTTCCATAAAAACTTACTTTCTTCAAACATAGTATATTATTATTACATACAATATTTTCTATATGTGGAAAATAAACAATAAAATCAGATGCCAGGGCAGGACGTAATTTCTGACCGTCAAATATTGAATACAATTACATTTAAATGTAGATTATAAAAAGCGCCATTAACATTCTTATCAATATTATTATCGTAAAATTAACTTAAAAAATAGTGGACAAATCTGTAGATGAAATTAAAAGACTTTATCCAACATTTGACAAGTTGAATCGATCAATTTCATATACTGATAATGAAATTGGCAAATCATAATATCGATTTGACAGTTTATTGTAGAAGTATAAGAAAATAACTTTTCTGACAAAAACAAGTTCATAATGTTATTCAAAGAAGGGCTTTATTATTACACGTGTAAAATATATCACTAGAGCGCAATAGCGCAGTTCATTTCCTTTATCAGAGAACAAAGTTATAAGCCCGTGTGAGGCCATCACTTGCAACAATTTCCTGCTGTCTTTAGTCCTGTATCACCTTCAACAAGTCGCCTTCCTTGATTACCGCCACCGGGACCCGTGGTTTGTTCATTTTTAGTAGCTTTTTCGCTGTAAAATTTTAATACATTACTGTCATTTTAAATTTCAACAAAGAATGCAGAAGTTTGATACAAATAATAATTTCGAGCAACAACGATTAGATCCCAGTAAGAATGTGTGATAAAACCTAAATCTATAAAATAAATAGTAAATACGGTATGCGGCAAAATAAACAGTACTGAAATGCGCATGTGTCAAATGTCTATGTGGCATGCGCCGAAACGTGGCGAGTGGTTTCCAAACGAGGTTATAACATATGAATGTCATTGTAGTGTTAGTTGCTTCAAGATGGTTCTCACTGTTGCAGAAAAAGTTTTTATCGTGGAGCACTATTTCGGTCATACGGAAACGGTCCAAGCTTAAACGAAGTTGCCGACGCATTTAGGACTAATTTTGCGAAAAGGTTCTGAGTAACGCCGTTTTGTTATCAGTTGTTGACAAGTTTTGCCGCATGGGAAGTGTGCTTTGCCAACGCAAAGGTCACGTGGGTCGTCCAGTGACAGTCACAACCTAACACCACCTGATGCGTACATATGGGGAATGCTGAAGGAGGCTGTTTTCCGTAGCGATCCACCATCCGACATTCCAGAATTACGGGTTGAATTCGACGTTTTTTCGGTGTTACGCAACAACTGTGTTCACAGACATGTTTATGAACCTTCGCGAACGCTACGAATGCTGTTTTGAACTGAACGGAGGGCATCTTGAACATCTGTTTTATCGGGAACGTCGTCGACGTGAATAATGCTTTCAAGTATATTTTAGTATATATGTAAAGTACGTAAAACATAGATAATAAATCAGTTTCATAATTTCAGTAATTGTTTATTTTAAGCGTATACAGTACTATAACAGTGTACGTAGGACTAACAAAAACCTATAAAACTAGTTTTTAAACAGTACCACATGGTCGATCAAACAACCAGCGCTTCCGTACATTTGTTACAGTAGATGATATTAAATTAATTAAAAAAGTAGAATTAGTCAAATTGGAGAAAACATGAGGAAACCTCGGAAAATTGCGGGATACGGTTGGATTTTGGCGTACAACTAGATATTGCCATTATACAGCCTGTATAATTGTATATTGCGCACCATTAGTAACTTTTGTTATTAGTGTGATACAAAGTCGGTTAAATTAGCAAACTACAGCTGCGCACCGAAGCAACAACATTTAAAAATTTGTGGTGATAAAACATTAGTCCAATCACAATTAAGAAATAACAGCTGGTACAGTCTCAGACAGAAGTTTGAGTTATCATGGTTATGGTTCTACCAGTTTTTGCGTTTTTCATCTTTAAAAAAAACCAGTTTCTTCAAAACCCTTTTACTGCGATATTTTGTGAAACGGTGATTATATTATTACAGTGATTTTAAATAATTGTATGATTTAAATTTTTATTACGTAACCTCAAAAGCACTCTTAAAGTTTTAATTTAAATTGTCATGGTTTAATTTGAAAATTATTAATTTCTTACAACATTTTGTTTTTCCAGCTTTGAACTTGCATTTTAACATGGCTATGAAGAAACCTTGTTCATTCCGAAGCCAGACACATTATTAAAACTGTCATCTAGTTCTTCGATCAACAGAATGCTGCAGGTGTATGGGCATTTCCTTTAGAGAAGGCAACAGAATTAGCTGCCGCTGCAACTGCGAAATCGATCAGTTTTAGAAAGCAAATAAGGTAAATTTGTGATATGTAACAGTTAAATTTGTAAACAATTACTGTTGTTATTAGGAATCAAACTCGAAAAGCTGAAAGTGGAATATTAAATTCTCCATCGAAGAAGAAAAGGAGTGGTGGTCCTAACAAAATTGTGTTGGATGATTTTTATTTTGGCGTTTTAAAACGAACTGTTCACGAAGTTTACACCGTAGATAAGAAGGTACCAATGATATACATATTAGTTCAGAAAATGCAGAATAAAGTTACCTACAATGGTGGTCCAGATACTCTTCGAAAAGCATCGTTACAAATGGGGTTTAAATACAAAAAGTGTCATGACAAAAGAAAATCGTTAATGAGCGCATTGATATTGTAGCTTGGTGTTCTCGCTATTTAAGAAAGTTACGAGAGAATGATGCTTTGGGAGTAATGAAGAAACCAGTTACGTAATTAGATAAAACTTACATTTATCCTTCTTGTGGAGTTAGTAAGTACTGGCAATCTGAAGACGAACCTAGTGTGCACCGCACAGACAGATCCGCAGATATACATTATTGTTCATGCAGGTATGATACAGATTTGTGAAGAATGGACTATTGGTTTTAAATCAAAGACAAAATCTGGAGACTATCATGACGATATGAACCATAACAACTTTAGCAGTGGATGCAGGAGCAACTAATGGGCGAATTTGCCTAATTTGTTGTGAATAAATCGCCATATCATAACTTTCAAATAAACAAACCACTGATTAGAGATCAACTACCAATGATATGTGAAAAGCAGAGTTAATTGGATTAGTCAAACAATTTAATTACTAATAAAGGCTTATTTTGTTGATGAACTACTGAAGAAATATGAGCACACTGTACTGCGCTTGCAGTTTGGCAAAACATAAAGTTGCAATCAATAATGTATCAAAGCGGTTCAGAGACGAACAATTTGTAAGAAAGGTACTTTTTATGTGGACTAGAATAAATCCCAAAAAAATTTTGGGCAAAATTTGTTAATTGAATGGTTTTAATTACCGATGTTTTTAATTAATGAATTAGCTAATTAGAGGTATTTTAAGTGCCGAAACCATATTTTTAACCTTCTAAATCGATTTGCTTATCATTTGGTATGTTTTTCAACTCAATCCGACATTTCGTTCTCTACATCTCGGCTTTATATAAGCCTACGATATTAACAATTATACTGTAAAATTATATTGTTGGTCTATTCTTCAACTGTCAATTCTTGCTTCAATTATGGCGTAATTACTGAATTTATAATAAAATTCACTATGAAGAAACTTAGAAGGACAGTTACTCTGAAGCCAAAACGTTGCTGAACAAAATTTCTTTCGATTGAAATGTACGAATAATAAAAAACAGATTTATCCGATAATGTGTTTCGATCCCAACCCTGTTATTGTGAACTGTCTTTGTAGTTGATAGTTTACCAGTTCAGTTTTGAATATTATCGATTTGGTGATCTTGTTCCGATTAATTAAAGAATCGAAACATGTTATAAAATTTTTTTGGGTCTAAGATATTGATTGTGCATTTTCATTAATTATTTGACAACAAAAACTTGTTAATCTGAATGTACCGTCAAAACTAAAGCGACGCCAGCCACGCCCCTTCAAGTCTTTTGTTTGCTTTTTGTGTGCTGTAGTAGCATTTTTCTGCCGATTAAGATAGGAAACAGCAAAGCAATTTAATACAGCGTTTAAAGAAAATGAGGAAAATTTATTTTTATAAAACACCCAGTAGGTATATTTTTACCTAACGATGGCAAATTATCAACAGAACAAAAAGGTCATATAATATTACCAAACTGAAGCTTACTTATCCCCAATGAAAATATTGCAGACGAAGATTGTGAAATTAAGACCATTTTGCGACCTGATAATTTAGCAGGCTCCAGCAGAGATAAACGTTATTACGTCAGATGAATTTGATGAAGAAGAAAGATGAAATTGTGTTTGTTGGAGTTACAAATGATACAAGATGTAATATTATTGTTTAACCTAACTTTTTAAAAATTCAGGCATATCTGGGTTAATAAGAGACTGCGTTAGCAGAAGACGCTCTAGAGGAAAGGGGAGGAAAGACGAATGTGGCGTTGGATAAATGGGAGTGTTCACTATTCAAGTACGACACAAGTTTTGGTCGTTGTAGTAGTATTTTTTATGGATGTTAGAAACGAACGTTTTCTTCGTGCCGGTAACAATGTGTGACAAAAACACGAGCAACGAATCAATGTGAAATTTCTCGTTGAATTAAAAACTCCGACTGAGTGTTACGGCAAACCATGACTGGAAAACTCTGCATCGTCAAGAATAAAAAGCAAGAATGTCGGAATCGAAATTCAAAGTCATGTTAATCGTTTTTCGACATCAACGGTATCGTGATGACTGAATGCGAGAGCGAGTTCGTAAGAAACGGTCAGTTGTAGAAGAACAAGTCGTGGATCTTGCACCAAAGACAACGCACGCTCTGTCGTGAAGCATTATTTAGCCGCTAGAGAGGCTACTCCAGTGCTCGAACATGCGCTGTATTCACCTGATTTAGCACCCTGTGACTTCTTTCTATTTAGAAAATCCAAGTCTGCCTTCAAAATAACCTGGTTCGAGTCAATAGAAGAGGTGAAGCGAAAATCGGTGGAGCTCCTAAATGCTCTTACAAAAGAAGGAAAGGAGGAAAACACATTGAAGCAGTCTTGTTGTTTAATAGTCTGACCTCGTAGTTTAAAGTCATGGCTTGAACTCGAAAATTGGAATGATTCTGTTTAAGAAAAATATATTTATGAATTTTTTAATTTGTTTTGTATGTTACTGTTTCTTCTACCGATTTACATAAAAGTTATCACAGGAAACATTATTTTTATTGTCCCAAAGTGAGCTTGCATTGCGTGCCCGGCGATATCTATGACTGAAAACTTATGGGTAGCGTAACAATCCCTTAATCAAGTTAGACTAAAACTCAAAAAGACGAAAACAAAAACGGAATTTTAGAAAAATAGATCCAAATAGATGTTATAGATAATAAAATTTCTAACAACTTCTCTTTTATAACTTTTTTTGTATAATTAATGATACTGAAAAATAATATGCGTCACGCAACTCTCATATTTCAGTAATTTTCAAATCAGATCTTAAAAAGTTGTGTAAAAATAAAATTACAAACAACATTTAAAGAAAAAATGTGTAAAATGAATATATTTGTAAATATTCTTTAGGAAGGGAAAGTTTATGTAGGTTGACGACCACTTTTGGCCTGCCCAAATTTGAATTAGATCTGTGGTCTTATAAATAACACCTACTTATATGCCGAGTTTATATGTCAAGTTTCAGCAAAATCAGACCAAACCGATCTCTAAACAGACTTTTTTTTTTGCTTATTATACCGTACTAATTAGATGAAAATACTGAAAAAAGGTGCATTTAGGTTAACCGTCATTTTGGCTCGATAGATTATGCCCAAATCTAATGAGATCTGCACTATTATAAAATTAGACCAACATGCTAAGTTTTATAAATATCTGTCTGGCAGTTTTCCTGATATCTTGTTTACATACGAACGGATGGCCTGTACGTCGGACAAAAAATTTTTTTGTTTCCATTATAACTTACTAACTCTAATTCGACATCCAGAATTTACGGTTTGAAACCGTCGCAATTAGAACACAAAAATATTAATTGACGGTTTTCCCCATTATCATACAGGACTGTGATAGATTCAGTCAGTGGCGATTAATGTTTAATCTTGCCATGATTACTTCCTAACAACTTTTAGCGATTTCTTCGAGTTGCGTAATATTTACTTAAAAAAATTTTTTCGATTGTAAATTTGAAAATGGTTTTCCTCTTTATGGCACATTTCCTGCCTTAGGTGTGTAGATTTCCTACAAGCATTTTGCTATTGTAGTGTTAACCTTTGTTAAATGCCTCGCGAATCCAAACTACGTAGTGCTTCAATTTTTGATAGGATGTTCTAATGCATAAATTGCAGAATTTATAAATTTCGTGAACTGTGGATTTTAAAAATTATATTTATTTTTTAAACCACATTAGCGTTTTTAATACAAATAAAAACAAGCGTTTACCGCAAAACCCCACATCGCACTGATAAGCGAAAATAAAATTGCGTTTTAGAAAAACACAATAGAATTTCCAACAACTTTTCTCCCTCAACTTTTTTGTAAATTGATATTGGTCACGTGATTGTTATATATCAGTAATTCCTTATCGGATCAAAACAGTTTAAACAAAAAATGTGTATAAATAAATTATAAACAACTTTTATTTGCAACAAAAATGTGTAAAATTCGAAAATCTATGTAGGTTAACGGCCCTTTTGGCTACATAGATTATGCCCAAAAATTAATCAGATCTTCAGAATTATCAATAAGGTCATTGTACAAAGTTTCATAAAAATCGGACGTGTGGTTTTCTCTATATGATCGCCTTAATTGGCAAACTGTGTAAGTCCAATTTTTTATAATTTTACAGGAGAATAAAAAACTAAATTTATCATTCCTTTCAAATCAGAAACAAATCAAATTGTTAAAAATATTAATGTTTTTATTTGAAAATGAACATAGATACTTTTCTCGCGTAACAAATGTTAAGAAATTGGAGATACGTATTTGGATAAAAAACTAAAACTACGCATACATCAGGGACAAAATTATTTAAATGATTACAAAATAACTTTATTTAGTTAACACAAAAAGAAAACAAAACTAATATAAAAACAAAAAGTAACAACTAAGTAATAGCCAACAGATAAGTGTAACGTTTTCGATTGAATGTTTGCATGCAAATCCTTATCTAAACGATTACTTAGAATGCATACCACTGTTTGTCGACAAGCCGCACTTAAGTATACACCTCTGATGAGCTCATAATAAGAGCGAAATGCGCATCAGGTATTCTTTCGTGCGTGTATGCTACTGTACAGAAATACTTGGCTTTATCGACAAGAGTGTTATGCATTCTAAGTTATCGCTCAGATAACGATTTGCATTTAAACTTCAATCCATTAGCATGGCATTACTTTGTTTGTACTATTTATACGTGTCCCTTATTACACGAGATGTCGTTAGACACACATTTCACTTACAAAAAGTAATAATAGAACATGTTATCAGCAAAAGTTAAATAACTATCTCAAAGTATAAAATGTCTAAATAAAATAAAAATAAAAAATGCGAAGAGGCGGGAATGAGATAGGCAGTTTGCTAAAGCGACAGTAACACAAAAACTAAAACTTTGATGGACATCATAATTATTCCATTGGATGAGGCGAAAAATTTTACACTAGATACCATTAAACCATTATTTCTTGTTTATATACAGACGGACGTCCCGCAGGCCGTGGACATAAACTTTTGCTTCATTATAACGTATAACCTAATTCGTCGGAAAAGTGACAGATTGTAGTAAATGGAAAGTTATCAATACCTACAGTACTCCATGGTTAACGAAATGATGTTTATTCCCAGAATCACTTACTTTTGTTTTCGGACCTGATCTTCCAGGCCGTAAGAAAAACAGTCGTTTACCGCAGAACTCCACATCGCCCCGATAAGCAAAATAAAGTTACTTTAGGAAAAAATAGTTCAAATAAAAACTATGGACATAGAATTTTCAACAACTTTTTCCCTCAACTTTTTATAAAATTGATATTAGTGGAGATATTGTTATAACAATTATTGTCACATGAATTGTTATATCTCAGTAATTACTTTATCGGATCAAAAATAGTTTAAACAAAGGTGTATAATTAAGTTATAAACAACTTTTATTTGAAAACAAAAATGTGGAAACTAAATATTTTTCTAAATATGATTTGGAGTAATAACTATCCATACGAATAAATAAATAAAATAAACTAAAAGCAACGAAAATTGAAAAATAAAGTGTAGCCCAAACTGATTTCAAATAACAGGTCTACGAATTTGATTTCGAAATCTATACACACTGTGTCCAATGGGATTAAGAATGAACAGGATCAGGTTCTCGAAAACAATAAAAGATAAAAGATGGTTCAAATTACAGAAAAGTTGGGCAATTTAAGTATATTTACATGGAGTTTGAAAAAGTTTAATAACATTGTTCATTTTCGAGATTTTACAAAAACAATTTTTTGATATTTTGTTTTTCGTATTTTTAGCGCGTATTTTGGAAACTATTAAAAATCGAAAAGCACTTTTTCATTGTCACTCTTAGAGCTCTAGAAAATGGCGTTGTCAACTTTTAATTTAAGACATTTCATCTCGAAGAAACCAGCAACAACTTTATTTTTGTAATATGGCCGCATACAGAAGGGATAGTGTTTTTTGATTACAAATTCAAAGATGTATCACACACATTGTTTAGAGCTAATTTTTGTAAGAAATAATGATATTTAATATATTTTTTACTTTTTTACACCTAGCAGGCGTTGATACAACATTAACAACAAAACAGCAAAAACTAATGTTAAATGTTCATTGTTATTTGTATCACTAGGCCAGAAACTGACCTTTTGCCAGTGCGAGGATGGTTTGAAGGCTGATGCGATCCTTCACTCATAATGTTTTCTCCGTATACTGCACAGATGTCACAATGAATATTGATTGCTTTTAAGAACGTTTAAAAAGAAAACGAATAACAGACCGTTATAACAGTTAGCTTGGGATTTTCGATAGGGGAGGCATTTTAAACAGTAACAGACAACAGTACGCATCAGTGAAAAATGCCGTACCAGCGGCGTCTAGGCGTACTGAATTTAAAAACACGCCTCATATTAACTGGCTGCTAAAGACAGATAGCTACTTGACATTGTTGGGTGTACCATTCGCAAAAAACCTGCTTGTTTCCCCTGTCGTCACTACGTCTAAGACCCCTATTCATTCTAAATTTATTTAGATGAAATTTCTGCTTTTGTAATATAGAATAGAGCAGTAGATTTCGGTATCCTAGTCCTGACGTTTAATTAATGTTGGTGATAGTTCAGCATTTTTCAACAACAGTTAATAAAACTCTATTTTAAATTCGATAAGTTGATTTACCAGGTTGCCATCGTTCAGGAAACTTATCCAATTGCATTTCCTCAACAGCTACACAATTTTTGTGGCACAAGATGTAGCATGTTAACATATCAAATTTTCTTCGTGTTTGTGAAATTTGTTCTATTCATAGTTTACAAATAAATCAAAGTGAAAAGCAATGAACCAATAATATTGATTGCAAAATACTGAGACAAAGTTGAATTCATGTAACAAGAAACCAAGGCGACAATAAATTTTCAACAAAAATTTTACAGATAAAACAGAAATATGTCTATAGTTTAAGATATATTCATACTCATATGAAACCTAAGCTAAACAAAAGTAATAGAAAAGTAAAAGTTTCGGCACAGTTGAAAATAAATAATTTGGTTCAAACTATCGTTTTAAAAGTGTTTAAATTATGAATATTTTTCCTTATGTAATAATACTCAGTGCAAAGAGAAATGTGATACCTCCCACTCAAAACTATTTTTGTAGCAGTTCAATACATATTAAATTACATCAACACTTTTAATCCAATCAAGTGATTTATATAAGTATAACCTGTTATAGATCTAAATTGTACAACTTACCTATTACAAAAATATGTCGTTAACATTCATTGCAGTTTTTGATTTCCATAAATAGCAAGCCATTTTCCTCTGCGTATGCTTGTGCTTCCTCATATTCAACCATGCGTTTATTCATTAAATCATGTTTATTACCAGCGTAAAGCAATTACAATGTTAGGGTTGCTTGTCTTTGTAACTCTTTAACCCATGTTTTGCACGTCCGAATGTATCTTGATTTGTAATATCATAAGCGACAATGGCAGCTTGTGCACCTCGATAATACATGGGTGCCAAACTGTGGTACCTAAAAATTTCAGTCATTTAATTAACAAATAATTCTAATCAATCATTGATTAAGCTCAACCTCATTACCCTTAAATATATAACAACTGCAATCAAAAATTAAAATGATAATTGACAGATAATTGATCATAAACACTTTTAATTCAAGATAAGAAAAAACAAACCTTTCTTGCCCTGCCGTATCCCAAATCTCAAATTTAACAGTGGTGTCATCTAAACATACAGTTTGTGTTAAGAATGCAGCACCTATAGTACTTTCTTGGTATTCGTGGAATTGTCCTTTAACAAAACGTAGAACTAAACTAGATTTTCCGACAGCTGATTCTCCCCAATAGCACCAATTTAAACTGACATATTTTTCCTTGAGTCGAACCATTAGGTCGTTGGGCCGCTGGTGTCCTATTTGCCATTTTCTGTAAGATAAAACAACGTAATAATTAAGGGGCGGAATGTTGAATCATTCTTAAGGTTCAAGGGCGCGCGAATATTTCTTTTAATCAGCCGACAATTTACTAATTTGGGAATTTCTGCGATGTTTACGTTCTTGGAAGGAACGGAGTATTTTCTTCAAGTATGACAATAAAGAAATACAGTTAACTCGTTCGTGACGCATTCTGACATGATAAAACAGATTGCTTTGTATTCGTACGTCTAACCTACCTTAAAAAATACTAATCACTAGCGACGTATTTCACGATCTCTTCTTGGAATATATTTTTCTAGTCATATAATACGTCTAAATTAATGCTGCGAATATTATTTATCGGCACCAACTCGTACAAATATTAAAGGTAAATTAAAGTAATGATACGACAATGACAGTTTGACGGAACCTAACGGTTGGCAGTACTGAATAATGGCACAACCCTCCTTTAATTACGACTGATTACGCTTTCTCCAGCAATTACGTCGTTACTCAAGCCGTGATTTTCTTTGTTCTTAAATTACAATTTTTTACATCAATTTTATTATAAAGAAAATTTAATTTCACAAAAACATGAACATTCTAATCAGACACACCAACCGCATCAATCTATTAATTTAACAAAGCGGGAACTTCAAAATATTCTTTAGAAGCAACTTCCAATAATTTTATGTTAATTTTTATATTTCATTTGACACCATAATTTATTTTTATACCTTGAAGCTTAAATTAAAAGTGTTTATATATACAATAACAATTTTAACAAAACTGAAAGTAGAATATTAATTGAAACTAAGTTTAATGAAGAAAATGTTGAAAACGGTTTAAATTGTGCTTTGCTAGAGAAATGAAGTCGTCAATTTTTAATTAAATGTTCTTAATTGGAAATGTTTGAAGTAAATGTACTGCACCTATAGAAATGTAATGCTTAACTTTGAATAATTATTTACGTAAAATGTGTCGAAACAGATTCTTTCGGGAAGAGTGCCCGCTTGCAAACCCGAGTGCGCGTTAGCGCACGAGTTGTAATTTGGCACGAATTCGAAGACTGTTTACGCACAAGTTGCGTATGCTATTTTTTGCACGATTTTTTTTCTATAATTGCATTTTCAATTCTCTATTCTTGTGATATGTAAATCACAAAATTTAATTAGTAAGCTGTGACTATACGCATCTGAGCATAATGTATACATTTGTCATCTAACATCTAGTTAATCTATTTAATTGTTAAACTTTTATTTGAAGATTAGCATTGTTTTACAAGATTTACAACAAATAAAATGTGCAAAAATTGCATAGTAGATAACCAACAATGTAAGTAAATTAACAAATTGTTGGTGGAAAGCTTCCAAAGTGGAGTGTTTTTTGATAGTTTTTGAAACACATGTTCGGGATAACAGCGTTTCGGTGCCTGCTTTACGTGCGCTTTTGATTGTTTCATTGGTAAGTGGTGCAAAAAAACCTTTTGTTTGTATTGTATTGTAGCGCACTGCCGAAACAGAAATTCAATTTGAAGACTATTATCTTACTAGGAATTTTTTGAAGTGAAGGGACGAAATTAAATCACACCCTGGATTCAATGTGCAGACGTTTCTCCCGACCTATGCGGCTTTTCAAGGCTTCTTGAAATTAGGGCGTGACAGTCACATCTAACATACTATATATACCTATACTATATATTTTTCGTCCGTTCATGATATAGGGTGTCGTATTAATATATATTTATTTATTAAATTTATAAATCTCTTTTAACTTGTGACGGCCGTTAATCTAAAAGTGATTAATACAGTTTGTTGGTTTTTATATAGTGTGTTAGATGTGACTGTCACGCCCTAATTTTAAGAAACCTTTAAAAAGCCCCATAAGTCGGGCAGTATCGGCACATTGAATCAGGGTAGTGATTTAATTTTTTGTCCCTTCACTTCAAGGAATCATTAGCTAAGATGAATAGTCATCACACTTTAATTTTGGAGGATAAATAAATTTTAATTCAATTAAAATTCAATTGTTTTGTTACTAGGTTTTTATTATAACGCATTTTTTTGTTAATACTACGTGTCTTTTTCTACGGTTTAATGTTCATAAAAGATCAAAACCCATTTGGTTTAGTGTAGTGTCTTCGGTAAGTAAGAATACATTTTCTTTGTTTTCTTTGTTATAGCATTAATTATAAAAATTATCCTCAATGGTAATAGTTTCAGTTGGCTATTAAAAGTATTAAAAATTAAGAAGAGGCAACCAGCGCTTCTGAATTTTGTAATTTAAATTGAGGATGATTGTGTTTATTTCGTTAATGGAATGTTAGAAGTAGAAACAATTCGATTCAACGATATGCTTCATGCGAATGTGATTTATTTTAATAAATAAAAACTATAAAAATGTGAATTAAGCTTAAACAGAAAACAAAAATAAAAAAAATAGTAAAAATTCGTAAAGTTCGTTAAGCGAAATCCGGCTGACTTAATAAAAGTGCTTCGCTTAGACGTGGTTACTTTAAAGTTAGCGATTAAGTTGTGTAGAAAATATGTAATATGTCTAATTGATATCTAATTTTTCTTGAGAATTAAATCATAGACACCACATTTTGAAATTCGAACTCATGAATTTGTATTTGTCGTTTTGTTGTTTATTTTTATCTATTTGTAATAGTCGCGAACGCAACGATAGCTCGAGTTATTTATTTTAAGATTTTGTTTAAGTTCAGTACCTGGTTATTATCCGGTTTATAAATGGATTTTTAAAATATAGGAATTTTAATAGAAGAGTCGACTTCTTAATTTTGGTCTTTAATTTTGAATCAAACCTGAAGTGTTCAATTTCCCCTTTTTTGTATGCATTTTAAGTAAATTTTTAAAGCAGGGTCATTCTAATAGAAAACTCAATTTTACATCCCAGATTGACGCTATAAGCCGAGAGCAACTAGTTGATCAACCAGTTGACGACAGTGCAGCGAGATATTGAGTCAAATTAGAGCACGTAAGAGATTGGTTGATTAACGAATAAAGCCTAGTTTTCACAGATAAGATTTTTTGCAATTAGAGGAAATTTGTTATGATTTGTTGGATTAGAAGGTATTGGATTTTTTTTTAATACTCTATATTTTAAGAAAAGTCGACGAACTTCAGAACTCTCTGCATTTAGGTATAGAGGAACTTTCTATAAAGTATGCCTTATTTTTACGGGTAATCAAAAACACAATAAAATACAGAGTATTCCATAGAAACCACATAAAACTGATGCGCTACACTTTTTTTGGGACATACTGTATATTTCAAAATAATTTTAAAATGTAAAGTTTATCAACCTGCAAGCTACTAAAAAAGACAAAACTTGTCCAAACTTTTACTGTTTTGCTATCAATCTTCGTCCCGTTGGTGGTGATTTACCCTGTATATGTATATTTAATTTATATTATAATTTATAAAATATCACTTATGTTCAACGTAATTAATGTGTTAATTTATTTTGTAATGCCTTTTATTTTGTAAGTACAAGTATTTAAATTTTTATCATAAATTTATACATTTTTTTTGTTGTGTAACATTACTAATTATAAAAAATTCTTGAACCATAATAAATAGACGTCCTGAGAAGACAACACAATTAAGTTGACAGAAACGATCGACTAATAGAATAAGCCGTTCTTTTGTTACGTATTCCACTCCTACATAAAGCCTTCAGAGTAAGGAAACCTAACATCAGATTTTTCGATGACCGTTTATTTAAAAAAGTTGAACCGAGGAATTAATCGAAACGGTTCAAATTACGAACTTCCAGTTCCCATAAACGAAAATTCGTAGAATTTTGTCAGGCTCATTCCATTTTCTAGATTGTTTTTCTTTTAGAAATGTTTCAAATTAAGCTATAATAATAATAATAAGCTATATAATATAATAATATAGTTTCTTATATAATTATGTTCCTTACTATAGTGGAGATAATTGAAAAACTGCTTTTGTAGAAAAAATGTCGACGTTTCGCTTTATCAAGGCTAACACCTAAAAGTTAAAAAATAACCTTATTAAAGCTCAGATCTGATAGGGGTAAAACGTTGGCATTTTCACAAAAAACAGTTTTCAATTACCTCTTCAGGATTCGGAGGGACCCTCAATTGTTAATGGCTTTGTTACGCTAGGGTTTTATAATGCTCTACCGCAATTTTGTTTATCTCTACCTGCTATTCCCTAGAGATTTATTTTGATAAAGAAAAAGTCTATATACACGATTTACTGTAATAACTTTATTTGCTGTTAACTGCACGGTTTGGTTGGTTAACAGTTTAAAAATTAAAAGAGACAAAACGTTTCTAAAAGTTATAATTAAAAAGTCGGGCCGGTTCTGTAAGTGTTTTAAGGCTGCGCCTAATTAAATGAGAATTAAATGAGTTGGTGTGTGTTTGAAAGTATCATAAATGTGACCTAATTATTTTAGAATTCATTAATTGAGGAATTATCAGCTGAAGCAGTGTGATTCAGCAAATGTTTAATATAGAACCTTTCATTAGTTTCATTTTTTCTTAAGATCTGTATATGAATTAGGTAGGCTTACAGATTAACGTTTTATGCGAAAAAAGAAATCACTATCGAATCGTCGAAGGTCAGTCTTAGTCGTATAGTTAAATCGTCAGAAATTTTCTATGGTTTTGTCGCTTATTTTCAACTCCACACTTGGGTTATCTTTTGAGTGAGTGCAAACCTGTGTAATTTCAGCTAGTAAGAAAAACGACATGATGTAATTTGATTGATTAAAGTATATGCACCAACTTCTACATTATGTGGCGACAGCTTCAGTGTTACTTATTTTTAAGCTTTAGTACGTAGACATTATTGTCCTGTTGTCTTAATTTTTTGACTTTGTTCGTATCAGCTTCGATGTGTTCTATTTTCGTCTTTTCATATGCACTTTACATAGATTAAAAGTACTTATTGCATCTCGATTTAGCATCCCAGAATGAACATTTACCCTCTTAAGTGCAGAGTAAAATGTAAGAAGTACAACTGAAGGTAAACCAGCTTTGTAACTTCAATCGTTGCGCTACAACTTGGTTGATAACGCTAACTTAGGTAAAAACTATAACAGCCAGAAATTTGTTTGTTTTGAGAACATATGCATATTTTCAAAACGGAAGCCAGAGATTCGAGGTGTCGCTGAACCACAGATAAAAGACAACGACGTAACTT
>JALBCR010000710.1:0-25000 GCA_030710515.1 Abscondita cerata
GTACTTCGTTCAGTTACGTATTTAGAATATTTTGGAAACTATTATGAAACCTTCAGTCGAAGTGTTTTATCCAGACGAAGATTATATTTTCCAACAAGTAAGTATTCTTATTTCACTATACTTTCTCCAAAAAATAGTTCGGGATCTGTTGAATTAACATTTTCATAATGTATTTTTGTTGTTAAAGGACAACGCCCCTATTCATACTTCGCGGGTTGTGCGCAATTGGATACGAGAAAATAACTTGGAGCTGTTACCCTGGCCAGCAAAAGCCCAGATTTTAACATTATCGAAAATGTTTGGGCTCGAATACTTGCTGTTATCCGAAGACAACAAGGGCCAAATTTTATACCAGTAAACCGTAATGCACTAATTGCAGCCATTGATACCGCATGGGAAACGATTAATATTAATTATATTGATACCTTGATAGCGTCAATGAGCAGACGCCTCCAAGAATGTATCAATAATAATGGAGGTCACACCCATTATTGATTTCTTATATTTATTTATATAGTAATACCTTTATTTAAAAAAAAAGTTTTCATTTAATTTTAAACTATAACTTGGTATCTTAATTATAATTATGTAATAAATTCTTGTCAAAAACGTCATAAAATATACATTTTGTAAGGACTAAATATTATGAATAGAGAAGTTTAATGATTTTTTTTAATAACTTACAATAATTAGTAGGTTAGATTTATTTAAAAATAAGTAATAATCAGTCAACCCAAATAACCATGTTTAGTTTTTGATTTAATTTAAAAGTTATTGCTTGTAGACGTTTTTTAAATCAAAATTATTTCTAATTTTATTTTGTAAACATTTCCTAAACAAAATTTTGATTCGATAATTAATCGAGCTATGGTGTTTAATTAGCGATACCTTCAAATATATTCTTTAAAGAAAAAATTAAGTAAGCAACGTAAATTACCTATTTTCTAAAACGTGCTTCATTCTACAGTCCTTCTATAAGATAACCCCTGCTGAGACTACCTGCTGTTAGAATTGTAAATGATACCCTTAAGCCCGCTTCACAATGTGCAAACTTTTGTTTACAGAAATTGTGGTGTCCAAGTTTTAAATTTCATGAGTGTATATTTTATGCCAAATTTTAATGTTGGTGAACTCAATCCAACTATAAGAGATATGGGAAAACGGATGGCGCATCCTTGGTCTCTTTTATTGAGAGGATCTGAATGGCAAAAACCGGAATTCGCTATCGACTTTTGTTTTCTATACATGTGATATATTAACACGTTATTGCCAAGTAGGGCAAACAAACACTAAGCCGAACCGTCCTTGCGTTTGGACGTCAACAGTATGATGAGGATTCACATCAGACCAATAATGTTGGTTGTGTCTGTTAAAAATTCCAACACTACTAATGTAGAGCTTCATCTGTCCAAATCACACGCATGGAGAAAGATGGATCTTGTTGAAGTTTTAGGCAATACCAATTACAAAATTCCACTATTGTCTCTGAGCATCTGCTGGATGTAGATAATGCCTCTTTCGGATTACAAACGGCGAATTTGTGGTATCATCTTCAATTTGACGGCAGAAATTGAAGAATTTGCAACTACAGTCCCTATTACATGAATAGTAGTTTCTTCGGCGTCTCTAATATTGTAGTTTTTTTTTGATTTTGGCTTTGTAAAGATCCATGACCAATGAGATTTTCTTTCAATGTATTAAAAATACGTTTATTTGGTTGCCCTACTTTCGGGATAACGCTCGAAATATATTTTAGATGCAAGAACAGTATTATTATTACTTTGAATGAAACATTAATTATATTTCTCATAGTTTTCATAAAGCCATTTTACACTTTTGTGAAATAACAGGTAAATAATATATAACTACTAATAACAATCTGATAATTTAATGACAGGTAACAACAATACATTCACCTACTGAAAAACAATTGATGAAATCGTTTTAGATATCTATGATTTTGTGGTATTTTATTGGATAAAGTTAAACGCCAAGTGGTCTAACTTTTTGAAAACAATGGACATCAGTTTGAATACTTAAGTTAATAATTATTGTTATTATTTAAAATTTGTATCTTGATTTAAGTCCTTAAATTTAATTTTCCTCTCTTTAACATTTTTTAATAAAAAAGAGACAAAACGGAAATAATAGACCCCAGATCATTGAAAAGAGGATAAAAAGCGCTATTTAAATATGTCATAGCCAACTATAGTTTCCATTTAAAAAAACACAACTTTATATCATAAATCGAGAACCAACGAAGATATTTAAAATCCAGTCGGCTCATTTTATTGCCATTACAAAAGTGTCTGAAGAACGTGCTAATATTTTTTTCTGTAACTTCACAACAACCGAGATATCGACATTTAACGAAAAGTTGAAAAATCGAACTTTTGCTTATAGCTCGAAAACAAAGACGATAGCGAATTCGGTTTTCACCATTCAGTTCCTCTCAAAAAAGGACCAGGATGCGCCATCCGTTTTCCCATATCTCTTATAGTTATCGAGTTCCCCATAAGAACATTTGAATTTGGCCTACCCTGTACTTTGAGAAATTCATCAATCAATCATCTTTTGATTTTAAATTCCCTTTAAATTATTCAATTTAGTGTTCCCGTCGCAATCCATTACAATTTTTACAACATTAATTAAAACTTTACAATTACCCCTCGTAACTTCCTTATAGTATAAATTTGGGCAAATGTGACTTGGACAAAATGTTTGATTTGAACGATTTTGCGGCAGTCAAAAGCTCCGGGACGGTTGTATATGTTTTCCTTTGTTTAACCTAATTCTAAAAGTGGTGACATTTTACGGTTTATTTGTCTGGCTTGATTTTGCTATGCCACACTTGGCGTATAATTCTTATAATTTTCTTAATACTTGCGAATTTCATTAAACATGCCGCCATCTTTTCAGACTTTTTTCAATCTATAGTCGGACTTGGTTGACAAGCTGACTTTTGGTAGTCTAGCTTAAACTTTCGTTTGTTTGTTTCAAGTTTCTCGCCCTGATGAAACCCTTTACAATAGGTTGCGAAACGTTACCTACTACCGTTATCGTTTCGAAGCTATCCAATCGCGGAAGGCGTTTTTGTTTTAACAATGACTTCCGCCGTGTAAGCATCATTTCTTAAATTTTTAAAATATTTTTTTTTTGAAAATTGGTTTCCTATACTTAAATGTAACCGTTTTAAATTTATTGTAATATTGTTGTACTGAATAAATTAAATTAAGTGAACTGGTTGCTTACAATGGCTTCTTTATTTACATACCTATTGTTTTTTGACAATGTTTTCTTGACAATAAGTAAGTAAATAAACAAACCATAACAATCAACTGGCGTACTTAATTTAATTTACTGCAATAAACAATTACCCAAATACTAAATATTTCTAAAACGGTTAGATTTAGGTATAGGGAATGTACAAACAGTGACATATTAAATGACCCTTTATAAAGCAACCAACAATACATCACATATTGTTTGTTGTCTTTCTATACGTCGCCGTAGTAAAGTGCAAGTTCATTCAAATCATAATTATCGTAATCCTTCATGTGAAATTTTGTAATCACTTAATACTGGTTTCAAGGTAAGTTTGTTTAAAATGTCTAATTCAAAATACTAAATAACGGGCAACATATTTATTTACACTCGAGCGTAAAAGTTTTCAAAAACGTTAAAGGAAAGGAACACCAACTGTAGCGTCTACTTAACCAACAGAAAAACACCAAAGCTGTTGAAACACGTGTCCGAGTAAAGTTTTTGGTGCAGTTTTAATGTTTTTCTGTTGGTTTCAAAAACGTATTTTTTTCAGACCCTATTTTATTTTTATATTGTCAACGCAAAAAATCCAAATGAGGTTTTTGTTGTACTCACGGTGCACGGAAAAGGTTGAGTTTTTAAAAGGTATGATAGTAGGTACTATATAGAAAAAAAAGTGATATAATTTACCTTTTTTTATAGATGGAATTGTTTGTTATTGATAATTGCCTTTTTTTAAATTTTCTAAAATCTAATTTGGGCTTTTCTAAGATCACAACTAAAGCCACTTAAGAAATAATTGAAAAGTAATTTTTTTGCGGCAACACACGTGATTTTTACGTAACCGCTGCGTGATGATAACTTGTCACTAAAAGAATTAAATGTTTGAATAAATTAATGTTCATTTAACATTATTTACGTTTCCCTCTAATTGCCTTAATGATAAAATTCTAAAATATTCTACTAATCGCCTGAGGAATCGTGAACTTACAAAAATTTTTAAATTACTTTTCTTCTATTTAAATGATTCGGTTGGTGAAACCTTCTTTGAGGTTTTAGCTTTGTGCAGAATTTGATTATAACAAAATCTTTAAAGATTCGTTTTTCTTTGCTGACTACTTTAGTCCAACGAATGCGCACTTTCTCGCCTAGAGAGAACTCGTTATTTAAATAAAAAATTTAATCAACAAAAAGTACCCCCAAACAAAAAGCCACCAAACCGCACTTAGCCTTCACTAACCCACCCCTCCCTTAACATTAAAAACTAAAAAAACACGTATAACAAACAAAAAACAATTAGTGGTTTTATCTCTCAAAGAAAAAGAAACATAAAAAAGAAAAAAAAAAAAATCTCATTTCTTGAGAACCGTTATTTAAAAAATTTAAAATATAAAGATAAATAATGAGTTCATTTTAGGTATATACACAAGTTTTATCTAAAATTTACCTAAAATTTAAATGTAATAGACCATACTAGTTTCCATTTAAAATAAGCAAGATAGACTCTTCCTCCGATATAAAGTGCACTTACGTAAGGCAAGGTTGCTGACCGCGAAGTAGCAGTGTCACTTCCGGTTATACCAAGTGGATACCAACTTTATTATTTTAAATACAATACTTCAATTTTATTTTATTTTTGGTCTCCCGCATAAAATTTTAGGTCTACTACCAGGTTTGACGTACCTAAATCTGGTCAAGGAGTCAATTTTTTTAAATTGTAAATAAATTTTTTTATATTCTCATTAGATGCAGAATTTAATTACCTATCCGCTGATATATTATGTTACTATACCTAAACTGAATGATTTTCGTGTTATCTGCGTTTTTTCTACTTTTCTTAGAGATGGTGTTGTGTGTTTTGTAATCTGTTTTTGCCAATTGAAATTTTACCCAAAAACCGAAAAAAAAAATTGGGGCATTGTATTTAAAATAACAAAGTTGGTATTCGCTTCCGGTATAAGCGAAAGTGTTACCGCCATGAAAATATTTTCAATATGTAGACCATGTCCATTTGTATATAGTTACAAATTTTATTTTCAGCTGAATCGGTTTTTGCGTTCTCATTATTTGTCTAACATGCTATCGTCGAGACACACCCTGTATATAAAGCAATTGATAAAAATAATAACAAAAATGTATTATGGAATAAAATATTCTATCTATTATTGATGTAGTTATAACATGCCTAAATAACAGTTAACAATAAGTAGCCAGTTAATATTGTTTATATAGGGTGTTTCATAATTTAGTACAATATTTTAATGGCGTGTTTTTAAAATAAAAATAAGACTTTTTTTTCTTATAAACACGTGTCCTAAAATACACCGTCTTCGAGCTACAGCCATCTTAATTTTCTTTAAAAAATCGATTTTAACGTTCTTATCTGTTTCTTATCTCTAAAATAACATAACAATAAATTTATAAGGGAGAGGAAAGGAGTAGGCACATTTAAGGGGAAGAATTTTATGTTTTGGTTTATAAATCTAAAAAAATAAGTATTTCATTTGTTTGGACATTCAAAAATCTAAGATTTCGGTCTTCAACATTTTTTGAACATATTTTGAGATAATTGTTGTTAGAGGAACAAGTGTTATTGTGAAACTAAATTGGTTTGAATTTTTTTATTCAATTATGAAACAACGAATAAGCAAATTGGTTTTATTTTTTTAAATTTTCATTAAAACAAAGAATTTGATGTCTTTATAACAAGTGCTAGAAATGTCTTCTGTCAGGGTGTATTTTAGGGTACATGTTTATAGGAAAAGAAGTCTTATTTTCATCTCAAAAATACGCCATTAAAATATTTGTACTGAATTTTGAAACACCCTGTATAAATATGGCATTTTATTTTCTACAAATGTATACCCGTCAAAATTCTTGGGTTTTTTATTTAGATAAACTGCAGATTTTCTAACTAAGAACTACACCATTAGAAGGATTAGAACAAACAGATTACATTAAATTTAGTTGCCTAATATTTTTGTTAATTCACACCTTTTTATGTAATGATTTAGAATAAACATCTTGTAGATTATTATATTTCCTTTCAATTTGTTTTCATACGTATAAGTTACAGTTCGCCGTTGGCTTCTGAAAAATTTAAATTTAAGTAATAATGTATGTGTTACATCGGTAGTTTTTATCTATAGATTCGGAATAGAATATTGTTTTATGAGGAGTAAAAGCAATACTTTTATGACGAACAAAGTGTGTCCGGAAATTACTAATTACAGATGAGTCATAAAAGTTGCTTTCACTCAGAATAAAACATGCTATTCTTTCTTCAGAAAATATACAGAAAAAAAGTGGATATCAAATATATTATAAGAGGTAAGTTTAATACTGACACGAGTATACATAAAAAGTACTACTGCTCATCATAAATGTCGTAAACGATATAAAATGTACCACGATAAATCAAAATCAACTTTTGACTAAAAACACACCAAATGTTTTATTTCACATAGAACAAATTTTGTTTGTCGCGACATACGCGATAAAAGTAAGATGCCACCGTGAAGTATTTGCGGACGTGAAATATTAGCAGACGGAAAATGAAGACATTTAAAAATGTGGTATGCAGACGTAATTTCATACTTTAGGGTTATGTCAACGAAAAAAGTACATTTAGTTTTGTTGCTAATAGCAACCTAGTTGTGTACTACAAAAAGAGCAACTTTTGCGTCAAAAACTGGTAGGTAAAGAAGAAACACATTTGTAGATTGTTGTTATCTATACAGGGGTTGTGCTTTTGAAAATGGAGTCATAGGTTAATGATTATAGTATCAAAATGAAGCTAAAGGTAGTTCGTATAGCTGTTGCTATTAGGAGTCAAGCTGATTTTACGTTATTTTTTAGGTTTTGTAATAAAAGTAAGTTTTGATAATGAGAGAAAAATAGTATTGGGTTGCCCTAAACAATCAACATTCCTACGTTTTGACAAATAAGACTGAAGGAAATAAAAAGCTTTATTCCGAAGGAACAGCTTTGAATGATATTAGAACTAAGTTAAATAGGAAGGTTATAATAAATAAACATCAAAATTACTAATTTTATTGATGAATTTTCAAAAAGACCTTGTAATTCAGCTGATTTCGCGATGGTAGGCGCTATGCACCGGTAATTTTAGCTGCATTTTGATACAAAAACTATTTTGTTACTTGAAAGGGCCAGGAATTTGAAAAAAAATCAGTTCACAGTAACTAAATCCCTATGACCCGTTTTAAAAGCACCACCCTGTAGTCTTTAGTTGAAAATGTTGGCAAGTTACCAATCTTAAAACTTTTGTATTCGATGTAAAAAACGGTTTCTGGTTTCTTTATAGGTAGTTTTTAGTGCCTTTGTATTAATGTCAAAATAAAATCTTTAATTTTGTACTTAATTCTATTAAGAAGCTACTTATTTAAAAAAATATTTTATACAGAGTGTTTAGTTTTCGCTGGGCAACATCAAATTACACTTTTTTAAGTGGCAACTTACCAATTTTGTATTCCATGTTCAACTTTGGAACTTAATTTAGATGAAAATATTTGTTAATAATTTTTTTAATTTATTGAGGCGTTGTTATTTTAGAGCTATTTCTTTAAAAATCTAGCATCCGAAAAATAGTCACAAAACTGGTGTTTTGGAAAATTTGTAATTTGTTTTTATAAATTCAATAGATATAAGTCAAGTATTTAAATAGTCTATTTTTTTATTCTTGCCATAAATCATAAAATGAGTTTCAGCAATTTGAAAAATTTGAAAATTAGCGCTCTTATACAAAAATAAGTATAAGTATAATTTTTAGACAATTTAAACACTTTGGACTTACATCTACAAATTTACTAAACAAATTCAAACTTTCAAAAACACCAGTTTGTACTATTTCTTTTTGATGCTGAATTTTTTAAAGAAATTATATAACGCCACAATAAAATTTTTCATGTAAATTAAACCTCCATCAAACAGAATAAAAAAAATTGATGTGTTACTATTTAAAAAGTGTAAGTTAACTGCCAACAAAAATTTCTAAATATGCAGCTTTTTCAATAGGAATTTTCAGTCACTAAACATTTTGCTGACATTTATATAAAGGCACTAAAACTCGACCAAATAATGTGAACCTGTATACAACACCTATTGTTTCAGTAGTTTGTTGTCATTAATTATAATTGAAGATATTTTTTACGTTAAACTTTTATTTTACAAAACTTCTAATGTATATCAATCAACTGGCTCAAAGATGTGATTTTCCATCGATGACAAATAGTTGTATTTTATTGACCAAGTTTTATGAACACAATCAAAAAAACGGTTTATGTTAAATGAAAGTTCAACAAAAATTGTACAAAAAGAAAACGTAACTAATGGTAATTTAGATTTTCGTCCCTATTTTTCAATATTCTATTACTATTTAACAGCTTTTTTAAAAATTCATTAAAGAAAATTAATTAAACATTTTATATCCTTCACTTAACATGAATTTTACAACGAGTTATTAATTGTTCAGCAACGTACTCCCGTCAAGATGGTGAGTTGAATTCACAATAAATAATTTCTTCTTCGTTTTTAATTAATGTTTTCAAAAAATAATTCGCAACGAATTCTAAACAACTAATATAAATCTCTACACAGTAAAAAATTTGTTGTTAAAATTGCAATATTTTAACAAAATTTTAATGAGTTACTGCTTTGAAGTTAAAATTTAGCTCTATCTTTTGTACATTTTACAAAAACTATATAGCTCAACATCAACTCCTTCAAATTGTTAAAATAATTGTAAAAATATCATTACGTTTGACAATCTTACTTTTCTCGACAGCTAAAATTGACAACAATTTCATTAACGTATTCCACTAAAAATAATTGTTAAGGCTTTATGATGTAGTTTTGTCCATACTGCTTTATTCATTTTGACTGATTTGCAGTATCTGCTGACAAATTAGTTGTCAATTTTGATATTACTATAAATGGTATTCCATTTGCTATTGTTATAAGGCGGAATTTTTATTTTAACTAGAAAGAAAGCGACCGCTGACTAGATTGGAGTAACGTATTATATAACTTTCGTTTGTTCTATAGCCATCCAGAAATTTCCCGAGTTAATTAACAAAGAGTTTGAGTTTCAAGATCTTGAAGGAGCTATAATACCTCCAGATTTCTACGAGGATGTATTGATATCTAGTTAGCCTAGACCAGTTCCTTGCATAAACAAAATATTGCGTTACCATAGCAACGAACAATAACTTATTATAAGTGTCAGTGTAAAGTTTGACGTCAAAAAAGTAAACCAGAGTCACGCAATAAATTAAATGAAAAGATGTCCACCGAAATTGTGAAAATCGAAAAATTGGAGTATCGAGCCATCATCAAGTACCTGTATTTAAAAGGATTAAGAGGTAAGCAGATTTACGAAGATATGCTTAATACCCTTGGTGATCAATGTCCTTCGTATGCGACCGTCAAAAATTGGAATGCAAGCTTCAAAAGAGGTAAATTTTCCATTGAAGATGATGACCGATCGGGAAGGCCAGTTTCTGTGTCAGTCCCCGAAAATATCGATGCAGTTCATGACATGATTTTATCAGACCGTCGAATTGGGCTAAAACGGATATCTGAAGCACTGAATATTTCATACGAACGCGTTCATCATATGGTTCACGTCAATTTGGACATGAGAAAAATTGCTGCAAAATGGATCCCCAAATGTTTGAATGTTGACCAAAAGCGTGCAAGGGTAGAAGCATCGCGTTCGATCTGTGCTCGATTTGAAAACGATGTAGACTTCTTAAACCGAATTGTTACTATGGATGAGACTTGGGTACATTTCTACGATCCAGAAACAAAGCAACAATCGATGGAATGGCGACACTCTGGTTCTCCAAGACCTAAGAGTTTCGTGTCCAAAAATCTGCTGGAAAAGTTCTTGCTTCAGTTTTTGGGATTGCCATGGAGTAATCATGATTGATTTTTGGATAAGGGTAGAACAATAACTGGAGATTACTATTCGACATTACTGACCACTCTACGGGAAAATATTAAAGAAAAGACGCGGAAAGCTATCCAAAGGTGTTTTGTTTTTGCAGGACAACGCCCTGCACACAAATCTCATGTTGCCATGCAAAAAATTCGTGATTTAGGGTTTGAATTACTAGAACACCCCCTTATTCACCCGATTTGGCTCCGTCCGACTATCACCTCTTTCCTCAACTGAAAAAGTTTAAAAGGTCGTACATTTTCTTCCAACAAGGAGGTAATAGAAGCTGTGGAGGTCTGGTTTGCAGAGCAAGAAAAAAAAATTTTTTGAAAGGTCTAGAGACGTTGCAGGTTTGCTGTAATAAATGTATCCAATTAAGAGGAGAATATGTTGAGTAATAAAATATTTTGACATTGAAATTTTGTTTGGTTCTATAGTAGGCTAAGAATTTCTCAATATATCCTCGTATCAGACATTCCTAAACATTTCTATAGTAGGAGTTACTATTTGTATTCATGTTATAGAGAACGAAGCGATATTTCAGGGTATGTGTTCAGAATTAAATTCATTTCTAAGAGAACTAATTTTCAATTCCCACAAATACATTCTTCACCTAAGTTAAAGTGCCGCTCGGATTGAAACTCAATTTGTTCGATTACAGAATTGCCTTCGACTTCCAAAAAAAGACAATTGGAAACATTATCATCGATATCATCGACACTTTCTACAATAAGTAATGTCAGCAACTATTTTGCTTCTTATTCTGAGTCTTCCCACGACCAAAGATCTTCATTGCCAAAAGTACTTGATTTTGAATCATCTCAATCATTACATTCGACGAGTTTCAGTTTTGATGAAGATTCAGAAGGAATACCACTGATACTGAAGAATTCCTCTAAAAGAGCAAATACTGCCTCTTACTCCTACAATAATGTTAGCTGTGAGGTTAGTGTATGATCAGATGGGTATTCTTTTTTATAACTTTATTTACTTACTTAGGAGCTGAAAAAGGTATTCTTGTTTATCCTGGGTAAAGAAATTAGATTCTATTATAAAGAAAATAAAACATTAGATGATAAGAATCGTAAAAAGTTAGTTAACATACTTGTAGAGCATATGCGGAAATTTATGCCACCGAATGTGCTTCCAGACAAAAATAGATTATGCAAAAGGCGCTGTTACATTATTCCCAAAATTAAAAGACCCTACATCAAAATATGGGTTTGTAAGTAACTTTTCTTCTGTACAGATTAACATATTTGTGTTTTTCTTATAAACAAATGAACTTGTTGTTACTAGAGGCCATTTTTGATCCTTTCACAAAAAAAGGTTGGATTACTAATAGACTGAGAAGTATTTTTCGGGATACCACTTCAGAACGTACGGTAATTGAAGATAAAGAGAACTGCTTGCCTGTAACTGACATACACAAAATAGAGGAGTCGATAGCCTTTTTGAAATTCTCAACAGTTGAGCCAAAACAAGAAATTTTTGATAAAACTCAAGAAACGTTTGAGTATCGGAATCAAAATAGAGACAACATCATCAAAATATTTCCCCGATTCTTGGATATTGAAGGCCTGGTGAGTTCCGTGATTTGAAAAAACTTCTTTTATACCCAACAATTGTGTTCTAGATTTCTTTCGAATTCAAGTTGATGTTTCTAAATGCTAAAGATTATTTTGTAAATGATTTTTTTAAGTACATACCTGCGATACGTCAAATGTACAATACAACGGCACAAAACATAGATCCGAATTTACTGAAAGAGTCATTGGAAGTGGAGGATAACGATGGTATTATATACAAATATTCTAATGTTTCACTATTATAAACACTGTCTTTTTGGAGAGTGGAACGTAACTACTAGAGCAGTCATTATTTTGATTCATCTTCTTCCGCCTACATCGTCTAAGAAAACAAAACGGGTAATCAGTGCAACAGCAGTCGACAAACTTTTAAAATTTCAATGCAGCAAAATCCCTTTGAAGGATATATTAAAAGATAAACCCTCCCTACAGCCGTTCATATTAGCAGTTGGAACCTTGAAAGCAGCTATATATATTTCCCCTGTTTCTTTAAAATCTTAGAGCTCTTAATTTTTGAAGTAAACCCTTTCTTGATTTGTGTGAGAAAGTGGGAAACTTGTCATTTTCATCTAAACATCCAATCATATGTCATCAAAACCTTGGGTAAACCTATCATAACCGAGACAGATGTAACTATTGTTGTTTTAAAAACATTGCAGCACCTTGCATGCTCGACTTTCATCAGCTATTTGATGATGCAAGTATTTGCTTATATTGTTACAGAATGTGTTTGTTACTTGAATGCTAACATTTGATTTTCTCGTTCTTTGAAATTTCATTTTTTGTTTCAATATATTAATTAATATTTACTGAATCAAGTGACTTATTAATCATATCGTCCTATCCGGTCCTATCCTATAAAGTAAGCATATACTAAAAATTCTCCAAAGCAAACGTACCTATGTAAAATCTCTGGTAGACAAGCTTTTATTACTTTTTTATTGTAAAATGTGTGCATTAATGTTGACAGTACGTTTGATAGTTCTCTCTAGTGGTTCCTTATATTCAGCAATAGGTAATAACAAAATTAAAATTTGTTTTCAATGTTAGTTAAGTTTCCCAAAAGTAATTATATTATTTAACAACATAAAAAACTGACATTGACTTTTAAATATTGCAAATTTAACTACAAAGTGTAGCTCAATTAACAAAAAATATTGTTAAGTTTCATAAAAAAGTTTATTATTCAACAACATAAAATATTGAAATTAACAACAAACTATTGCTTCAATTAACTACACGGTGCAGCTCAATTGAAACGTATAAATTGTCATTCACATTAGCAAAACATGTATACAACAACTACAAATTCTGGTTGCCTACATATATAGTAAAAGTACTATTAGGTTTGTAGCATTACTACAAATCGAAAGCAACTATAACTATACTTGTGGTATATTCTAACTACAAACATTATGAGAAAATCTGCTACTATACAATTGTAACTATTACCACAAATAGGAGTGGACCTGCTGGAAACTACAATTTAGTGTTAAATTAACACTACATTTTTTACTGTGTATTATGAAATTTTAAACTACCCTACATTTTTGACCTTAACATAGCACACATTTTACTAGGGTTGAATGTGATTAAATTGAGGAAGTAAAATGTGTGTTTAGTGTACAGGGTGTCTTGTTTTCGACACTTTTGCAGGGTTGCTCCGTTATTATTGCAGTTCGAGTTTTGGGGTTTTCGCGAACCTGTGTCACTTTTTTGTAAAACAAACGATGGCACAGACAGATTTATTATGGCCCTCTTCGTTTTTGAAATACAAGAGGAAGTTGAAAAGTGTGCATTTTCAGACACCTCTGTATTCAGGTATCTGATAAGTTATCGACTAGGTAAAAACGGAATGTTACACATTTTTTATGCAGCATCCCAGTGACGTGCTTAGTTTTTTCTTAGGTGTCCCATTTTGTGAAAGTTACCAAAGTTAGGATTTTTTAAATTTGACACCCTGTATGTCAATTTGTATTTACATTCCACTCATTAAGAGCTTTCCAGAAATGTATACTAGTCGGCACTTTGTTCCCAATCGAAGGTTAGAATCTCCTTTTTTTTAAATAAGCCTAGAAACTAAAAGTCAAACAGATTTATTTTTATTAAACTTACTGGTAAAAACCAATAAAGGCAAAAACTATAGTAGTTTACGTAACAAGTCCCGAAAGTGGTCTTTTACTGGACAAGTGGCAAAGTGCAAGCCTGCGAGTCCAGTAAAAGCACTTTTGGGATGTATTACGTACATTTTTTTAAAACGGGCATTGTTGTACCATAAACTTCATATTATTCAGTTAACATTTTTATAACAAGAAACTCCTTATTAACGAATTTTTAACAATTTTTTTTAACAATCGTTAATTTTAGAGTTACAAATAATATAACATTATTTTTGAATAGTTATAATTAAACGTACAATTAATAGCTTACATTTATCAGTAAGCACGATATTTCAAATTATTCGTTGACGAGGAGATTTTTTGAACGGTCTACATTATAATGAGTTTCTGGAGACAATTTCTGTGTTTTGTTCTACCTGCTTTTAGAATTTTGTTAGCTATATCTATCTTATTCTGAACTGAATTCTCAATGTAGCCTTCGGCAACTTGAAATGAACTCCAACCACCATGTCGTTTTAAGTTTATGATGTCAGCACCTCCGTTAGCTAAACAAAGTCGCCAAACTACGCAATGTCCTGTGTATTCCTTTTGATTTTGGCAATCTCAAAATGTAGCTATAAGTTTGGAGGAGCATTACCTACAGTATGTTTGCCTACAGGTTGTTTATTACATTTTCCTTTTTAATATAATTAATAAAAAGACGTCGATGAGGAACGTTGGTTGGGTGTATGCATCTACTTCCTATACAAATTTAGCTCTTTTCCCATTAATAATAATTAATCTTGGATTTGTTTGTGTTGGTGTTTTGAAATTTTAACCAAAGTAGTTTATTTTGTCTGAACATATCGTTAATTAATATAGTAGTGATTTCTTCCCGTCGACATGCACCAGTATAACTCATAATCAACAACACTTTCGTCATTAAATATTGTTCGGTCTGAAGTTTTACTACTAAAACTTAATCGATATCCTCTTTATTAAGTAATTCTTAGACTTCATTGCTTTATATCCTACGAATTTTTCTTCATAAACACTGTTAATTTAAAATATTTGCTGTCGCAGCTTTCTCTGGTACGTAGCATGGCCTTCATCATCTCCACAACGAAGAAGATTTCAGCGTTTCTGATTTTTCTGACAAATATGCCAATAACACATCCTCACAAATGCTTATTACCTTCTTTTCCAGGCACCACTTTTCAAAAATTTGGTATGTTTGTTCGATATCTTGTCCTGGACTTCGACGGTAATAAATCCAAACGTTGCTTGGGTGGCCGCCTTAACAATTTCTTATCTGGTATAATTTCATCTTCCATTAAGTCACAATCAAATGCAACATTTTGAATATCCATTTTATAATAAACTAGAATAAACCCCAAAACATTTTTGGGCAAAATTTTATAATTTGAATGGTTTTAATCCATTACATTACCAATGTTTTTTAAATTAATTAATTAGCTAATTAGAGTGGGTTTTAAGTGACGAAACCATATGTTTAACCCTTCTAAATCGAGCTTATCTATCATTTGGTATGTTTTTCAACTCAATCCGACATTTCGTTCTCTACATCTCGGCTTTTATATATAAGCCTACGATATTAACAATTATACTTAGTTTTCAACTAAACGTCAAAATATGTCGAGTTATTTTATAGTTTTAAAATACAAAACCTCGGTTACTATAGAAACCAATTGACCGCTATCTTAGACTAACTATTTTATTATTTTTCAAAGATAGGCCGGAAAGTAAAAGAAACAGTCCAAAAGCTTTACCGGACTATCACAATAATTTTCTGGGCTCGGTCCGACAAAATGAGATTTTTCTGACCTAAAAATAAACCGGAAAAGTACTAATTTCTGCCCGGTTTAAAAAAAAAATATTAATTTTCTTCAAATGTTTAATTCCGAAAATATTAGTTCTGTTTTATTTACCTATTTGTTGTTTTACAAAAACGGCGACTTATAAATCAACAATTTTTAAGTGGTTCTTTGTTAAACATCTAATCTTTACATTTACAGTACCTTCTCGGCTTTATATTCTACACTTTTCAGATTTTATTTTATTCCTTCACATCTTATAAGTAAGATGGAAAGCTATGCGACGGTTCCCCAACCAAAAGTAGTACCTCTTTTTACCCTTTTCTAACAAATTATAAAAGGCAAAAAAGTCTGTGTGGAGATTTTCCTAATCTTAGAATAGTTACAAATATATTCAATTTACACATTTTTTCTTCAAATAAAAGTTGTTTGAAATTTTATTGTACACAACAAACTAAGTAATGCCAACAGATAACTGTAACAACAGTTGAATGTCTGCACAGTAGCATACACGCACGAAAAGAACACCTGATTACACGAGATATAGTTAGATACACATTTCACTTATGTTCATTGTCTACTGAGAGTTTAAAACCAACCACCTTCTTATACAGTTGTATATCTCTGAAGAGCTCATAATAAGGTTATGCGCTTGAGGTGTTCTTTCAATGCGTGTATGCTGCTGTACCAGACTATACTTGGCTTTATCAACACGAGTGTTTATTGCATTCTAAGTTATCGCTTAAATAACAATTTACATTTAAAACATTCAACTGTCGTTACAGTTATCTGCTGGCATTACTTAGTTTGTTACTATTCATACGTGTCCCTGATTACACGAGATGTCGTTAGAAACACATTTCACTTGTGATACACAACTTTTGTTTAAGTTTTAATTTCAGTCATAAAACGTCAGAGCAAGTGAACACGCGGCGGCTTGATCAAACAGGTCATTAAAACAGTTAGGTATATTTATTGTTTCGGTTATTTTCCACTTTTTTCTATCAAGATTGTGTAATTTACAAATTTTTGGAGTCGCTTTTACACTTTTACTCTCGTCACAACGTGAAGTTCTGCACTAAACGCTGATTACTGTACTTTTCAAAATGCATTTGAACTATATCTTCAAATTGCATTTGTGCTTTTTATTAGAGATGTGTTATCAATGGAAGTTAAATTTAATTATTAACGTCGACTTATAATATAGTTTATACACTTCATAACAAAAGTGGGCCTGTGTTCTATGCTTTTTGATAGTAAACTACAGACTGCCCCCTTGCACATGCTATATTTTCTTAGACATTTTAATTATTTGGTATTTAAGAGTTATGTGTCTGCATTCTATCCTATTTGAAGGGTCACATTCTAAAAATAGTTATATGATGACAATGGCAAAAATCTGTACAGTACCAATTGCTTTCTTCTAGTTCACCAGTTATTGTAAAATTTATATTGTATTTGCTTCACTTTTCTATAAACTTATGTACTTAGAAAATTCCTTAATTTGTTATGCCGCCTTTCTTGGGTATTGCCACTATACCAGTCTATCGGTACCTACTTATCCTTTTTCTAACCATCTATTCAACAATTCTGATATTCCTTGTGTAAGTTTTACACTTCTATACGCAGTTTCAATTTCACATTTTTTCTTTCGTATCAGGTTCATTTTTGTTTGACTATATTTTGATTTTGTTAAGTAATAAATTGCACCCAAAAACTTTACTCGGTTCGCTGATGATGATAGCTTAGCTATTGAAACACGTGTCCGAGTAAAGTTTTTTGGTGCAGTTTTTGGTGTTTTTCTGTTTGTTACGTAATAAATTGTTTAGAATCATTCATTTTTATAGATGTGTTAATGCGTACTCGTCTTTTTCATACTTGACCCAAATTCTCAATGTATTTAATGATTTGCTGATATCTACAAACACCGCCGAAATGTCTTTTGAAATTTTAGAATGGCTGAAAATGCCATTATTTATCAGAATATGGAAAACTGCCATAAGAAAAAAATATTTGTGATTACATTACAATTCTAAATATAAACATTGGTGTGAAAATTTTAGTGTTTTAGTTTTTATCATTTTTTACAAAATATCATTTTTTAAAAAATACAATTACTTTTTTTGTGTATTTTTTGTTTACAGTTGAGTTAAATTGTTATATTTCAATGAAAAAATACATAAATGTTGCATTTCCTTTTTAATTAATTAACTTCTTGCAGAAAGAAACATTTTTGTTACGAAAAGTAACATTAAAATCATGAACTATTTTTATTAATTGTGAACCTAACAGTGTAATAATAGACGATAATAGACGTAAATATTATCAAATCAATTGTTTATTTAAATTAGATTTAGATCACATCTCTAAAACTGAAAATTTCTATTAAAATTTACATTAAAAGTATTGAAAGTGTATAATGAGGATTATTTAATAAATTTCGGTGGTTAATCAAGTATGAAATAAAAAACAAATTGTGACGGTATTATTTCGCAAATAATTGATTTATACATCAATTTCTCCCTACAGTATAGACAGCCGAAGTTTACACTCATGCGTTTGAATATGAATTTTTGTATTGAAAAATCTTCTGGAGATTTTAGTTATTTGAAATTGCCAGTTCCGACAATGTATCTTCATTTGCTCGCAAAGATCTCCCTTTTTCCTATTTGCTGACCGTCGTGAAAAGGTGTACATGGAAAATGTTGTCTAAAAATTAAACAATTAGACATGTGCTTTGTAGTATCGATTGAAGTAAAATCATACTATTTAAATTAGGGAATAAGTCTTCGACTACTGTTCCTGTGTAAGTACTTTTTTTTACTTTCATTTGTTTTAATAAAATATTTGCTATTACGGGTTCTTTGAAATGCAAACACCATTTTTTGTTGGTTTTCCTCTTTGGAATGTCACTTCGGTCGCGAGAGACTACTACCCAGATAAGCTTTTTATCTAGTTCTTCGTGAGCAACCCAGCAACTGTTATCAACAGGTGTTTTTGTTTTTCTTTTCTTCTTTGGATAATAAAAAAGTAAACATCGATACGAACTGTCACATTGCAGATGCTGTTGAACACCGAAGACTTCCCTAGTTATACAAGCTAAGTTAATTTTTATGCATGTCATTCATAAATTTTGTCGCGTTTTATGTATACGTACCGCGGCCGTGGTTAACAAATACCTTTTGGCGCTGTATAAATAATTTTGTGAACTAAAAGATTTTCCAAGTATCTGATTGATTTTGTGCGCTTTTAACCTATTTAAATAATCGGCCAAGGCGGTTTCCAGTTCTCCGTAATTGTTGTCAATATCATTCCGAACAATATTTGCCACGTGAACTTGATGAATCGCTTGCATGGAATAATCGGTGCTACCACTGTCAAAAGTTTATAATATGCTAACTATTTGGGGCGTTTATTACTCGAATTATTACTCGTGCCTTAACTCACTCTCGTGAATGATTGTTATTTTATAACTATATTTTGCTTTATTAATTCTAAATGATATTATCTATTGTTGTGTCTATGTGTTTCTATGTGCGTTGATCAAAAAGTCTAATCGCTATAATAATATACATATTTCTATCAGCGTACGGTTTTGTTTCTGTGTCTACAAGTTCCTAGTGGCTCTAGAATATCTCTTATACAAAATCCTAGGTGGCGCCTTATAAATTCTTCGTGCAGTGTAGAAGCCTTCATTTCGAACAATTCTCAATAAGCCCACGACCACTTCCGATTAAGAGGAGCTGCCGGGAAGGCCCTTCTCAGAACTGCTATATTTTTGAGTTTGTTTACAAATAAACCGTAAAAATATTAGCATTTGTCATATCGATGACTTATTAATGTCAACATTAAAATCTAATTGTTGTGCTGCTGTTATTTGTTTAAACAATGCTTACTAAAGAAGACAAAATTGAAATTATTTTAGTTCATGGCGAAAATAGAACCAATGGGGATACAGCTGATATTTTTAATCAACAAAATTTTTTTCTCAATTAACAGTTGGAAGTATTTTCTAAAAATTTCAATCAACCGCCTCGTTTAAAAATGTTTAAAAAGACCACACACAAAAATGGATAATTGATGAACATAAGGAAGACGTTTTGGTTGATGTAATCGACCATAAACAAACGTCGATGACCGCAATTTCCGATAGAAATGACGCAGCAGAAACTACTATAAGGAAAATTTTAAAAATAATGACAAATATCAGTCTACAAGTCAGAGTTTATTAACACGCTTAAGAGCGTGATTTTGATGCTAGATTTGAACTTTGTGCTTGGATACAAGGAAAAATAGAAGAAAATCAGAAATTTTGCTAAACAAATACCTTTCACAGACGATGCCACTTTTCTCCAATGGTGTAGTAAGTTCTCAAAATTGCAGATTTTGGTCTAACGAAAACCACAGGTTTGTGATTGATTGTAAAGACCAGTACTTTTTTAAAACTAATGTTTGGTGCGGTATTTTTAATGGAAGACAAATTGGACTTATTTTTTTTTTGCAAAATTTAAATTCAGAAAGATATTTGTTTTTCCTTATGAATAAAATTACTGAAGTAATTGACGACATGTCGTTGGAGGAAAGGTCAGTGTTATGGTTTCAACAAGACAGCGCCGGCGCTTCAATTCACAGTACTATTAATGTAAAAAATTATTTGGACAACTTGTTTAGACGCAAATGGGTTGGCAGATATTTGCAATACTTATGGCCAGCAAGAAATAACGTCCCTAGATTCCTTTTTATGGGATACCAAAAATATAAAGTTTACCATCGGAGACCCTTACTAGCAACACGATCATTTAGAAGACACCATCAGGATTATCTGTCTTGAAATACCCCCAAGGTTTTTTGAGAAACGTAACCAAATAATTTATCAACACGACAATAACATGTATGGAAAGAGAAGGAAGACATGCAGAAATGTAATATTTGCAATATGAGTTATCTTCCAATATCCTTTTCATATTCGATCTAATTAATAAATAAAAAAACACACCAAATTTCATATTTAAGGGTCACAATGTAATTACTTTTTCATATTTTGATAAATAATGGCATTTCCAGCCATTTTAAAATTTCAAAAGACATTTCGGCGGTGTCATAGTTGTGGCACTTGACTGTAACTAGCTGGATATTTTCGTGTACCTTTCGTAATTTCTGGGATATCTCAAAAAAAACTTTAAAACAATTATTTTTTAAACACCCTATATCTCGATTTGCGAAGCATTTTCGGAAAAAAACAATGATCGTAGACTTTTGTATTTTTTGGATCATAGATTCTTCAGTTTGTGATTGTCGGTGATTTTAAAATACACCCTAACTGTTTGTTAATAAATAAAATCCTTTCATTTAATTAATTATACGTTATCATCATCAGAAAATCATAAAGAATTACTTCACGTCTACCGATGTCATCTGACAAGCTGCAACAAGAAACAAGTTTTGTAAATAAAATTATGTATTTGTTCAAAAATATGTAAGTAGATTACGTAGATATTTAAAATGGATGCAACATAATCCTCTCGTTATTTTTATATTGGTAAATTTTGTATTATGCATTTGCATCGTATTAAAAAATGTTATTAAATATAAAACCAATCATTTTGAATATACTCAAGCCCTGCGGTTAAATTTAAATAATTTTTTTTGAGAGTCTCGAATTATAATTAATTTTTTTTAACTTATAATTTGAACCATCGTAATGTATATGAATCAAAATATGTACAGCGTGATTTTATTTATAGTAGAAATATAAACCATTACATTAAAAAAGTTAAAGAAAGAAAAACCACTATAATTAATCTTCATAGTTTAAAAGTTCTGAAATGTGCTATATACTAGAATGTCATCGAAATTCAAATTCACAGCTTTTGCGATGGTTTTATTTATGCATATAGGGCTTGGGTTTATGCAAAGTCTGTTGGTAAACACAATCAGGTACGCGCGTATCTTTTGTGTAACAAAACTAAAGTGTTACGTCTGAAAACAAGCACCATTTCAAGATTTGAAGTGTGTGAAGCTGCTTTATTCTCAAAACTTTACCAACAAGTAGTAAAGCATTAAATATGTTAATTTCTGCCGATTAGCGTGCACTAAAAAGCACCTCCGCTTATAAGACGAAGCCTTGCTGCGGGATACCGAACTGTCTTTCCAGTGGACTGATTAGGAACGAACTGGAGAGAGAGTGGAAGAACCTTTGGGACTCTGACAGTCCAAACTGATTTATTAATAACGAGGATACCAGAGAATCGATCGTTTGCTGCTGCTAGCCGCTACGTGATCTAAGATCATTTCTAGGTCTCGTCTCTGGATATTGCTTCTCTTACAAGGTATCACTTCGCCCATATCGGGATAGCTAACGATAACACGATGTTGTACTCTGCCTCGAGAAAGAATGAGCAAAGCAAAACACAGTACTTGATTGATTTAGAAAACGCTGTGTTAACACCTTGCCTTGTCATGGTCATAATACCTACTTTTCTACCACCCTTCGTTTACCCTTTGTTGATCTTGCCACATTAAACTCTTTAACAGGTTTCCGCTAAGTGGAGTAGAACTAAGTGAGTAAAAAGAATCACAAAAGCGGTGAGAGTCACTCATGGTTTTTAGTTTCCAGAGGCAGCGGAGCGTCGATAATATCATGACATCTAGATATGGTTTTTTGGCTGGGTTCAGTAATATCTCAGTACCTTTCAAATGTTAAAGGTCGCTTTATGGCAGTCTTCTCCCGGTCTTCTCAGTAACGCGGGCCATGTTTCTGAAAAAAAAAACAGTTTCAAAGAAATAAATTTGGGGTTTGCTCATCTAAAATCTTGGTTTATGTTTAATTTACGTTTTGTTTTTCTTCTTATCAAATGATCTAGAGATCTCAACTTTATCGCTTTTTAGAAAAAAGCTACAAATGTGGTTTTGGCACAAAATGCTACATCAAATTTCTTGAATGTATTTGGTGGTAAATGGGTTGAGAAAAGGATCACTTAGGAGACATTGGTTTCTTTATTTTGAATGACCTTGAAGGAAACATGAAATCCACTTTTCCGTGAGAATAGAATCCACCGTGAAACAAGATACTAATTGAGTGCGCAATGAAGCGATATATCATACTTACGAAGTACTAGAAATACAAGACGTAGTGAAAGGACCAGAATAAAGAAGACAGGATTTTCATTTTTTGGAAAACTAGGAGTCAGGGGAATTTGAAGTGGTCAGGAAATAAACATTTTACCAGAGAAAAGATAAATTCGAATTTAGTGTTCCAAAGTGTGTACATACATACATTTATTGTAACAATGTAAGTGTTATGTATGGTGTCTCAGAAGATCCAGTGGCATAAACCTGTATGGTGTGATTTTGACGAAGCCGTGTGCAATAGAGGAGTTGGTTCGTCTTGACAAGCTTATTTACTTCAAGGTTTAGGAAAACCACTAAAACCTCAACATTCCTGCCCTTACCCACTAATGTTGCACATGTAATAATATTAATTAAGTGTGTCATAAGATTTAGCTCAGCAAATATTTTGTCCGAATACTTAGAAATATTGGATTGAGTGAGTGAGAAGTATTTAGCGATCTGGGTCTTTTGATATTGAAAGGATTCAGGTAAACAAACTACAAAAATCGACAACTCCTAATTTGACGCTCGTTTTTTCTAGGTTAGATGTGAGTTTACGTAAATAATTCATTCTTTCTATAAAATTAAAACAAAATTAAAATTTACATTAAGTGTAAGAACCTACGGAATGTTGTACTTCTAAAAGCTGCTTTCTAAACTAAAAGTTAATATCCCTGTTAGTGATCCTCAATGGCAAAAACATTTGACAAGTAAAAGATGAGTTAAATGGTTGATCGAGTAGAATTATATGGCCTCAAAGTGGACTACCGTTTTTAGAATCGTGAAAAACCGGCATGTTTTTGTTTGCGGGTCAAAAAATTAACCATACGTGGAGGTTACGGATATTCTATCTCTAAAGAGATGAGAGGCCTTCCATCAATATTTCAGGTTTGATAGATATATGAAACATTCATCCGTTTACTAGACACCGGTGTTTTTGTGAATGTAGTATAAAAGTGTTAAAAAAAATGTATAGACAACTTAGGTTGCGGGATCAGTTATATTTAATTTCAAATGTTGATTTAGCTGTTAAGTTATTTTTGCGCCAAGTTGTTGTATGTGGCTTTTTGACACCTGCGTCCCCGAAATTGCACTAAGATAGAAAGCAGAGTAATATCCGATTTGGTTTTCAAATGAAATAATCATCGTTAGTAAAATCAAAATCTAAGCTTGCCAAAAAAAAAAAAAAAAAAAAAAGAAAATAATGATTTTGGAAACATGCTCGGTATTTTTAATAACCCTATCTCAATTACTTGCAATTTCTCTAACATGAATCCATTTTAGAAAGAGTAGTCGCATTTCCTCTTCACTAGTGTGACGAAATACGACTTTTATGTCTCACCAAAATTTCTGCTCAGCTAGAATCTATTCTGAATGAGCTTCAAAAACTCAATCAACCATTAAAATGATGTTCATCTCATTTTAGATAAGAAACTTAACTTCTTGTAACAAACAATATCTTGCTAGAGTAATTATTTATTCACCAGAGCATCTTTTGATTGTTGGGTATGTTACAGGTTTTACTCTTTCCAGTGGTTTAAGGAAATTCGCTCAAACTGTCTTTACGATGCTTTTCGAATTTTATGTTTAATAATAAATTACGTAACTATTGTTTAAATGTTGTTTTATTTCTAAAATGTATTAATTTTCTTTTTCACTTCTTTTTATCAAACGTTTCACACTCTCTATGCGCTCTTACACGTTTATTAGTATTATGACGAACTAGAAATTTTGCCCAAAACGCTTGTTTTTAAAGGATTCCCAAAATATTCATTTCTTCTCATAGCTTTCTATATAGATTTCCATACACATAATAGAGAATTATTCTAGGGATTCAAAACTGAAATTTTTACACTCCCTTAGATTTCCGTAAAGTTAAAAAATAGGGTGTGTCTAAAAAGATTTATTGAATGAATTATTTAGAAACAAAACAGAAGATGCAAATTCGTAGCCATTATTGGCCTTCAAATGTCAATCGCCATTGTACACAACACGCTTTTGACAACGTGCATCAAGCTTCTGAACAATGTCAAAGAAAATTCCTGTTTCGGAGTCGATTGAAGAACGGATGTTACACGTCATTGGATGATCGACACATTCGCAAAACGTGCCTTTTTTAGGACCTCTTTAATGAGAGGGAAACAG
>JALBCR010000710.1:27500-452075 GCA_030710515.1 Abscondita cerata
ACACAAAAGGCCTTTTGGGTTTGCGGGAGGTACTTACCCTTTCATTCTAGTTTAGATTTAGTGTAAATCGCCGTGTGTAAGTGATATGTGTACGCAGAGCCTTAATAGCAGCCAATTCTCAATTTGAATGATAATTTTAACTCGAGCGTAACTAAAGCTTACCTGAAATTCGACACATTAATTGCGAGCCTTATTTATTGTAAGCGAGGCTGCTGCTAACGCACGTAACTATATGCGACAGTCTCTCTATTTCTGTCACATTCTCCTAATATTTTAAGATTTGTTTGTTATACTGAATTGTTTGTCTCTCTCTCTCTCTGGTTTGTGTTCGATTTAGCATATTAGATTTTAAGTAAAACCTGTTGATCTCCTGTTGGTCGGTTTTATTTCTTTCTTTATCCAGCAGGTGGCGCCTTGTTAGACCAGCAGTCTAATTTCTTATAGTTATTCAGGAATCTACGCAACTCTCCGACGAAGCCGGACGCTGCTGCTCTAACTACTATAAATATTCTTATCCTCCACGAATTTAGTGCGCTACATCGAGCCGAATTCCCTTTAGTTTTTTTTCTAGGTTGTTCCGCTAGAGCCGTCGCTTCTTTTTGTTATTTTGTAAACAACAACCGTTACATCCTTTTAACTTTCTTTCGATAAGGAACTTGCTTTTATCGAAAATTGATTTGACATACTACGAAGTAGCGCGCGTGCTGCCTTGAATACGTTTTAAGACTACATCTCAACATCTGGCGTGCTTCAGGGTTTGAACTTGGGTCACCTATAATTTTTTTATTTGTCAAAAACTTGCCAACAGAAGACTAAAATCAGGTAAAATTGGTCTTTCAATTGTCAATGAGAATTATTGTTACCAACCTGATGGAAGTATGCAAACGTCGAAAGCCACCCTATACACAATTTTGCTTTTATGGAAGTTAGAAAGCTCGATTGTGAGATTACAATATCTACAAGCTAATGCTGCCGGCTATACTGCAACGGAATTTATCTATTGTGCAGATTAGTAATGTCATCTCGTGTGAGCAGATAGATGTTTTTGAAACGTTAATATTTCCATAAGCTGTGGTATTCAAAAATAGTACCTACATGATATTCAATTTCTGTAAAAACAAGAACAACTTAACAATCAACAGAAGATAAAAGCAAACAATTTCAAAGCAGCGTTTCAAATGGTTTCCAATCCCCCAACAAAAAAATTAATAACAACTTACACGCAATAAAACATCATATTTAAACCGTTACGTTTTACAAAAAAATTAAAGTAATAATTTGCTTGTGTGGTTCATATACAGGGTGTTTCCAACTTCTCGGGTCAAAGTTTTATTTCATAAAATTCCTATTATTTATTGCGAAAACAATGTACATTCCATAGAAAATACCACAGCATAAGCAAACAATAACAACACTTTACAGATCATAGCGATTGTTCAAAATTGCGACTAACAGTCTCAATGCAGACATAACATCGACGCAGAAAATTTTGTTTAAGTCTTTCAAATATTTCTGTCAGTGTGACAACTGAACATGCTAGCTAACATGAACTATGCGTTTTGGCCTTAGGTTGCTTATATCAAAATGTTCAGTTTGGTGTCAACTAGAATATATCCAATTTTGTCCCAAGAGATTAGAAACCTTGTATGTAACTTCAGATGTAACTGTTTTTTCATATTTATCCCAAAAGTTTTGTTTTTTATTAATACATAATATTATAATGAAAAATCTATTCCAGTCCAAATCCACTCCTTTTGTCCCATTACAAAAACTTGTTTTTGAATTTGGTAATACTGTTACGTTGTAACTTTTGTTTTGTTTTTATTAATCTTCCCTACTCAATTAAATAAATTTAATGTGAGTACTATGTTGTAAAACTTGTTTAACTTCAAAACACCCTATACTCTTTCTACATTTATTTATTTCTGTGGAAAGCAAGGTATTTATTTTTCTTTTTGCTTAACCCGCAAATACACTTTGACGCCGACCCGAAAGCGACACTTGATTTTTACGGTAAAATAAAAAAATAAAAGGCCCAAAACTAATTTTGGTAAGCATAATTTGTTGATACTTCTTTATATAATAGTATTTAATTTTGATTTAGAATCTTTTCCTTTTCCTGCGTATTTTCCGTATTATCGTATCTGCTTTCCTTGTTTGCCATGTGCACTGCCGTTTGCTGTTCTCTCCCTCGCTGCCGTGTAACGCATTAATCCACGTATCTCTCATGGAAGTTTTAGACGATACAAAAATGGATAAATTAATCAAAGAACTGTTCCTTATTATGCCTAAATTTTGTAAATTCAAAGCGCTGGAATTCCTAAAACAACGCTGATGTGCGTTTTTGACAACTCCCGATTGCCGTCTTAGTATTAATCCTGATACTTTTTAATTTTTAAAACTAAACGTAAATGCACGTACTTTTTAATTCGTTGTCATTGAAAATTTAAATAAGGTTTAATGTACCTACTTGTAAGAAATTAGATCCAAATTCAAATCAATTAATGCTTATAATATTTAATTATTTTCATATCGATTTACGTATATACTATTTAAAATTTATTTTATATTTCTCATATATGAACCCTTTATTTCATTTTTATTATGTAATTTTGAATTGTGTGTTTTTCCAAAATATTATCTCTATCGTTTGGAAATTTTTTACATTGTGGAGAAAGAAATTAAAATGTAATGGCATCCCTTTAATAACATTAACTCGGGTCAACCAAATCAAGAACCATCTGACCATTTGTTTTGCATTTGAAAACGGGTTATAAGGATTTAGCATTGTAAACTGGTTTTTTTCAAATTCCTGCTCGCCCTTTCAAGTGACAAAAATGGTTTTGGTATCAAAACGCAGCTAAAATTATTGCTCATAACGCTCGCTATCAGGAATCAGCTAAAGTACACGGTCTTTTTGAAAATTCATTAATCAAAATTAGTAATTTTGATCTTAATTTATTGTAACTTTTTTATTTAATTTAGTTCTAATATCATTCTATGCTGTTCCTTGGGAATAATAGTAGATTATTTTACTAGGAGTTAAACAATATAATTGTTGAGCTTAAAAGTTTGCTGGCGAGGTGTTAGCCGAGACAGCAAATTAAGCGAAACAATTATATTACAACTCAAAGTGAAACTATATTATTTTTCTTCAAGCGTTTATTGCTAATTTTCATGTGTTATTTTCAAATTTTCGAGATTCTCGAGTCTTATAGTGACTTTTATTCTCGACGAATCAAGTTGGTACTTTACTGTTACATTCATAATATGACATAACCGAGGTACCAACCTCTAAATATTTGTGAAACAAAATAACTGTTTTGCTTTTTAATGTCTAGACAGTAAAAAGAATTTTAGCGTCTGCCAGTAGTTCAATAATATGACGTTTTATTGTCGCTTGAAGAAAAACCTTTTTATTTGCTTATTAATGACTTTCCTTTCACCTTTATTGTCAAAACGTAGAAATGTTGATTGTTTAGACAACACAATACTCTTTTTCTTTCATTATCAAAACTTACTTTTATTTTTATTGAAAAATTTTTGAAAACAACGTGAAATTCCAGCTGACTCTAATAGCAACAGCTATACGGACTAATTTTAGCTTTATTTGATACCAAAAACATTAACTTATGACCCGTTTTTAAAAAGCACTACCCTGTATATAAAATTTGGAGAAGTGAGCGACCCGGACGTTACAATACCATGAACTTGAAAACAACCCAACCAACAATTTCATATTTTATAAAGATGGAGACAACATTTCCAAAACTGATTTTATAAAATAACTTAAGTGTTAGAAATGTTCCTAATATGTGTAGATAACCTTTATAAACTCAAAATGGGCACCTTTTATACAATAATTTAGCAGTATGATTCATTTTGTAAGGTATGCCGAAAACTAAAAAAATAGTTATATAAACGTTTTTACAATTCTTATAAAATTTTAACGAACTTCATTATAAAAATATTTTATAACGTTTCTATTACCCACCTTAAGTTACATTTAGTTTTGTCTTATTTGCAACATGTATGAAATGCCTATAAAACTTGTTTTATAATTATTATATATTGAGTTTAATACTTGCTTTTAATTCTACAAAAGTCGCCAATGAAATATAGTTAATGCAAAAGTATTTTTAATTATTTTCTGTGTGTAAAAATGGTGTGATGTTTTATTTTTAAAGACGCTGAATGTATATATGGCGTAAGTAGTAATCATGTTTTGGTTTGGCTGATTATAGAAGTCAAAGCACATGCAATACCAAATTTGATTGGAAATTTTTTTATTGTGATTTATATATGTATTATGCATTAAATTTTTAATGCGCCTTCACGATGGAGAAAATTTTATTTAATTGAAAATTAATAAGTTGGTTGATGTTTTGTTATAAAATCAAATTGTGTAGAACGCCACCATTATGCAACACAGTTTTGTTAAAAATTATTCTAAAAAACGTAGTCAATATGGACGCCGTCTCATAAGAAAAATTTGTAGCAGAACCGGATCTAGTTTTTTTTTAATGAAGTCGAATCTTATAATAAGAGGTTTTTGGGTTCTTACATTTGATCTCCAGAGAGTAGTATAGGTTGACGATCCCTTATCAATACATGTTATATTATGGATACTAAATCATTTACGTAACCAGTTATGAAAAAGTAATTTTGACGAATGCATAGTATGTATTTACTAAAACGAGCGATAAGCTAGTTTTCCAAACCAAATAAGGTAAATGTAGTTATAGCACAGAATAAGTTATACAGTCCTTTCTCAAACCGTTTTGATTTACTTATTACTCCTGTCAAAATAATCTGAAACAGTTGCTTACAGTAGGTAATGTTTACTTCCCGCACTCAAATTAATTCGGGAAAATGGTAATTTTAAGCAATGAGTACAAATTAGTATATTACATGCGAGGTGGAAAATGTTTCATTTCATCCGAGGGCTGTCGGTCGGATAGAGCGCGAGGATGAAATGGAATTTCTACCGAGGTATGTATACTATTTTATTCACAATTACATTTTTGAAGTGAAATAATATAAACTGAAAACCTTTGTAACATGCTTCGACCAATAAAAATGGAAGCGATTTGTGTAACCATAGCAACATTGAAACTTTTGTCTTTTATTTATTTCTCTCTCTTTTCTCTTGGGTTGAAAGCGAACAGCTGTTTACCTTCAACCCATGAGAAAGTCATTACAGTTAAAAACGGCAAACTTTCAAACCTTTAGAAAGTTTGCAATTCACACATTACAATAGTGATTGTGAATAAAATTAATTTCATAACTAGTTATGTCATCAATAACAAATTATGAAAAATGTGACATTTTAATGCATTTAAAATTTGACATTTCATAACGAGTGGACAATTTTAAAACGCAGGTGGAACGTGAAAATAATTCTGATTTTCACAAAAACGAAATAAAAACAGCATTTTTGGTTATTTTACAATTAGTTTGACATTTAGTTTGACATTTCGTTAAATACAAAAACATGCCGTCTATGTTGGAAAACATTTCTAAAAGATGATATTAGAGAACATGGTGAATTAAAAAATCAAAGTATGTATTTAAATCTCTTTAAGTCTCATGTTTCATGCAAGCTACACTTTTCTGTCACCATCGGATTGGTAGGTTGGTCGAGTGGACCATTTAATTTATTATAAGTTGTAAGGGTTGAAAATCATCCCAAAAGAATTTTCGTTGTTCTCAAACAATACTTTTTATAGTTTCACTATTCCGGTATACCTTTACTATTCATTATTAACCATAGCGTTCCAGGTAGCAAGAAAAATGAGTATAAAAAGTTTGAGTTACGGTCTGTTTTGTTTTTTATCTATACATATTCGTATGTACTATATTTAACTAATTTTTTTCCCAGCCGGGTTGAAAGTTGAATCGTTCACACCTCATTTGAGGGAGGAAAGTTGTACTTTGCATACCTAGGGAGGAAAAGTACATACGTCACTCAAAGCAAACATGATGCCCGGAAAATGTCAAAATATTTGACAAATGGGCCTACTACCGATTTAATACTTTACAAATGAGCCTACTACCAATTTTTTCCAAGGAAACAACAGTATTCAATTTTGAAATTTCAACTTTAAATTATGTTAAATGAAAGAGGCTGGGAAAAAATTGTATTCAAACTGTGGTAACAAAGTGCTATTGAAGACCTTGGGCAATTACAAACTTCGCCTTCGGCTCGGTTTATAACAATTGCCCCGCGGTCTACAATATAGCACTTTCTTACCTTAGTTTGAAATATACTATTACCGTACGTACCTACATGTTATTCCTTTGATCCAAAACTAGTGCGGTATGAAAAAATTAATACAAATTAAAATTCGCTTTTAATCCGGCTCTGTGCCATTGTTTATACGGAAATTCTTCATTTCAAGTATAGTTCGCAAGCATCGCAGAAACGCAAATTTTAAAACAAAATAAAACATATTTATTTTAAAGTATTACGATAAGTAATTTTTATAATGAAACTATTTTGTAAGCGTTACAAAATCAGCATTATTTAACAGTTTTGCTTTATGCTTACTTTACTAAGGCGCTTGTTATAACCAAGGTTATAACACACTCACAATTCTTTGCGTAAGGTGTTTTTCAATACACTTATAAAATTTATTTGTATTATATAGTGAGCTTATTGGTTGCACTTATAAAATCATAAGCTTAGAACAGAAGCCACTATAAAACATACCTATTTTATTATTGTTTTATTGCGACAATACATAGCATAACCATTTGGGCATGATTATTTGAGTTTGTTATCCGTCGTTGTCTTAGCGGTTACAATCGTACAATCGTTTTCTTCATATGTGTCTGTTTAGATTTTGTTATGGTTGCGTCTTGGTATTATTAGTATTGTACACCAACAAAATAATTTGGTAAGTTCAACATTCATTTCAGCAAAATCTTAATAATATGCATATGTAATGTCCATTAATGTTTATTCTTTGATTATAGGAGAAACATAATAAGAAATCATGTTTAAAATAGTACAAACAATAGAGAAAGGTAAAAAGCAACTAACTATAGTTCCAACAGCATGGGAGTCTAACGGAATTTTGTGGTGGCCAAAATTTGGCGCGGAGCGCTGGCGAAGATTCCCGATTGTGTGCCAGAGGAAAATTGGTTTTCAATTAAATGTGAGTTGAAACAGGACCACCTTTTAAATTATAGTACAGCTGAGAGCGAACTAGAAAGAATGTTAGACTATGATGACACAGAGTCGGAGTTCGATGGAAATGTACAAAGAACTATGAAGCGACCAAGAGTTCATTTACCTAAAAAAGAAATGAAAATGATGATTTTAACGGTCTGGCGAAGTCTTGCTTGGTAAGTACTATGCTTCTCCAAAGGAACATACACTAAATGCTTTTAATTGTCAACACGACCTCTGTGGGTATTCAAAATATTTAATTTTTATTCCAGCTTCAAGAGAAAATATTATTGCATGAAAGTCGAAATGAAGCAGCACATGATCAAGACAACGTCAATGATACCGTTAAAAAACAAAATCACAAAAACTTGATAAAGTGAATAACAGCACAATAACCAATAACCAATTATATCTGGAACTGACACAGACAGATGAACTGGTAGCTCATAATAACAACGATTTAAGGTCTCTATATTTGCCGCTTGATAATGAATCACTTACAGATACAAACTCAAACTCGACTCTTATAATTGAAAAACTAGATAAAATTTTGACTAACCAAACAATAATAATGGAAAATCAAAATGTTTTGTTGCAATCATTGGCCTCTAAAGAAGTTCAAGAAAAAGTTGCCGGAAAACTAGGAACAATTCAAACCACCTTAGACACTTTGGTTAGCAACATCAACTTTACTAATTCACAAACAATAAAAATTGTAGATTTTGTGAGAAAAGGAGTAATTCATCCGATGAAACTTCTTTCAACATTATAGAAACATACAACGATGTGGAAAATTTTGAAAGAATATTGTTAAGTGATAAAACTAAACTACAAAATTATGTTGAAAAGTTTAGTTATATATGTGGCAAAAAAGGAAATGGCAACGGTTTAAATAACTGCTATTTGTTAGTAGACAGGATATTTTCACGGAAGTTCATGACTTTATGTTCCTGGGCCGGCGGAGCTCGAGATAATAAAGAAAAAATAGCTTTTAAAATGTTCAAAAATACCATTCACCTTTTTTTTCCAAATAATAAATATGTCAGATGAAACATTTACACTAAAAGACTGCGAAGAGTTTTTCAAAAATGTTATAAGAAACTCAAAGAAACGGCATGAGAGTTCTATGTTACGAACCTCTAAGACTAAAAGGAGACCAAACAATCTTTCTTATAAGGTTTGTATCAAGTATGTAATCTTTAGCATGGCATCAATTCTACAAAAAAAAAAGTAAGTGTTTAACTTAAATTCACTTGTAGGAAAGATTAAAAGTGACCCAACTCGACAAGGAATCTAGCACTTCCAGAGCTGATGACGAGAAAGGAATAACCTCTGATGTGCGTAGCAAAATAAGTATTACCTTAGAATAATCTGTAATAAACGAGAAATATTTGCAATAATTATTTTATTCTGAATTTTTAGACTGTAATTAGCGAGGAAAAGTATGTAGCGATGATGACCAGGAACATGTAGTGGAGGAAAACTGCCATGAAGATTTAACCTTATTAAAATGAGTAAACATCTATATAGTGGAAATATTTTTATTTTTGTTTTTACATGAATACATTTTTTAGTTTTTAACTATTTTCAATCATTAAAATATTTACTTTAACTGACAACAGTTTTGTGTTCATTATCTGTTAAAACATAGTGAGTAATTACATTACAAAGTATGTGTTAGTGGAATGAAGAAATACATGTTTTTGTATTCTACTGCTACCAGTTTACATTTGATACTTTTTATTTCATATACTTCGACATCTTTAAAATTTAGTGAGTTGCTTTTAAAAATACTTAAATACGAGGAATTTATTGGTGAAGTGAAACAATCTTCAATATTATTTAACGCTTTACCTTGTATCATTGGAGTATTATTAATTAATAACGCGTACTGCATTTCGACAATATTATCATCATATGTTAAAACCACTTGTTTTCTTGACTATTAGATAACATTAAACCTTTCCGCAACAATATTTTTCTAAAAATCCACCAAGAAATTTGTTTACCAAAATAGGATAACTTGTCTTACAGTTATCACTTGTTATCAAAGAGTCCTTTTCACATTGCATTATTTCACTAAACCGTTTTGCAATTTGAGCTAATGGTAGATGACCGTTTCTAAGTAAATTTTTAATCTGATACAATCTGTTTTCAAATGGGTAGGATGAAAAACTGGATAAAGGTCCGAATATTTTTACTTCATCAACTAAGTGCGTCAAGTTATGTACGTTACTAGATATATAATCTTCTCCATAATTATCTCTATACGTTTCTACATAGTCATCTAACAATGCTCGGGCTAAATCAAGGAACTTTTATGAAATCCTGATGAACATATTGTTACTGCACAAAAAGTTTTAGGAAGTGATAATAAGCATCCTCTGGAAGCATATCCTTAAGTATTACTATCCCGATGTAGTGTAAAACGAGTGGTATTCTGACCCCTTCCAGTGGCACAATACATCTAGCCCACGTACGGACCTATGAATTTCAGAAGGTAATTTACAGCTCTCCAAAAATTTGATACAGCAGCAATGTCACGTGCACACCATTTTGTTTTATAGTTTCCAAAACTACCATCTCGCCATCCTAACAAACACCGCTTCATAATACCTAGATCAATTAAATGGAGTGAATCGCCAACGGGAAAATCTTCAATCATATTAATTGGCAATGCCATAAGCGGAGTACTCTTTTTATGGTGCGATCCATATAATCCTGCACGAAAGCCTTCATCTGTTCGTTTTGGACATCCTGCTCTCGGAAAGTATACTGTACGCGAAACGTGAGAATATTCTCCCACAGTCGTACATTTTAGGCATCCTTGTTTACTATTAAAATTAGATACTCCTAGAAAACGACAAATACCAATTGTATTAGTATTGGTATATTATAATAAAAAATGATCAAAATGACTTACCCTTTATAAATGCCCTTGCAGGTGAATCACAAATAAAACATCTAATTTGTACAATAACTTTTCTTCCATCTACAATTAGGCCTTCCAAAGTTATAATTTTACATTCTTCAACAAACGGGGCTAAATAGGTCGATATTTCGGATGGCTTTCCCTGCCCACAGTAAATGCCAATAATCATCGGTTTTATTTCAGGTAATTCATGAATGTTGAATAAAATCGGCCAAAATTCTTTCCTGCTGCTCCTGTAAAGTGGTAAACCATCCATGTTTATGTTCAGTGAAACATGTGTGGGTCGATTTGGCATTGCTAATAAAACTTGTTTCAAACAGAATTCCAACCCGTGATGCCAGTATTGTCCATTTCCACTTTTGTCACTACAACAGTCTGACAGGTCTTTAATAATGTTCTTGGATCCTGGGGTAATATACTCGGAAATCTTTGATTTATATTTTTAAATAAATCTCGCAGTGTCATTTGCGAAACATTATGAGACACTGCCCACATTCGCAAGTTCATTCTAAATTCCGCATTTTTAAATCCTCGGATGTTTGATCTTGCTCACAATCGTCATCGTCATCGTATTCTGAAGTTATTGATATTTCAGCATTGCCAATGTCCTGTTCTGAATTATCAATTGCAAGAATTGGCGAGCACGATGAATTTCGCTGGATTTCTTCAATGTTTTCATCAATACATTTATTTTTTCAGTTGATTCTAATGACTCATTCCAATCCAGATTGTCAGCACTGCGTAAAATATCTGTAACGCATTTTTTTACTTTTCTTCTAAAAGCACCACTTTTTTAACTTTTTTTCCATTGCCTGATAGCTAATAAAGACCCACTAGAAGACATATTAGGTATTTGCTACAGCCACTTAATAACGAGTGTGTCATCCGGAAACATAAGAACTCAGTCTGAAATTATATTTTGAAAGAGGAAACTATTTTATAATCGCAATCACTGCAACAATTAAATTGGCTACAACTAAGCTATATTTCATTGTGGTTACATAAAAGTGTAATACTTGCACATAATTTTACCAGAATAAAACAATTTTATTTAAATGTATATGCGAGCGTAATATGACCAAATTGTTATTTATTGCTTTTATACAGTAGCTCACTTCTACATTTTAATAACAAAATACTATATTATTGCATATAAATTATATAGTTGTTTCAAAATAGCACTTACAAAATAGTAAAGAAATATTTTTAAAACATCTTTGAATGAGAGCGTTTTCCTGCAAAAAGCTAAATTATTGCTATGAATGGTCTAATACAACTGTTTTGTAAGAACTAAAAAACTCTAAGAAAACAATTATCTTACTGATATATTACAGTTACGTAGCGTATCTTGAATATAGATATAAAACTTACTTAAAACAATTGCATCTCTTTAGCTAAAATGTCGAATAAGTTAAACTCAAAAACGTTTATAAAATATTTTCATAATCGCTATTTTAGATATTTTATAGTTTCATTATAAACACGTTTTATGATAAAATTAAAAAATATTTTAGTATCTAAAAGCAAAATGTTTATGTTTGAAATTTTATATAATATAATTGCTTTTTGAAAGCCACAAAACAATCATAACAAAATAATATTATCGCATAATCAAAATTTTATACAACAACTTTGCTAGTTGGGAACATCCCTTTTGTATAGTATTTCAAAAAAATTAATTTTTATACTTAAACTAATTAATCAAGAGATGTTATCAAAAAGAAATAATCTTATGAACAAAATGGAACCACTTTGTTTACTTGAGTATTTTCTTGGTGTTCCAACTTGTAACGATGCGTTTTTATTTCTAAGTATCGCACCGTCACTAAATTAATTTGAGTAATTAATTGTTAGGATAAGGCCGATTTTGTTATGTTTTAACAGTTTATTAATTTTGTTTATTATTAATTGTAAACTCAAAGCAAAGGACAGCGGGCGGCTTGTTGTACAAAATCCGATAGCACCACAGTTGGGTTCGGATACCTGTTCCCCCTGGTCATTCCGGATGAGTAAGTTCGCTTCTCTAATTTAACCGCCAAAGATACCACTTTGGCTATTCGTTCCCGACCCCCGCCATGAAGAATACCGCTTTATGTTCCCTTAACTTTCCATTTCTCCGTGTGTTGTATTTGGAGTGACGCATTTTTGCGCCTTAAGTACACAACTCAAACCGTTGCCCAAGTTGGCATAGCGCATTTTCGTGAGTCATCTTGGCCATTCCTTTTCCTTTTTTTATCCGTGTGTTGTATTTGGGGTGACGCATTTTCGCGCCTTGAATACACCACTCAAATAGTGCCCGGGTCAAAATAGCGCATTTTCGTATGTCGACTCGGTCACTCCCACTACCTACCGCATCCCTTAACAGACCGTCGTTCTGTTTATATACCGTCACCCTAATCCCTAAATTAACCGCCGCTCTGCTTATATTACCGAAACCTTCACCCCTGTAACTGTCAAATCCGCTGATTGATGCTTTACTTTAATAAATGCTGTTTTTTAAACTAATAGCAACTAGTTTCGTGCTAAATAAAAAAGTTTTAGTGTATTCTCTTTATTTCTCCGAACTGCTTCCCGTTAGACGATCAGAACAATGGAATTTTTAACCTCCACTGTAGCTGCCCGACGAGCAAACGGAGAGTAACCTCGTCATCAAATCTGGCGCCCGTTATTTATAGAAACTAACCGAATTGGGAAACAAGCGTCACAAACTGATATGTAGCTACATTTTCACTATCTCTTTCATGCTTCAATGAAAATGTATTTCAAGATTTTGTGGTATACAATAAATGATATACTATTTTTTTTTGTTAGCGAGTAAGGTCGTCTGTGGAATGAAGAAGCATCCTCCTTTCTAATCACCTTTCACATCCGACATTTGAGGGCAGCGTTTTTCTAGTTGATCTCCTTCTGCATCCGATTTTTTCATTTATTGATTTCTAATATTAAAAAAGTTTTTGGCAGCTGTCTTATAGTTCTAGTTCTAGTTTATTATTTACAGGCAATAAGTTTTTTCAGCTATTTTTTCTTTAGTTGTAATTTTTGAGCTGTATATTAGGACTAGTACGCAAAGATTTTCGTAAAATTCAGAAAATATTAATTAATTAAACCTTACTAGAGCAGCAGCGCAACCTTCCTTGACAGGCTTATTTTAAATTGAAAGTTATTCACATAAGACTAAGTTTCTTGCGCTATCATCTAAAGGAGTATATCGTATTGCTTGTCCATACTTATCTACATGCAAAACTGATGTTTGAAGATAGGTAGCGAAATGTTAGCTTGTCTTTATGATTAAAATATATAGTTATTTTAGTTAAAAATCACGCTTATTTTGTCATTTTAGCAATAGATAAACTTAAACTTGTGAGGTTGGTAACAATTACTATGACTCGAATATAAATTCGATTAACATGAATTAGCCTGCTCAAATATATTCTCAAATATTATTTAATAGCGTCGAAGTTAAGTCGTCTAATACAATTCAATAGAAAAGTTATTAATGTCGAAATTAGTTGACGAACTTTAAACAATAGTTACGAAATTACCAGACTTGAAAGCAAAGTAACGACAAGAATATAAAATTCTTTGAGCATGGGAGAGTTTAATATGAGTATTTTACATATATTTGAAAATAACAAACCATATTTTTTATTCGTTATCACCTACGTTTTATCTTCATGTAATAACCGAACTGACTTCTTTTTAAAACCTACAAATAATGTACAAGAGACATCAGCAACTGTGAAACAAATCACAGAATTTGTAACAGATTGAACGAGCACAAAGTATTGACCGGGAATGTCTAGACAAGCAGAATTTTGTTCTTATATATTTACGATGAATGAATTAACTACTGAAGTTATTATTTTTATAAGAAAGTGTATGATTTTAAATAAAAGAATTAACATTGTTCAACATTAACAAGTAAACATTGAAAGCAAATGTAGAGTGTTCAAAAAAAAAGGAAATATTTAACTTTCTCTTACAATTGCGTTGAGCTACATACTAAGAGGCAAATGTGGATATAGTTGGACGTAAGCCAAAATTTCCAATTTCTTCGTTACACGTGGTTTATCTGAGGCTGTATCAATTTTGATACTAGAAAATGATCCATAGCAATTGTTTTGGTTTTTCATAGCCATAGTTATATTGTTTTTTAAATTGATCTCTTGAACACTTGGACATTTTATGTCAATCTCTAATTGACGGTAATTTTTTGTTGAGGGGAAGCGGAAAATTATTTAGTTCTTACTCCACTCGCAAAAGCGCTGCTTTATGTGTTTCGGAAGTATTCGTTTATTTCCGACTTTAATTGCGTTAACTACTAGTTTTGCTGATTTGTACAAGTTTTAAGAAAATGTCAACAAATTTGAATTTTCGAAAGTTTATTTTCATTTTTGTGCAAGCGAATCTTAATTTAAAATGCCTCCAGATTTTACGTGTTGTGTTGTGAAAATAAAAAGATACAAAACATAAGGAAACATCGGTTTCCTAAAGACCCCAGTGGTAAATTGAAATTTTTATCACTTCATTGTCTTAGAAGCAACATTGAAAACAGATACTTTGGACACCTTGGCAATAAATAACGAGGAACATTTTACGATCTTCCTCATTTGTTGAAGGAAATCCGAAATAATTTACTAAATTTGAATGTAAAATTTGAATGGCTGAAACATCCACAACAAATCGCGTCGTAAAAGATGTTATACATTTTTATGGTTTTGACAGTGAAACCATTGATTTTAGGCTATGCAATAAACTCACAGATCAACATATTTATCAAGATAAAATGAAGAAAATAAAAGTGAAGGATGCTGCTCAAATATTTTCTCAAAGAGATTCTGCAACCATGCGGAATTTTTCCACATCTATTTAATCAGGTAAAAATAAATTACTACGTGTTCACTCAATATGCTCAAAATGTTGTTTTCAGGCGCGGATAGACGCTGAAAAGTTGCTCATTTAAGGTAGGAAATCTACCTGTTGCTCTAAATGTAGAAAGTTTAGATGACGAATAAAAAGTTACATTTACTTTAATAAATATTTAGAAATATTTTAGGTAAAGCAAATAATTTTTTTTATTGCGAAGTTTAAAGTATACTTTATTCAACTCAAAACACCAGATTAAAGTACCATTTTAACCGTAAGGGTAGATAAAATGGAACTTTAACAGCAAGGATAGATAAAATACTTTAATTAAGTAGGTATCTATTTTTATTTGAAATAATTATTATTAGGTATAACTTAATTATCTGTAGTGCTTTCATTGATAATAAGTTGAATCGTACAATTCACATTTCCCGAAACATGGATGTCCGGAACAGAACGGTGTTCAGAATGGTGAACAAACGGGCATACAGAAGGTGTAGTATTACTAACGATCCCACTCGTTGACCCAAGTAGTATCTTCTATATAAGTTTCAGTTACTGATGATGACTTCCATCCCCTGCGCGCTTTATTGTCATCATGTCAGCCCCTGAGTTTGCCATCATTGTGGCTGCAGATCTGTATTTTTCTGAATCCGGTAAATTTAGGAAATCGGCAATTTTTCTTGGGACTTTATATAAAGTGTTTATGCCTACAGGCTGGATAGTACACTTTTTTTGTCTATAGTTAATAAAAAACTTATTATGAGGAACGTGTTTAGGACGTAAGCCGATATATTTTCTTATGATGTCCAAAACACCCACTTCCTGGTCAGTTATACAAAAGGACCGATCTTTTTGGTTTTAGTATCAATCAGTTGAACGATCATTACTGATGTTGTATCATCAATATTAGACATCTCTAATTTATACAATTCATCGGACCGGCATGCCCCATATAAACCCATTACCGCCACAACCTCCATAAACAAATAATCATCATCGGGAGCTTCTTTTATAAATCAAATGATATCATCAGGTTCAAAAATGTTCGATTTCTTAGGTTTATAACCATCACATAGTTTCTTCAATAATGCAATTAGTTTACTGTATCTGTAAACAACAATTCGTATTAGTAAAAAAATTAAACACTAAATTTGACGTTACTCACTTTGAAATGTCACAATTTTCGTTGACCAAAATTGTAGACTTCAGCATCGAATAATAAGACCACAATGTTGATGGCTTCACCTTCTTTGCTTTTTCAGAAAAATATGCCAGAAGTACCGTTTCACTTAAACTATTAATCTTCTTTGCCATTTTCCACCTTTTGAAAACATGTGTACTCTTTTTCATATATTAATCGCGATTTTTGAGGTAATAATTTAGATACGGCCTCTAACGCTTCTTTCTTCACACATACCGGAATGTTTTCCTGCTCTACCTCGTTGTCACACATTCTTGAGATCTTGAGATTCATACGGATCAAAATATAAAATTTATGTGAAATAATTATTTATTTGGTATAACTATAGCAACATACCGAACGAACCAACTGCAATTTAATTTTTGACTGCTTTTCTTATTTCTGTCTGCAAAATTATTGAGTTTTCTCTCGGTTTTTCTTTAACCTTCGCAATAAAACACTATAACTGACACGACGGTAAAATTTCATTAAAAAATATTTTTACCGTCTTGTATAACAATAGTAGATTATTTTACTAGGAGTTAAACAATATCATTGTTGAGCTTAAAAGTTTGCTGACGAGGCGTTAGCCGAGACAGCAAATTAAGCTAAATAATTATATTTTTTAACTCCAAGTGAAATATATTATTTTTCTTTAAGCGTTTATTGCTAGTTTTATGTGTTATTTTCAAATTTTCGAGATTTTCGAGTGTTATAGTGATGTTTTATTTTCGACGAATCAAGTTGGTAATATACTGTTACATTCATAATATTGACATAACAGAGGTACCAACCTCTAAATAGTTTAAAAACAAAGAACTGTTGCTTTTTTAATGTTTAGGCAGTAAAAGCGTTTTTAGCGTCTGTCAGTAGTTCTATAATATGCCGTTTTATTGTCGCTTGAAGAAAAATAACTATTATTATGTTTTATGGTTCACATCGTACTTATGCGTATGGATAGGTATTTTATTGCCTTCGCCGCGCCAACCTGCACAATTACTATAACAAAAGTTGATTCTTTTAAATAAATCAGTTTTTTGATATCGATAAACTACAGTTACAGAAGAGAACCTTCATGCTTTATTTAGAAAATGATAAATTCGCAATATTTAGATGAACTAGCTCTGTTCAACAATGAGAATGCAGTTACGTAATTTGTGCTTAGTATTCAAAAGAAAAATGTAGATACGTTATTTTTATTATATTTTTTTAAGTAAGCTTATTGAAATAGTCTAAGTTAACTTTGCGTAATATACAAAGTTATAAGTGTATTAAATTATCTCGATTTAAAAAAAAATGTAGTTACGTAATTTTTGCTTAGTACGGCAGAGTGGGAGTACCCTAGAGCGATGAATTTGAAAATCATTTGTTGGCAGTATCTAGAATGATCCCTTATCCCTCTACTTACGTGCAACAGGTCATCACAATACATGTAAAATATGTTCCTGTTTATCTTTCCGATATGGAAAAATTTTAAACCAAAATCCTCAAATGTATGAATTTTTAATCTGTGGCAATTTTGTTTGTAAAGAAAAAACGGGCACAAAAGATTTAACTGCGTTGCTTCCGATATGGCATTGGAGCAAAGTATCAATAGAGATTATAAAGTTGTATAGTGGAGTGGTAGCTTTTACGCAAAGGCACACACCTACTCGATGATTAGTAACAAGACACTCAATAGGTGATCTAACAAAATTTGATGAGATTTTTCTATATAATGAATAATCAAAAAAAATATTTTTTTTAACATTTTATCGCATGAAAAAACATATTTTGAGTTCAAACGGTCATAACTTTTTCAGTACCACAGAAAAATGTCGTAAAACGAGATTCCAGTGTCTTTAAGTGTTCTTTTAAATATGGTAAAGGTGTCACATCTCTACTGGATAAAAATGTTTGTTCACATTTTCGGGCTCTATCCGCTCCACTTATAGCATCATCGCCTGCAGATAATGGTGATTTTCTTTTTATTTATGGACAAATTTTCGATAGTGTAAGAATTACGTTGCGCGGTAAAACAAGTGTCTCGTCACGTAGAATTTTAAAGTGAAGCAATTAAAGTCTATGAATTTTATAAAAATTGGGAAAGCGGAAAATTTCGTTCCTCTATCGGTGAAAACTGGATTCACATTATCAAAGCCTTTAGGTACTTGTGAACAAAACTCAATAAGGACTAAAATTTAAATTTCTTCTGCCCTGTACTATAAACCAAGACCCTGAATTTTTTTGTTGTATTCGTATGCAAGTGGCAGAAACGTAAATCCAACTAGTAAATCGTTTGCAACCTCTTTTTAAAACATTATTAATAAATAACTTTATTCTTCACGCTCACCTGGTAGTAACTGCGACGAAGACGAAAGTGAAGGGGCATTAAATATATTGGGGGATATCATTTCTGCAGAACTTTCTGAAGAGGGAGTTAGAGCTCTTCTAATACAGGTTTTATTCTTAATATAATGTCTAATGAAGAAACAAATTTGAAACTTTTAGATTTTCACTCTTCCATGAAAATTGAATTACATTTCTACTTAACAGGATTTGTGGCAAAGCAACTTCTGAAAAATAACAATTGCAAAGTTTGTCGTAGTATATTAACGACAGGGAAATATGAAGGATTGGTAGCTGCGAGAATGTATATAACCCCAATTGTTTTATCAGGGTTAGCAAATGTTTTAGAAAAATTTTCACCAAAAGTTGCGATGTTATAAGGTTTTTCTTCCCAAGCTATGCTTTCAAAAATATTTTTAGAATTTTAAAAATTAAATTATTCAAGCACTTTTAAGGAATGAGCAAATGAATAGCAATAATTATAATTTGAAAAACGTATTTGATGATTTTTATATTGTGGCATGGGTCGACATGGGTGACAATGTACACAATTAAATTTTTTAATTATTCAATTACATTGTCATGGTTATATAAATTGATAATTGACTTAGTTCCGTTGAAATGCTCTCGTAAATATGTAACGATGTGTCCAGTGTGCTTTTATTGAGATATATTGGAATGCCTGTCAAATTTATACGCTTTTAATGGATTTTACACTTTAATATCATAATTTGTAAACAATATGTATTCAAATTAATCTGTTGGCACAAGTCTTGTTGTACAACGTTTTTACATTTAAAATAATCCACCTTTCAGTCGATCTAACAAATACAACAAATTTAAGTTGGTATCCAAAATTTTAATCATATTTGAAAATTAAATATTGAACAAGTGTCTGGACTACTAGTGATTGAAATAGAGTAGACCGAAATAATGATGTCTATATGAATGTATAGCTATTTTTGTTCTTGAATTAGATTGTTACTTAATCTCTTAACTTTTAATGCCAGAATAAAATATAATAATAATAATAATAATAATGCGTTTAATGATCCAACAGACATACAATTGTCTATAGTGGACAAACTTATTGCAATAACAACCTTTATTCACATAAGATCAAATAAATAAATTAAAGCGCAATTGCTAAAATCAGATAATATACATATTCTTTAACAAAAAACTATATTTATGTGTATTATTAAATTGGACCTAGAAAGTTTAGTAACTAATTAGAAAAAAAGAGAAAATTAATTCCTCTTAATTGGACCATACGAAAAATTTTGATAAAAAATACCAAAAGTTAAGTTTACGATGTTACATAGTCTATAACAAGTAATCAAAATACTATTGTGGTGGTGAATAGTGTTTGGAATAGGATAATGTAACATGATATGACTTCTACTGTTTGATGAACGAGGTACAGTAATATTTACCGTATTTAGCAAGCTCGTACATATAATATTTCCTTTTATAAGTTTTTATAAAAATTAAATACGACACACAACGTCTACTTTGCAAAGTGTATTCATTTGTATGTTTAAGCAGTATTGATAGATCACAATGACGATCAGAATAACGTTTGTACATTTTAAAGAAAAGATATTTCAAATATTTTCTTATAACATTTCTAATAATGATATGTAATTTTGGGTATAAGGACTCCAAATTATACTACAATACTCTAGTTTGGAGCGTACTAGTGCGTAAAAAATTTGCCTTATACTTGCAATATTAGAAAAATCTTTAGTGTTCCTTATAAAACCTAAAGTTTTCATTGCCTTATTTGAAATACTTATTATATGTAGGCCAAAATTTAGCCTGCTGTCTAATGTAACTCCCAAGTCTTAAACAGACTCACAGTTGTTTATAACAGTGCCATTCAAATTATAATAGAAGTTAATGTTGTCTGTTTTCTTGTAAATGTTTCTTTATTACTACACATCACATATGGGTAAATATGAATCGGGGGAATAAAACAAATTAAATAAAAATTTTACAGTAAGTTTTACGACACCTCATGTCGACTCGTGCGATCACGTACGTAAATGAATTCGCATTAAGCAACTTTGTCGACAGATAAGTAAAAGCAGTTACATAAGTCGATCCTACGATAATTATAGCCAACTAAGTGTTAGCAAAAATTAAAATCTCAAATCGCCTGCTGTAAATTTGCAAGAGGTTGTACAATAGCAAACAAACACCGAAAATTGACCGACAGCTGTTTCGTCATTTTGTGACTCTTCAGGAGTGAGAGAACTGGAGGGTAAGTTTACTATTGTACAAATGCGTGCTGTCAACCATGTTTCCTACTGGAGAGCACATCATATTCAAACAGTAAGTTTTGCGACACCTAGTGTCGACTCGTGTTAACTTTTACGTTTTGTCAATAGTTACCGAGTTATTATAAAAACTTAAAATAAATGACTAGATAGGTTGCTATTAATAATTATTTCTATCAATTTCTGATGTAATTATTAGTATAAAATTATTAATATAAATTATTAAAAATGGAACATAATCTAATCTAGTTTACGCTATACGTGCGGCAGTGTGTCTTTTACAACGTGAGGTGATTTGAAGAACGCGCATTAGCGAAGTGCTTCAATAATCGAATGTTGTAAAATGCCCTACCGCACAAATTGTAAACTTTGTAATTGTAAAAATTTTCAAAATGTTTTAATTCAAAAGTATTATCAAGAGTACTGCTTTAAGATAGTTGCACGTACACTAACTAATGAAATATTAAAACAAAAATCATATAATTTTAATTCAATAATTTATTATTCATTATAGGGAATCATCACTGACTGACATTTTAATTTTGTAGAATGAATAACTATTATTTACGATTGAGATAAAGTTATTCAATGATTTAAATTTAAACAAAAACGCAATTGCGTTTGTCAACTTTTAAAATTAGTTTAAAAAATGACTAAGAGATGAAACAGTAAAATCAAATAAAATCAATTTTACTATTAATTTTACACTTTATGACAACAGAAACCATGTACAAATGTGATGTTGTATGTACTTTTTACTACTACCTATAGTAGTCAAATTTTCTTCTTAACAGTTTTTATAACTTAATAAATTTTTTGTACTCATAGATTGTCCGGTTATTCTCGATGCACGGGAAGTTCCATTTCCCGAATCGCGGTATTTTTAGTTTCCGAGGGAATAGAGAAATTTTTGTTAGGTTAGTATTACTTGACAACTCAAATCAAATTGTCAAGCAATTGGCGGGACAGTGTTGCCAACTCAAATTTCTTGTAAACACAAAAAACTAAGCAGCTGTGAATTTATTTATTTATAGATTATTACTACAATTACTCGTTACAAAAAATAATATACCTAACTTTTTCGAGAAGAAATTTCCCGCATGAGCACTTTGATTGCCGCACGATCGTAGGGAGTGCGGCATTAGTGCGAATCTTCCCGAACTCGTTAGGTAAATAACTATTGACTTGATGTGTAAAATTCCAAACACCGCAACGTCAATAATGAACTATGTTTACAATCGAGGAGGCCAAAAAAAGTATCAGGAACGTACCTATAAAGATAATGTCAGTGCGGATGTTACAGCGTATACATTCAAATTCTGAAATCGACGGAACCCTGATAGTCCAGTGCATTTAGGAATTGACCCACTCTTTGTATACATTTTTTTCTTACTCCACGTTTGAAAGAGTATTTCTCGGTTAGTTTATCTCTAGCTTTGCGCACCCCTAAAACCAACCCTTTCATCGCTATCTTGGGTTTGGTGTTTTTTTTAATTTTTATATCTTGCGTTCTGATTATCGCACAGTCATAAACTTAGTGTCTTTGGATTGAGTTATATTTTCAACATTGTGATTTGACAAAAAACTGTGAGTTTAACGGGAAAAAAGTTATTACTTGAAAAAATTTTTTTTACTTCATAAAAAGATAAAGTATTCCAGTTGCTCAATGGCGCTTTTTTTAAAAAAATTAAAAAAAAAAAATTTTTAAAAAAAAAAAAAAAATACAACCTTCTCGCCCGTCATCGACCCCCAAGTTTTGCTGGCGGATTTCCATTTCGTCGTAATATGACTTGTCCTCCGTTCATTTATTAAAATAATTGATTGTCATGCATGATACATTGTTTAAATATACTTATTTCTTCAACAAAAATTTGTTCGAATGGACTTTCATTTAAAAAATGAAATGGGTTTAATGATGACTTTACTCTTTCCAAATATTATTTAATTACACTATTGCTATTTGTTACTAATTTATTGGTACAGTAAGAAATATCTTTTTTTTTGAACGCAGAACTGAAACTATTAATATTTTGACGGGTTTTATCTTTATGAAGATTTTTTTTCTGCTTTTTCCAAACTTAAGTCCGCATCACCCTTGAGCCTGAGTTCACGGCGCGTTTTTTTTTATGTGGTTTCCACGATAGACCTACTTCACAGTTTTCACTTTTTTTTAGTGAATTTCTGACCTTGTTTCAATAAAGCGGTTGATCTTGGTAGAGGTACCATCGTTGTAAGTTCGTTATCAACTTTGTCGTCTTCGTCATTCGAGTGCTCTAGATCTTGTTTCGCGGTCGTGCAAGTTTCTCCACAGCAAATATTGCACAAAACGGAACATTTCAAGCCTCCTTTTTGACATTCAAAAGCTCTGCTACAGTTAGTTGTAAATCCACAAAATACAAAGTCAAGAAGTATGCGTGGTATCGGTTCCTGATCGGTTGTCATTGGTTCCAAGTGTATTTATCTCTGCACCGATTCATTTTTGCACTTGATGATATGTTCGAAGCGAATGTTGCTTCGCTGCTCAGCTTGTGGGAGGTAAACGCGATAAGTCAGTTTTGGTTTTCCGGTTAGGTTGCAAAAACGAGCAGCGAGACAACATTTCCTTCAAACATATTATCAAGTAACAAGTGGATCGGTGCAAAGAAAAATGCACTTGGAGCCAACGCAAAGTTGTGGACATTGTATCCTGTAGACGTACAACCAACTGTAGCAGGGCTTGTGGATGTCGAAAAGTAGGTTTAAAATGATCTGTTTTGTGCAAGACTTGCCGTGGGGAAACCTGCGCGACCGCGAAAGAAGATAAAAAAGATGTAGATGACTCTAATTGAAAAGAAAAGCAAGCGAACCGCCTGTGATCAGTGAAAATGAAGATGATGGCTATTAATATCATGACAAAGTGAAAAATTCACTAAAGAAAAAGTAAAATTGTAGAATAGACCTATTGGGGAAACCAAACCTGTCGAAATATTAATTGTTTTAGTTTCTGCGTTTAAAAAAAATTTCTTACTGTGCCAATAAATTAGTAACAAATAGCAATAGTGTAATTGAATAGCATTTGGAAAGAATAAAGTCATCATTAAACTCATCGAAATGTTCACTTTTTAAATAAAAATCCACTCCAACAAAATCTTTATTGAACACATAAGCATATTTAAACAATGTGTCGTGCATAACAACCGTTTATTTTAATAAATAAACGGGAGACAAGTCATTTTACGACGAAATGCAGCACGGAGGCGAGCGCATTTCAAAATCACGCCCGGAACATAGCAACAAAAAAGCGTCAGGTGAACTGAAAAAGATAAGAGCCGAAAAGTAAAAAAAAACTCTTTTTTAAGTCGTTCTGTCGACTTTGAAGAGCAATAACTTTTTTCCGTTATACGTACAGTTTTTTGTCATATAACATTGTTGAAAATATAACTCAAAACGAATCCAAAGACACCAAGTTTCTGATTGTGCGATAATTAGAACGCGAGATATAAAAATTCAAAAAAAAAACACCAAGCCTAAGATGGCGGGGAAAGGGTTGGTTTTAGGGGTACACAAACTTAGGGTTAAATTCACCGAGAAAAACCCTTTCCAATGAAGGGTAAGAAAAAAAATGTAAACAAAATTGGTGGGTCACACCTTTCAAAAATTCGCACAGACTATGATGCAAAAACTATACGACGGATTGAACAAGGATTACCGATAAATATTATCACCATAGCAACTATACCAGTTTAAGTTGACTTCGATTTTAATGATGTTTAAAGATTAAATTTTGATTTTGATTTTTATCGATTGCTCGGTAACCGAGGACAAAACGCGCCATTTTTTGGCTCACAAAAACATACGCATTTAAAGTTTCCCTTAACCTAGGCAATATAAAATATTTGTTAAGTATTAAAATTTTTAATATTATCAGTTATACATTAACAATAAACAAATCATACAAACGTAACTGCTTATTTAATAGCAATCACTTGCAGTTACAATAATTACCACGCATAGGTACATGTTAATGACATGTTAATTTTAAAATGTCGATAACTTGTTAATGTAATCAATTACATTGTAAATATTGAATTTGTAATTGTGGCCAAGAGGCGTTTAACGTATGTCCGTTAGGAAAATTAGTTTATAACTTTGTTAGCAATCTTGTTGTGACAAAAATTAATATTAGGCTAATGCTATCTTTTATGTGCATAAGCAGGATCCATGATTTTTTATATGTATTGGGAATTTATTATTTTACCAGTATTAGCTAATTATTATACTAATCAAGTACCTTCATAATTTTCCATCTTTTCAATTAAGCTTTCTGCTTCAACACAATTTTAAAACTATATGCTGTTCCAGTATTATCCAAAAATCAAATTACTTTAAATATCAAACTTTTTCTAAAGTAAAGCCGAATAATAAAACTAAGAAGTCACTGCAACAAATGTTCTTATTAGATCTTTCAAACTATAAAACGGATATATAAAATTTTTTTTGAAATGACTTTATCAATTTTATTGCTACGCGTTACTTAGTTACTTTTATTTCTACTTCGTGTTTCGAATAAGGAAGTAAAATTTAATGTCAGAAAAGGGGCAGATTTGGACATGGGCCATCTCCGGAGATTTTTGAAGATCAGTAAAACCTGCATACTGTAATGACGAAACCGTGTACGATTGTGGATTCGTGTTTAACCTTTGTTAGAATTTTTCTTTTTAAAATAATCGCTAAGCCTTTGTTAGGCATTTTTAAATAGGTTAAATTTCGTTCACACAGAAAATTGTTTTTCGATTAGTACTGTACGTGATCGTTTGTCCAACTTCCTTGTCTTGCTTAATTACAAGTCGAGTTCAGTTTGTTGATTTTGTCTTAAACAAAAATAAATCTAGTAAGTTTTAAGGCAGTCGGCGACTAGCTCCCGCAGATTTTAGTTACGTGTGTAACGCACGTATGGGTACCGAAAACAAAAAGAATTTTTGTACCGACGATCCAGTTTTGGTGTTTTTTAAAAAAAAATATTTTAATCCGACTTCTCGCCTTTGTTTCCATCGTCGTCCGTTCTGCCAAACAACATCTAGTTCATCTCAATGAGTCCGGGTTTACCATCAGCCGTCGTGACCTCGTATTTATGTTTTTTTAAGCAACTATGTGAACAATACTAAAATTAAAAAGGGCTTTGAATCTCATGTTAATTATAAACTGTTGCAAAGTATTTTTGTAATTAGGTACATATAAACTATTAGTGCAATTTTAATTCAATGAATTGACATGTTAGGCTTATTTTATGTTATTAATGCAAGACGGCAAGATTTTGTAATAGACATGTTGTTTTGTTTTGATTTGTATGAGAGCAAATAACATTTAATTAGATAATTTGCTTTATTAATAAACAATAGCGATCATGTGATCAATTTGATTTTTCATTATTTCAGTAATGTTAATTCAATATAAGCTTTGTTTATTTGGTAAGTTTATATCATCAAAGGAAAGAAACACCAACTGCAGCGTCTAATTAACCAACATAATCTATTACTGATCCTCCCCTTCACCTATAAAAATGTATTCCCCTTTTCCCTACTACCATGTTTCCATTAATTACGGTCCATCTTCTTTCTTTGCATTAATTCAACAGTTTTTGGTTTTGTCAATTTATTTTTTTATCCATTGACCTCATCCTCCTCCCCTTTCTTTATTATCACTCCTCACTCCTCCTCTGTTCTTGCGTTGAAATCTCCCCCTACAATTATTTTACCCTCTTCGCCTTCTATTACTGCTTTTACTATTTCATACTTCTCTCCTTCCTTTGTCTCCACGACTGTTTTGATCCTTCTCCTTTTAAATCCTCTTGTTCTTGTATCTTTTCCTTTTACACTCCTGCTTTAACCTCTGTTATTATTTCTCCCTTTGCCCTTTTTAATTTTTCTTTCCTTTCTCCGAACTGAATTTCTCATATGAATTCCTTCGTCATCCTTTCCTGCCATGTATTCCAATCCTTCCTCTCTATCCATGTTTCTACTAGCCCTACCATTTTAAAACTTCTGATGTACTTCAGAAATCTTCCCTTTATTTTTAACAAAGAGCTAAGTACAACAGAATGTATTAGTAATAATCCTTTAAACCGTTCTTTTGTAAATGCCTAAGACTTGTTTATTTTAGAAACAGTATGTTCGGAGAATTTTTACCTCGACCATTTTAAGTAAGGTACTCGAGAGAGCATCATTGTACGTAAAAACACTGAACCAACAAGTTGTAGCTTTATAAGAAGTTGTGTTAATACATTTATAAAATTCAAGCATTTAGTAATTTGACCTATTCACTTTATTTCGCTTTCAGTACATATTTCCTATTTCTATACCCCCCGTTGTGTAGTACCCTCTTCTCTTATCTATCCACCCTCTTTCTTCTCCCTTGACCTAAATCTTCACATTTAACGAATCGTATCTTTTCGTTATCGCATTTACAAGCGCGAGAATTAACAAACAGTTAATTTACGAGTTAAACTCTTCAAAGGTATTAAATTTATTTTACACATACAGTTACTTTAATTTTTATAAATACACACGTTCTATTTATTTCAACTTAGCATGACGAATAATTTATTCTAGAAACTCCAGTGGCCTAACCATACATCAAATTTTTACCCTCTTTCTCTTTTTCTCAATTTTTTGCGTCTATTCTTTTCTTTGATTGTATTCCTATTTTCTTTTTGACATATCAATTTTATCTTCTACGCTATCACTTTTTATCTATATTGCGTTCTTGGCTTTCTTTTCCATTCCTAATTTTTCTTTTATCATATCCTCCATTTGTTTTCTTACTTGTTTCTTCTTTATTTTAATTCAATTTCCTTGACCACAAACTTTTTCTCCTGTTTTCTTTTTTCTAGTATCACTACCCTTCTCTCTATACCATCTACTTTATCTTTCAATTTTTTGCATTTGTCGTCCAACCTCTCACTTATTTCCTCTTTAATTTCTCTTACATCATCATTGGTTTTTCTTGATTTGCTCTAATTTCCTTTATTTCCTTTAACATATCACTAATTCTGACATCTCAAAAATAATTTTCACACTAATCTTGTTATTGCCGTCCTATTACTTTTTTAATTCACGTAAATAATAATTAAAGTAAACTAAAATATTTCTTAAAACTGTCTAATCAACGACGTTTGCAGACTTACTTATTCAATCCTATCGTTCCTCTTTCACGCACATACGTGTTCTTTTCTCACACACGTTCTGCGCCCTAACCTTTATTTACACTTATTTTATGCTTAATAATTTATAATTACTTTAATTGTTAATCTCTTTTCCCAAGCGAAGTGTAATGCGCGTCCTAAACACTCAAACGCCGTAGACCGAATATAATAAGTAATTACCGAGATAGATAATCATGTAAAATTTATTGTTTTAACAGAAAAAAAGTAATCATACAAAATTTGTTGTATATTACATTATCTGCAAGTTTTATTTGAACAATTTTTTTCCACAATGCACAATTTCAGCTAAGTCGCTACGAAAATAAATTCTTGTATCTCAGAGAGTACTTTTATCTGATTATCAGGAATATACACGCCATGGATTATATACAAAGTCAACCGGTACGAAATCATTATGAAAAATATGCAACCCTACCTATCGAACCATTATGGAATATACGAATTGTTATCAATCGCGAGAAGAGATAACTGTAGAGTGCTATACTTTTTTTCGGTTTTTATTTTTATGGCGCCTTTATGATATTTTTTAAAGCAATTTTACCAAATTTTGAATTAGCAATTGTTTTACAAAAGTTACGCAAAACTGAATTTTCATTGTTTTAAAACCTATGCGTTTAAAATCAATTTGTTTAAGCTAATGAAGCTTGTATTAGTATAATTAATTTAAATATGTAAAGTTATAGTATATGGTATCTATTCTAAAGGTCAAATGAATTAACGAAAAGTTATTCCAGTAAGTTTCCTATTACGTACCACAACTAATTCAGAGATTAAATGTCAAAGATTGGTCAGAGTAAATTAAGCTAATAACTGAAATACTGTAATGAATAATAAACCACATTTGCTATTTAAATAAACAAATAAATGAAAACTAAGAAATTGTAAACCTTACATACAAATTAAGTACAAGAAAGTATTTTGTATTACGATGCAATGCGAAAACATTAAGTGCGCTTTTTAATTGAAAATATTTTATCACGTTTAAACTTGTTTTGTTTTTAAATTAAGATTTATTATTTTATTGTTCGCGGAGTGCAGGTTTTACAATATAAGCGAAGAGCATTGCAGCATTGATTTTTATAATCAACGATTGCAGACTACTTCATGTCTTAAATAGAAGTTTTTATTTTAATTAATGTAGTTGAAACTTCACTCTGCATTACGTCAATTTAATTGTCCACTATATATAAATAAACACTTTAGTTTTTAACTTTAAAAATTCCTATTAAATGTCATATTCATACGTATAATATTTTCAAATCATGTTGTATTTTACGACTACAGATTTGTAGTTTCACAAGATACTCACATTAGGTTTTAGTAACTCGAAAGTAATTGAATGTAAATTAAACACGTAACGAGTTAGATGTTACTGAAGCGGTGAGCAATTACTTAATCACACATTACTATTCGCTATGCGAATTTAAATCCCACACTTATGAAATCTTTTATCATCGTTTTCGATTGTATCCCTTTCCCATTAACTTTGATCAATAAACAATAAGGCAAGAATAATATCCAACCTTTACAGAAAAAGAAAGTATCTTAAAAGCGTCTTTCGAAATAAGTCTTTTAGGCGATATTGGTAGGTTTTTGAGTTAATGTTTGTAAGAAGATTACGCATGAAAAATTCAGAATGAACCACTTTTTGAACGCTATTTATTATTCAACGTACAAACACGCATCCTTTAGAGCATTTAACAATATTTTTTCTTTATATACACATATTTTTTCAAATATTTTTTTTAATATTGACGAGTAGTGAATACTATTTTATTTAATATTATATAAAAATTTAAACAAAAAAATAGCGTTTTACTGATACAACATTGACAAATATAATTTTAATAAATAAAAAAGATGTGTAGAGTTCCTTATCCTTTAGTTTAATAAATAAATTTTACAACCGGTTTTGGTACCATTTTCAAGTCAATTAAACAACAACTAATATTAACATATTGCGGTGAAAAGTTATATTTTTAATAAACAAAAATTGCGTTTAAAACGAAAATTACTAAATCAAAATTTAAATTGAAAGTTTCCATTTAAATCAGAAGTAAAAATAAAATGTATTTGAAGCTTAAATCAAAAAGCCAATCCATATTTTTATTAAGAAAATAATTTAGTTTGAACATAAAAGAATATTTTCCGTTTAATTAAAAAAGTTAAAATTGTTTAGGAAGTAAGTTATATTTGTAGCGGTAATGAAAAAATACAATGAACACTCTGAAAATAAAATGTTATCAGAATCAATTTCTGTGAAGGAAAGCGATAACGTTATGTGCAAACATACGATGTGTGTAGTTTCATTACGGCGCGTTGATTTATTTATTTTATTTTAGAATACACCCACCAACAGGTCAAATCAAGATGGGGATTAATACATATCTGACAATACAAAAAGTAGTTACAATATGAAACATAATCACAATACAACTCATAATTATAGTTCTACACTAACTAGAACACAACACAGATAAAACAAAATACAATTACAAATACAATACTATTACAATAAAACAAAAACAAAGATATCTCAGCTGAGAACACAAATTTTATTCCGCCAATATCGCGGCACTTGACTACATTTAGCAAGACTGAATACACCAAATCTTTCAAGTAAAAGAGCCTGCGGATAACCTTGCGGTGGATAAACGCCATCAATCCGAAACGATAAAAATTTCAGAAATCTTCCCTGGATTCACTCAATACTATCGACTGCCCCAACCTCTACAGGAGACCACACTGGAGAAGCGTACTCAAGAATATGTCGAACAAGAAAGCTGATCATTCGAGTTTCTCTATAGAAAACTGATAGTCTTGCGCACTCTTGGGGTTATATTGTTAATATGCATGGTAAAAGAAAAGGTATAGTCAAAAGTTACTCTCAAATCACAGAAACTTTGACTCTTGAGTAGTGGTGTACCTATAATTTTGTTTTTAAAATGATCACTGTAATAACTGGATAATATCGGCAAAACCAAACAGTAGTTATTACTTCACATCTTATAAATAAAATGGGAAGTTAGATGATGACGGTTTCCAAACCAAAAAATTTTACACCCTTCTTTTTTTGTCACATTTTCCGACGAATTAAGGTTAGTAACATTACAATGAAACAATGGATGGCCGGGCGACCGACTTCCTGCCGACTCACTACCGCCCACGTATAACTTACATACATATCTAAAGTCATAGACCACATAGAAAAATTCTAAAAAGAGACAACATCAAGACCATCTTCAAACCAACTAAGAAGATTTAGGAGACCATCAGATCAGCAAAGAAGAAACGATACCGTCTCTCAACAGCCTTGTTCTTGTGGTAAGGTATACAAAAGAACCACCAATAGATCGATGAAAACGAACATCGAGCAAACTGTCGTCTGGGACACACCGACAAATCAGCGGTAGCAAAACTTGCGCTTAATGATGGGGATTACAAGAAACTTTTCGAAACCTCAAAGTTGTTGACAACGGTTAACCGTTATAATAACAGAAAAGCTTGAATATACAGTGCGACCAGTAAAGTCCGATATGTAAATTTTGACTGTCACAAAATGCTAACATTCTTATTTGGTTGATTAATGTTTGGATGTTGTTACAGTAAAATAGCAAAAATGTGTGATAGTGAGGAAACTAATCGTAGAAGATTCCAGAGTGATCGCAAAGTTCTACAGGAGCAAATTCTGTTACATCTTTGATAAAAAAAATAACATTCTAAATACCTTTATATATTTTACTCACCACAGAAATAAATTTTGTCTAAGTCAATACTGACCAAGGGCCACAATTCAAAATATAGACCCCGACGTTTGTTTTAAATTCATAACCAAACAAAGAAATATCCGAAGATATGTATGTGATTTTACACTCGCTTGCAGTCAACTCTTATCAAAAAATTCTTGACTCAAACTTAAAGTATCCACTACAAGAAGAAGATCAACAAGCGAATAAACAACTACTTTTTTCAAAATTTACTTAAACTACACATATGTAAAGTGAATAAAAAGTGGCGTTAAGACAATGAAGATTTCTTGACTTGTCCTGAAGAATTGACGGTTTATCAGATACATATATAATTACGCTTTAGATGAAAACTTAACAAGGTAAATTTTAGTAGAAAAACAAAGTACAACAATCCGTAAAATACTCTACACCTATGAGAATTAATTTTGCCAAAACAATTGTCACTGTTCAGCCGTATTATATTGTAACGACAAAAACTCTTTAATCTAAGAACGTATTTAAAATGCACAATTAATAATAAATAAATGGGCCCCAGCTTATTTATTAAGTAAAAAACAAACCACACCTTTAAGGAAATAATAACAAGTTTTAACCAAAAACATAAACCTAATAATCAAATCAAATTCAGCATTGAATCATTAAATAAAACAAAACACTTTGACATTCGTCTACTATAGTAATGAATGGACTTATAAACTACGGTATCAAATAAATGATTAAATTTTTACAATGAACTTAAAACTATGAACGTATAACGTGAGGATCCTTTACAAGCGTTAATAACGGTACTAAACTAAAATAACTTATTAATGATATTGAAATGTAAATTTTTCGCTCAACCGGCAACTCAAAAAAAGATAAATATAATGTAGTCGCTAAAAAAACAACTACTGCACAACATAACCAACAGAAAAACACCAAAAACTTTACTCGGACACGTGTTTCAACAGCTAAGCTGTCATCATCAGCGATACCGATACTAAAATTACAAACAACGGGAAGCTTATATATACTATCTGCTTATCACGCATCGTTAAACTTAATTGATTCTAAGATAAGCTTAAATAATTCAGAAAATCCTAATGGATCGTTATCATCATAATTCATAAGCAAATGTCTGTTTTTAAAAATTTCTAAACTTTCATAAGAATCAAGTTCGTTTTATTATCTACCCTCTTAATTAATTCAATGTCGCCTACTCTATGGCCATTTTCAAGCATATGCATGGCAACACTGGACCTTTATCGTAAAGACACTAACACTATGAGGTTTATAACAAATGATTCCAACCATAGTATGCAACATAAACTTGCATCTTTCAACTTTTTGATTCACTGATTATTACATTTCCCCATTGTCAAAACAGAACTTTGATAAAGAACTGCGAAATATTAAGCAGATTGCATCATACAATGGTTTTCAAGAATCAATTGTCACAAACATAATTAGAAAACATAAACATAAGTTAAACATTAGAAACATTACAACGTTAGGAATTAGTAATAGCAAAATAGATAAGAAATATGTCAAATTACCAAATTATCCTACATACAAAAAAGGTCTTCAAAAAATATTTTCAAAATTTGATTATAGAACAGTAATCTCTAGTAGTCACAACTTGCAAACTCTTTTAAGCAATCCGAAAGACCCAATAAAAATGTGTGATAAATCGAGAATATATAAAATTAGTTGTAAAGACTGTAACCAAGTATATATATATACAATATGTCCCCCTAAGTTGGAATCATATGAAAAACTTTTTTATTATTAATTTTAGGAAAAAAAGTTATTCTCTATAAAAAGTTGTGCATGTTCTAAAATCTAAAATACAGTCATCAAATATCAAATTTTTCAGTCGTATACAAGGTTTGTCAAAAAATATGAATTTTACTGAAGAGTAAAGTACCTTTAAATTTAACAATATTGGAAAATGTTATTAAAAAAGTTAAGCAGAATTAAAAACTACGTTTAAATATGCAATTGCAAGTATTTACATTGATAACATTATTATATTTATTGAACATTTTTGAAAAATAAAAGTCAACACCCTGTAGAAATAAAATGACTCACAGCATCGTAAAAGTATATTATAATATTTTAGTCAAATTATCATAAATAATAATAAATAATCACAAGAGATAAATGTTCATTCAAAATAGAAATATTAATAAAAAACAAAATAAACTTAATTTTTAATGTAAATGGATGTAATTGCATATTTGAACGTAGTTTTTATTTCTGATCAACTTTTTTGATAACATTTTCGATATTGTAAAATTTAAAGGTACTTTACTCTTGAGTAAAATTCATATTTTTGACAAACCTCGTACGACTGAAAAAATGATGTTTGATGACTGTATTTTAGATTTTAGAACATGCAGAACTTTTTATAAAGAATAAATATTTTTTTCTAAAATTAATAATAAAAAAAGATTTTCATATGATTCCAACTTAGGGGGACATACTGTATATAAGGCAAACCAAGAGATCTATTAAAACTCGTTTTAAAGAGCACGTAGCTCATGTCAAATATCCTCGCACAGATAGGTCCAGTGTTGCCATGTATATGCTTGAAAATGGCCATAGAGTAGGCGACATTGAATTAATTAAGAGGGTAGATAATAAAAACGAACTTGATTCTTATGAAAGTTTATAAATTTTTAAAAACAGAAATTTGCTTATGAATTATGACGATAACGGTCCATTAGGATTTTCGGAATTATTTAAGCTTATCTAAGAATCAATTAAGTTTAACGATGCGTGACAAGCAGATAGTATATATAAGCTTCCTGTTGTTTTTAATTTTAGTATCGGTATCGCTGATGGTGACAGCTTAGCTGTTGAAACACGTGTCCGAGTAAAGTTTTTGGTGCAGTTTTTGGTGTTTTACTGTTGGTTAAATAGACGCTCCAGTTGGTGTTCCTTTCCTTTGATTGCACAACGTAAGGTACCACCAGTGCTTTTAAGGTACAACAACGAATGCAATTAATTGCGAACAAACTAAAACAACTTAAAAAATAGAAAAATAGAATTGGTTCTCAAATATTTTCCTACTTACAGTTGGTTTTATGTGTTCACCCAAAACATTGAGAATCTGTCACAAGGTTCTTCATCTTTGTGTTGCAGATTTGTTAAGATACATTTTCAGAGGCCAAGAAGTGTTTTAAAATATTTCCACAACATAAAGCTTGGACGAAACAACTAGGTTACGTAGCTGATCCATTGAATTTCGGTAATACTTCAGATAGATTACCAAATGCTTGATTGATGATGATAAATTTGCGAAGGAATTTAACACAGATGTTAATTGAAGATGATGTTTTGGAACATTTTTGAGATTGTCAAATTTAGCAAATCTCGGAGATGTAAAAATTAAAACTTGGACCATTGAACGATTGTAGCCAGGGACGTATTGAGGACCGCAGACCCCTTATGAAAAGTATGAATGAGTATTAAAAACTCAGGTAGTTGGTTAGAGCGATGTTTCGTACTCCAAAGTGAGTGCTTTACAGAAAGATATCAATTACACCATACTGACTTGGACTATGGTTTTTTATATAAAGTTCAAAATAATCAATATCTACACGGTTCCAGATTCCATACTAAGTGACAGTTATCAGATAGTACTAAATTTAATGATCATGAATAACTTTATTCATTGGTCGTACCAATTTAAAGTACCAGATGCTTGATTGATGATGATATAGCAAAATCGCGAAGATGCAATATCACCTACTCATGCCTAACTATAAGGCAGAGTTACTAATTACAAAGCTTCAACATTAGAGATAATAAAAGTTTGTCTCCTCTTGTCAACTGTTATTATCAAAAAATCCAATCGCTCTCAAAATTTGTATAATAACATAACTTATATTCTGAACAATGTTTTTAGAGTAACATGTGTACTGTAACCGAAACTTTACCCCAACACGAAATTGACAAATAGTGATTTCGATAGTTCTGAAAATTTGTATAACCGCATTACAGTAAGAAGTTACCCACCAACGGAGTACTACAATCACGCAATCACTGCTTCGCTATTAGCTAACGAGTATTTGAAGGCCACCACACTAAATCCAAATAATTTTATTTCTGTTGTAGTTCGGTTTGCATCATATTCTTGGTGTAAATATAAAATTCCAATTCGAAAACTATTTCCATAGACAACTCAATTCACAACCATGCTGTATATTATAATATAATTATACGTGTGTCCCACGGAAAAGTATGACATAGCATTTACTATGTTAAATTAAAAATTAACATATATCCTTTTTCAGGCACATTTCAAACACAATATAACAATTATGTTGGCTTGATAAAATAAAACAAATTGATGTGATAATGAATATTCAAAAGCGTGCGTATTTTATTAAAAAATCAATAAAACAAGTTTCTTTTTTGTGAAATTTTATTTATTAACCGAATGGATTTTCATTAATTAAACGGACTTTCTGGAGGAATTAATGAATTTGTTGCTTAGTAATTTTTGCGCTTTTTACGAAGGTTCGATTCCGATTGCAGTATTACTTTTATTAATTTTATTATCATTACAATATAATTTTGTAAAGTAAATTTAACATTTAAAAAAAAAATTAAACACATTTTATACAAATTGTATTAGAAATAATATCAATAAAATTTTATTAATAAAAAGAAAATTAGAGCAATTGGGATCGAATCCGGATTTTTCGAGTAAATCCGTTATAATAACTTGAATAGGAAACTGTTGTTAATAACAACTGACTACAGTGTATATCTTTTCTACCACAACTTGTTTATTTAAACTATACAGATGTATTTTCGAGAGCAATAGTCCCATCTTCAGCAGATGACTAAGACTATTATTAGTCTTCTGTTGAAGATGAGAGCATAGCTCTTGAAAATACGACTACATGTACACTCATGAAATTTAAAACTTGGACACCACAATTTCTGTAAACAAAAGTTTGCACATTGTGAAGCGGGCTTAAGGGTATCATTTACAATTCTAACAGCAGGTAGTCTCAGCAGGGGTTATCTTATAGAAGGACTGTAGAATGAATCATTACACTAAGCACGTTTTAGAAAATAGGTAATTTACGTTGCTTACTTAATTTTTTTTCTTTAAAGAATATATTTGAAGGTATCGCTAATTAAACACCAAAACTAAACATGGTTATTTGGGTTGACTGATTATTACTTATTTTTAAATAAATCTAACCTACTAATTATTGTAAGTTATTAAAAAAAATCATTAAACTCTCTATTCATAATATTTAGTCCTTACAAAATGTATATTTTATGACGTTTCATTTTTTCTGTAGTTAATATAAAAAGTGAAAATAAAAACTAAGGCAATTCTTATTGTCAACGTATATATTTAGTTTTTGACAAGAATTTATTACATAATTATAATTAAGATACCAAGTTATAGTTTAAAATTAAATGAAAACGTTTTTTTTAAATAAAGGTATTACTATATAAATAAATATAAGAAATCAATAATGGGTGTGACCTCCATTATTATTGATACATTCTTGGAGGCGTCTGCTCATTGACGCTATCAAGGTATCAATATAATTAATATTAATCGTTTCCCATGCGGTATCAATGGCTGCAATTAGTGCATTACGGTTTACTGGTATAAAATTTGGCCCTTGTTGTCTTCGGATAACAGCAAGTATTCGGACCCAAACATTTTAAATTAAAAACTGTATATGTTTTAGAATGTTTTCTTATATTCATTTTACTCGTAGACGTAAGTTGTGGTTTCAACAGTTTGGAAGGATGGATCTTGATATTGATTGTGGAAACCATTTTAGGTTTTGTAACTTACATTACGAAAATCACTAAGTGCTTCGAGTGCTGGAACTTCAACAACTCCATCACACGTTTCATGTGCAGGAACTCAAACAAGTCAACTTTTATCTATGAATACTCCTCGAAAGAACAAAATGCGGTTCAAGATGAAAATCTTAAAGAAACAATTAAGCAAAACACCGAAGAGGGCTAATATTGACGAAGACAAACATAAAGCTTCGGAGCCTAAGCTATTCAAAAAATTATGCAATAAGTATTTTCCAAAGGCATTAGGTGATATTTTAAACGGACAAATATCTTTAATTGGCAAATCCTCCAAGGGCTATAGATACAGTTCTGATTTTAAACAAATTGCTTTAAATATCTAATTCTTAGGGCCAAAAGTACATGTGGACAAAATCAAATTCATAATTTATTAATTGATATCATTTTGTCATTACGTAATCATTATTGTACAGTTAGGCCAATTATATCAGAATTGGGCTTAAACTTTTATAAATTTGTAAGTGACTTTAGAATAACTCCTGATCATCCTTATCTTATTGTAAATAATGAAAAGATATTTTACATTTTTGATCCGCCATATTTAATAAAAGCAACCCTCAATAATTTTTTAAACATCATTACAGAGTCAGTAATTATATAACAGATTAATCCAATATTCAAAGATTTTATGATTATGATAAAACCTTACCCCTTAGGCTAGCCCCAAAACTTACAGACAAGCATTTGGATCTCAATAACTTTGATAAAATACCGTGCAGGTTTTCAGCTCTACAGTTGCGGCTGTTTTAAATACTTATCTGTCATTTGGTAAATGCCAGTACCATCTATGGGCACAATCACGTTCATCAAAAAAATGGATGAGTTGTTTGATATGATAAATTCTTTTTCATTCAAATCCTCTAAATTCTACAATCGCCTCTTTAAATGTGAATCGTATCAATTGCAATTCTTGGAAGAAATGGTAAATTTCTTTAAAACCCTACCGGTTTTTAGTAAATCAGGAAAAATGTAACTAAGCAAATTAAAAGTGTATTGTGTTACTAAATTACTATATCATCAATTTTAAATATGTGGGAACATTTAGGGAAGCGTACCATTTTACAAGGCGTTTGAATCAGGACTGCCTAGAAAATTTTTTTGGTGCTGTCAACAACAATGTGGGTATGCACGGGAAAGATGGAAGAGGAAATAATTGCAAAAGATAAAGATACTCAGAAGTAGGAAAGAAGGGTAATAATAAAGGAAGGAAAATATAACGAGAAATACATAATATATATATACAGGGTGCCCATAATCTATCTCATAACATGGGTAACTTTCTTAATATGCAAAATAGGTAATCGGTTAAATTAGGAAAGTTGGGCAGAATTACAAGCAAAATGTTAAACTTTTTTCAAATTTGACATATGTCTTCAACTTTTTGAAATTTTGTGAAAAACTGAAAACAGTCGATTTTTTAATGTTGTCCTGTTCCACTACTACTTACTTTAGAACTGAACTAAAAATGACATCTTATACATATTTTTACGTAGAATTCGATAAAATTACTCAAAATGTCATAACCCTCTTGATTTTCGAGATATAACACAAACTTACATTTTTTAAATGGCAATCATAGTTGGCTGTGATCTTATTAAATAGCTTTTGTTTTTGCGATTTCATTGATATAAGGTTCGATATACTTTACTCTTACATTTTTTTTGTAAATGCTAAAAGTAGTTTATTGATACAATTAAGCTGCAAAAATAATACACAGGCAGGCTATGGAAACAAATGCTTCAAACAAAAACCTGTTGAAACAAAAGCCTGTGTCGTCAACTAAATAATTTGATTTACATAAGTAAGTTGTATTATTCACGGTGATTTATTTTAAAACATAAAATTCTCAAAATAAACAATGTATTCAAATGAAGAGAGAAACGACATGCTTTTTGTTATTATGCTAGCAACAGAAATAGTAATGAAGCCAGTGAAATGTATTTGCAAAGATATATGGAAAGAAGACAACCAGATAAAAGACTTTTTCCAAACTGGAAAATAATTTAAAACTATACGGATCATTTATGAAACCAAAAGCTAAGCAAAAGTTTAATCAAGAAGACGAAGAAAGAGTTTTGGCATATGTAAATTATAAACCAAAAACATCTACCCGTGAAATTGCAAGTGAGTGTGGTACTTCTACAGAAAAAAGCTCGTTTAATTTTAAAAACAAAATCGATTCAAGCCGTATAAATTTCATATCGGCAACACCTTGTATCCAGCCGACTCAGAGAGAAGATTAAATTACGCTCGATGGTTTTAAGAGAAACTGACAACGATCCATATTTCTCGCGCAGAATTTTATTTACTGACGAGGCAAAATTTACCAATAACGGTGTATTTAATAGACATAATAATAACTATTGGTCTGAGAACAACCCTCATGTTACTGTTGAGAGACGAGATCAACATATTTTTTCAATAAATGTGTGGTGTGGCATCCTCGGTAGCAGAATAATTGGTCCGTTCTTTTACAATTACCATTTAAATGGAAGGCGATATTTAGAATTTCTTCAAAATGACTTGGAAGACATGTTAGATGAACTGCCATTAAATGTGGTACAAAATCTTACTCATTTCCAACATGATGGTGCTCCTGCTCATAATTTTAGAGCTGTTTCTGAATATCTTTCCGAACGTTTTCCGAGCTGGATCGGTAATTCAGGTCCTATTAATTGGCCGGCAAGAACACCTGATATCACACCTCTCGATTTTTTCTTGTGGGGGAACCGTTAAAGACAGGGTGTACAAAGAAAAACCCAATAATGTAGAAGAATTAAAAGATAGAATTAGGTTGATTATTAGAAGAATTCGTCCTCGCAGTTTGGAAAAAGTGCATAGAGAGATGGTTAGAAGATGTCAAATGTGCATATTGGTTAACGGGGGCCATTTCGAACATTTAATATGAACTTTTATGTCTTTTGTACATTATTGAAATAGAACATAATTACAAACCATTAATAGTACCTACTTGTGGTATTATATTGTCAATATAAATTTTTGTTTCAAGTTTAACTAACTTGTAAATCATTTTGTTCCTTAATGGTATCAACAACACAATTTTGGGCATTTAAATAGAAATACAAGAGTAAAGTATATCGAACCTTATATCAATGAAATCGCAAAACAAAAGCTATTTAATAAGATCACAGCCAACTATGATTGCCATTTAAAAAATGTAAGTTTGTGTTATATCTCGAAAATCAAGAGGGTTATGACATTTTGAGTAATTTTATCGAATTCTACGTAAAAATATGTATAAGATGTCATTTTTAGTTCAGTTCTAAAGTAAGTAGTAGTGGAACAGGACAACATTAAAAAAATCGACTGTTTTCAGTTTTTTCACAAAATTTCAAAAGTTGAAGACATATGTCAAATTTGAAAAAAGTTTAACATTTTGCTTGTAATTCTGCCCAACTTTCCTAATTTAACCGATTACCTATTTTGCATATTAAGAAAGTTACCCATGTTATGAGATAGATTATGGGCACCCTGTATATATATATATATATATATATATATATATATATATAATATAAATAATGACGGACAAGACACCAAGGTACATAACAGAAGGAAAAGGAATGAATAAAATAAGAATGATTGCAAGGTTCAGAATGGGTAATGAAGAAAATGAAAATAAATATTGGATGAGTGATGAGGAGAGAGTATGCAGGTTGTGTGGGGATGAATGGGAAAATATAATACATATAAAAGAGGTATGCAGGAAACAAGACATGAGGAAAAGGAATGGAAGTTACTACTAGGAGAGAGAAAGGGAAGGAAAACATTAGATGAGGAAAGTGTTAGAGAGGAGAAAGGGATCGAGGAGAGGAAAAGAAAAATACTGAAAGTTTAGAGAAGAGAGGATGGAAGGTTGAAGATGAAACAGGAATTAGTTGAATTATAATTTAATGAAATATTATGTTGTTTTTTGTTTATTTTTAATATGGTAAAGAAAAACTGAATCTTTTGTTATTAAAATTTTTTTTAAGACAAAATAAATATTGAATTGAATGTACGAAACCCTTCACCAATTCAATTTCAAAAGACCTTCAAAAAACTATTTTGTTTAAACTTTTTTTCTCATGTAGATGGTGCAAATTGTATTGATGATTTTGATAAAATCTTGAGCCATGTCGGTAGAGAATACCAGAATTTTGAAGTGGTTCAGTTAATGAAAGTTTCACATGAAAATCTCGAAATTACTCAATGCACAAATGTTTGCAACAGTATAGATGTAGGACATGTCTAGCCTTTGCTTATAAGCAAAAACAGTTAGAATCCGAATTTTTGTATGTGCATTTCAAGAGTTTTTGAGGTGAAAAAGGTGCTTTATTTGGAAATTTAAAAGTTCTGGATTGTTCATTTTATTGCCAATTTTAATAATATTGTAAGTAAGAGACAAGTAGAGCATCACTTAAGAATCCTGTTTAAAAATATTTTTCCGATGGATTATTTAATTAATTTATTTATACGATTTCGTAATTTTAGCGCATTAAAATTTATTAATAGACACTTAGCTTAGTCAAGTTGGAAAAAAAAATAAAAAAACATTAATATATTTGCATTTATAAGTATGTTTTAGTTGCGTGTTTTACATGCTTCAGAAATACTTTTTTTTGTCTATGAAATAGTTAAGTACCTACCTATGTAAATTCGGCAGTTATTAATATTTTAATGGTATAGTTAATAAAAATATTAACATTAAAATTAAAAATGTGCGTTTTTATTTTCGGTTTTAACTTCAATTTTTTAATTATTTATTGTTACTTATATAATAATAAAAAATGTATCTTAAACGACAACAAGAATAGAAGTTTACGTGATCATTCGCGCAGAATTCAGTATAGACGATTTTTAAATTCCCGCGATATAACACCAACAAAAACATAGCATTATGTCTCAAGGTAAAATAATAGTGACTCTTGTACATCAAACAGACCGACATAGAGTTTCGGATCTGTCGTAACCTCACTATTTAATTATCATTAATCTGTGATTAGGGCGAGAAACTTGAAACATACAAAAGAGAGTTCAAAGATAGACTACTAAAAGTCAGGTAATCAACTTCTCAACCCAGCCAGTTCCTAGACTGAAAGAGACGTTTTTTGATTTAACGCGGCGGTGGAAACCTAAATTAATATACATACTAGTCCATTTTTTTCCTTTGACAAAACGGTCAAAGTTTAATAATTTCTGGTTTTTCTTTCTAGCCTATTTTTAGAGACATTGGTTCTTTCTATATACTAATTGAACCAGATTTTATAACTAAATTACGCTGATTATCTAAAAAAAACTTGAAAATTAGTATTTTAAGAATAATAGCACCGTGTAGTGGTAAATACAATTAAGACCAATATGGTTGTTGTTTGCCAAAGGAATTTATTGTTTAAATTGGTACATTTTCCCTAAAAGTATCGGTTTCAATTTAAGTTCTATAAACATCCAATCTACTAAATATTAGTTGGATAATATTACAGTAGGTACTGATTTGATTATATTTTGGTTATAATACGGGTAGCCAAAGACAAGGTCAAACATTTTTTAATGTTTTAAATAATTTTCAAAAATTCAAAAAAAATTGTCAAACATAATTTGATGTAAATTACATTTTGACACATTTTGTTTAAAGAATTTTTCATAAGCGTTTAATAAGTTGTGATATGGATTCTATTAAGTATTATTTCTTATTATTAAAATACATAAAATCGTTTTTTGTGTATATTTTCACGCAGGGCTTTTAAGTACACATGACATAACAAATAAGTGTTGAAACCAAATACTCCACTGTGAAAATAAATTCAAAATCAAAACCCGATTTTAAAGGTAATAAAAATAGATGTACCCGATCCAGTTTGTGTTAAGTCGTACCCAAACTAAAACCTAATCGACTTAACACCCCTATAAAAACTTCTTTTATTTTCTTACATTGGAAAAAACAACGGCATTATATTACATTACAAAGGTTATTCAAATAACTGCGAAAATTTATATAACGTGTAAGCTTTGAAATTGTTTTGTTCTTGTTTATCAAAGGAACAAATGCAAATTAAGCAACGGTCTTAAAATTGAGGTTTGCCCACTTAATGCATACCTTCAGTTTATCGTAATGATTTTCCATTGGGATAAACTGAACTTTAACAAGGATTATATTGTTTTGTTTTCTACTTTTAATAAAAATACCATTTCGACGAATTTGCTTAAAAGAACATCGTAATAAAAAACGATGACGTTGCGCTTGAAGACAAAATCTCATTTTCAGTATTAAATTATTAAAGGTAATGTACTTGTATAAAGATTACCATTATAGTCGAGAATTTACTGTATAACTATAAAATGGTATATGTTATTTTATTTTTATTCTTAAAAACATACGAGTAATGCACATAGAGTACAGTGCAATCTCGATAAAGTGAACACAAAAATCCCGGCAGCCGTTCATACTAGCGAGATTGTTCACAGTAAAGGGGGTGTTTATAATAAGTTATAAAACTGTAGTTTTGAATATGTATATATTGTATTATAATTCAGAAAATAAAAACACACTTATGTGCACTCGTAAAAAAATCAGGTATAAAGAATTAGTTATTTATGTTTATAAAAAATGAAGTTATTTTGTTTGCCGTTTTTTGGGTTATATTTGCTATCACAGCTTTTCCTGGATCCTCTTCAATGCCATTAAGTCGCTAATATGGATTGTATTTTGTTTGCACCAATCCATTGCCGTATCCAATGCTTGTATTGCTACAGAATGTGCTATTTGGATGACTGCAGGTGGTTCGTTTTCCTCATTTTCACTGCCATCTGATTCCTCTAATTCTATCGTTTGTGTTTTTATTTTCATCTTCATTCCACTCTTCCACATCTGCAGATTTATACTCAGCCTGTAATAAATTTCATAATTATGTTTGTATGTTTGTACGTATGTATTTTTGTGAAGTTCGTGTTATAAGTTGAGGTTTTCATAGAAACTTAACTTACAGGTGCTACTTCTTCTAAAAGTGAAATTGTATCCTTTATGACACCATCGATATCGACATGTTCAATAGATTTTTCAGTTCTCCATCTTTTTTGCAAAATATTCAGCGGTACATCGTCATCCGGGTCTTCATTTGCTTTGTCAGGCTCTTCATTGTTTGCTGTGCTACTTCTAGGCATTATAATATCCCAGCATTTTTAATAGTTTGTGGTGTTACTTTATCCCAAGCGGATGACAAATGAAGAACTGCATCTCTCAGTGTAATCTTTTTAGTACTTTTGCTATTGATTCTTCATTTGCAGCGATACTACTTAGCAAGCTATTCCTGTAGTATAATTTTGTAAGTCTTAGGATGTTTTGATCCATCGGTTGTAATAATGGTGTAACATTTGCTGGAAGAAACATTACGAAAATCCTACCGTCTGAAGTTTTAAGCTCTTCAGCAGATGGATGTGAGGGCGCATTGTCTAAAAGTAGAACCGCTTTCTGTTGCATATTTAAGCTTCGTAAAAATGCTTTTACCTAAAATCGCACAGAGAAGTTATTAATCAACCTTGCTGTGAACGTTTTACCTCCGGGACAAAGTTGTTAAAGACCCAGTTTTTAAAAATTTCACTTGTCATCCAGGCGTTTTTGAATTTTTATATGTTAGAGGGATATTGAAATTTCTAAAACATCTTGGAGTTTTTGATTTTCCAATTATTAGTGGTTTTAGTTTATGCAATCCGGAAGCATTTGCACAGCCTAAAAGTTATTCTTTTTTGATATTTTCATCCCCGGCGCTGTTTTTCATTAATGGAAACGTAGGTTTTATCTGGCAATAACTGCCAGTACAAACCGGTTTCGTCTGCATTATAAACTTGGTTTGAATTCAGATCATGTTCTTCAAACACTTGCATAAACTTTTCTTTGAAGGGATCAACTAATTCAGAATTGGAAGATAACTTTTCACCGGTAATTTTCAAAAATCTTACGCCATGTCTACATTTAAAGCGTTGCAGCCAACCGTCGCTAGCAGTGAAGGTAAGAATGTTTAAACTTTTGCCCAGCATTAATGCTTTTGTTTAAGCATTTCTCCTGATACTGGTAAATGATTCTCTCTTTGCCTGAGAAACCAGTTGTACAATTGTTGTTCTAATTTTGGATTCTCCGGATTTTTAGAGTACATTTCTTAGATGGCTTTAGTGTATTATTAACCACATTAATAATTTTTTTTTGTTTCTTTTAAGAGAACAAACAGTAGATTTTGCAATCCCATACTTTTTAGATAATGCGGTAACAGACATACCTTTGTCATGTTCTTCTAGCACTCTTGCCTTTTCACTCAAAGATAAGCACTTTCTTTGTACTTTCGGCATTACAAATAACAATAGGTCACCGTGTATAACTGCAATAACTTTACTGACAACGGAACCACAACAACTAAAGAAAAAATGCGCAGTGCATAATACATATTCACGTTATAACGTGCCGTTCACATTATCGGGGGTTACCGTTGTTCACATTATTCGGCGTCCAATACTATGATATTCAATGTTCACGTTAGTGAGATGTTCATGTTACCGTGTGTTCACATTATCGAGATTGCACTGTACTTACAAGTATATATTTTCCTGCAGATGTTGCTGCACAATACTCGACTTACTGGTAATCTAACAATAATAATTTCATTTTCCAAAATGTTACAAATAACTAAATGTAATTGAAAATTGCAATACAAAGTAAAAAAGCAAGAATCGTTTAAGGTCATTACCCGAGTTTACAGTAGTTTATATTATGTAATAAATGTTAATGCCCTTTCAGTAAGCTTTTAAACCGTTCCATTTTCTGAAACATCTTTACTTAAAATTTATAGATTAACTTGTATCGTAAATTCTGAAAGCAACTTTACAATTATTTGAGCGTTACGTACTTCAAACAGTAGTTTTCAAGCATTTATATATTAATTAAAAAGTTAAGAGTGATGAATAGATGGAAGACAGAGATGAGCGGAAATTAATTTGAACATAGGAAGTTTACAAAGTAACCAAAGACACTCTGTTGGTACACAATTTTCTAACGCAAACAAAGACCGTAAACATTAGTTTATGAAGTAAAAGATTAACAATTTAAAAGATGTCTTGCTGAACTAATAAAAACACTAATTAGCGTCGTTCAAGATGTCTCAAAAAGGCGTACATGGATTCTGCATATTTCATGAATTGCATATTTTTACACTCGTCTTCGCATTTGTCACAATTGAATATTTTACATATTTATAGATGTTAATGATAAAAAAATCATTTTGTCGTAAAATTGCGTTCTGTAAACGGAAGCTGTAATAAGTTTTCTTGGAAATAACGAGTATAAAAATCTGAGCCAGGTAAGGCTAGAAATTTTCTTTGAGGTTTGGTAATTTTTTTAACAAAGCAGTCAGTTGATACAAAGTTTAGGTTAGAATCGAAGATATCTTAAAACCTTTTCGACTGGGTGCTTTGGAACGATTTACAATCGCAATTTAAGTTTGACTGGTAATTTTAGTATTGTTCTATAATAGATTTACACGTTCCACTGCGCTACCTACTGAATAACGAGCGTGCGAAGGTTGCTCTCTGTTGATCTGCTCTGAAAGGTACCTAGATCGGAAAAAATCAATCTCCAAACTCCAAACATAACCATAAATGAAATGTTCTGGAATTTGTAGTTTGTAAATTGAATGATAACTTTCATAGAGAACAATAGCTGTAGCATAACTTTAAAATTCTAAAATGTATGTTTGAGGATAACCGCGTTCACAGAGCAGAACAGAAGCGCACCGTGAACAAGCAATGTTTCAAAAGTGAACTCGTAGCCTTCTGCGATACATCGCATACGCCACCACGCGTTATTTTGCTGTAATATTTGTGTACACTACAAAAATAATTCGATCAATTCAATTCCACGAGTTTCCCACCCCAGTTTTTTATTTGAACACTCGTTAAGTTGGTAAGTAAAAGTTTCCTGCAGATGGGAAATACTATTTTCGGCTTTATGTTAGGAACTATAGTTTATTTGCTGAAAAATGTAACATAAGAGATTAAGTCGTAAAATAAAATCCACTTAGAAGGCGACCGATAGTTGTATTCAATATGCACCTGAAATGCAAAGTAAAAACCAGTTCTATACGGGCGAAAGAACAATAAGTTTCAACTACCTAAGGGTCAGCGGTTCTCAATATTTTTTAGTATTTTATTTGTTACAAACAAAATTTGATTTATTAAGTCATAATGCATGCAACAATAAATAGATAAAATTTACCGTAAGTAAAGGATAATACAAAAAATACACAATACGATTTCGAAGCATACTTTTAATATGTAATTAGGAACAAATATAATTAATTATTGCTACACTTGGATACTATTTAGAGATTGTTGTCACTATCACTAAAAGTAAAGTGATCATCTTCTAAGTCACTATCCGTATTTACAGTAAAAATCAAAAGTCGCACATCGTCTATAATTTGTTCACGCTTGTAGGTGTCTTTGATTATTTCTTCTGTGTGAGTTACACAGCAATTTCACACGTCTGGAGTTATTTTAGTTAATGCGTCGTTCCAAGTTTTAAGCACGTCTTCTTCTTTTCCTGAAGTAGAACCTATGTGGTCGTTGTAAAACTTCTTCGCAATTCCCCACACCAATTCAATGGGATTGAAATGGCAATGATATGGCGGCAGACGCAGAACTTCGTGGCCGTACTTTAATGCCATTGAATCGACAACATATTTATTTACGGAATCTCGATGGTTTTCGTGCACTAATTGTAACAACTCAGCCTTGAACATCATAGTATCAAATCGTATGTTTTTACTTAATTCAGGTCTCAAAAACAGTTTTAATTATAGTGCCTGGAGTTTCTTCAAACACATAAAATGTCACAAAAAGTGCTAAATAATTTTAACTATGGAAGTTTTCAATAACAATTGCGTGAGAAAAAATATCTTAAAACTAGGTCAACTTAGCTTTCAAATCAGGTTACGTGCTGTTGTTGGGGTTTGTCATATTCTCCAGCTAGATAACCAGTTGACGTGAACGATCAAGAAAATAGAAGCAAGGAAGAGAAAAACCTAACTGGTATCCAAAAGTAATAGACTGGTGTCAAGGTCGAAGGTCGCTTTCAATAATTTGTAGCAGCTCCGATGTAGGCAGATTTCGACGACTTCATCCTTATAGGAAGATATATCAAAAAGATATCGCCAGTACGATGAATAAGGGACGTAAATTATGTTCATCGGCTAGTTTTGCCTCCAGGTGGTAATTTAATTTGCCGTAAGGTGGTAGTTCTATAACGATTGACAAAATGGCGTTTGCGTCAAAAAAGAAATTACTTTTAAATTTACGGCATTTGACAGTCACGGCGGAACTCGTCATTCGAACAAGTAATTAAACAATTCAAAAAAGTTGTTTAATAAATAGAAGATTTTTTACCTTTTACCGCAGAGAAAAAATACACGTGCACTCTACCCAATGCCACGTACCGGAATAAAATGACCGGAAATTTCGTAAAACTAACATACGAACTAATTTTTCATACCACCTATTGCCCTAACCAACGACTGATCTCGTAAGTTAAATTGCCTGTACGCCATGCGTAAAACAGAGCAAAAACGAATTTATTCAAACTAAATTCACAGAAGAGAAAAAAACGGCTTAAACTGGTCCTACGATTAAAAATTTTAATTTACTTCTATGGTCTGCAATTATAGATATCATCCGATCAAAAACAAAAATTTTTTGTTCAGCAACATTTGGACACCTACTCCATATTCCCAAATTGACGACTGTTAGCAAACTCTACCAACTGATGACGCAAAAAAGTGGTTTTTAATGATGATTTATATAAGGCTCTTGTGTTTCCGGACGTTTTGTTGTTCAAAGTGTACAATAGTAATTTAAACTATTTAGTTATTGTACAATTTTATTTTTCATTTAACAAGACAAATTATTAAAAAATTAGTAAAACTAGAAATTTTTGAAAAACATCATGCAGTTAATCTTTTTAATACGTAAATCAATATTGGAACAAAAACGTCTTTCGTGACAGAACCGTATCGAAATGGTAACCGTAGTTGCCAACGTTTTCCCCATCATAAGTGACTTCATTAGGACGAGAGGTTTTAAACAAACTAACAAAAGTTCAAAGTAGGCCATTAAAAAGTGATGTAATCAATTTCCAAACCAGATTCTAGACAGAAAGAAATCTAGGTAATTAAGAAAATACCCCGTATATGTATAAGAAGAATCGTCACGGGCGTCTAATGACTTTTTGAATAACTAGTTTGGTATATCCATTTGCAATGAGACTATTGGTAAATTGATGGAGCTCCGAATTTATTGTCTGGTTGACTTAGATAAAATGCACATGAACATGTTATACATAGTCGAAGAGTATTTTTATGAGGATTCTAAAAAGGTAATATGGTGCCCATAAAAATAAATTAAAAAAATGTGGTCATTCAAAACTAAACAAAAAATTGAAATTCAGTTTTTGTAAATGTGTAGAGAACTATAGAACTTCTAGCAAATGTTTTTTTTTTGCACTACTTACCTCAACAATCAAGAGCGCAACACGTAAAGCAAGCACGGAAACGCGTTTTCCTGAATATGTGTTTCAGAAACAACAAAAAGACAAACCACTTAAGAAGCTTTTTACAGAGAATTTGTTGATTTACTTACATTGTTCATCAAAGGAATGGAACACTAAACTGCAACGTCTATTTTAACAAACGGTAAAACACCAAAAAATTTTACTTAGACACGTGTTTTAATAGCATTGTTCATTATGTTGAATACAATTCACACACACTTTATTAGTTGTAAATGTTGTAAAACAATTCAAATCTTGAAGTGAAAGTTTGACAATTAAATATGACAAATGTATTCATCATGTGCATTTGCGTATAGCAATACCTTACTATTTAATTTTTGTCATTTGCATGTCATAATGACATTATTGAAAAATATTATAAAATATAATTTTAGAAAAAAATCGTGCCAATTCTACCCCTCGTGCGCTAACGTGCACTCAGGTTTGCAAACGATGCACTCACTCCCCAAAGAATCTGTTTCCGCACATGTTACGTAAGTAAGTATTGTAGTTTTAAACTTTTCTTCCATTTAATCGACTTTGTATTTTCAACGGTTTCCAATATCCCCAATATCCACATGCACATACTGAACACAGTATACTGCAAAATAAATATTTGTTGCAATTACAGCATTTTTTAAATTTTGCATATATTGTTACAAATTTCAGAAAAGTGTTGCATATTTTACAAGAATTTGGCTTTTTCGGACGAATATTCAAGAATGTTATCAGGTTTGTTGGCGCTTTGTTTTATTTTATTTTATTCTATTTCGTTGATAAAAAACAATGAGGAAAAAGTTTACGATTTCTTTAGTGAACGGAAAATTTTTTTAGTTAGTGTGAATAACGTTACCTTATTTAAAAATTAATAAGTACTAACTAAACACATATAAAAATATTCTATACATTACTTAATAATCATTCAACAAAATACTTACATTACATATAAATTAAGAAAACGACAGTGTAAATAAAGTAAGGTAAGAAGTTTGCTCCAATTTGGCTATACTTTAAATTTTGCATTTTTAAGGACCTTTTGGAGTTGGAGGTGTAGGATAAAAATCAATCCTTTAAAGAAGAACAAGCCTACGTTTCGCTCTTCAAGCTTTATCAAAGCTAAGTTCTGTTAGAGAATTGATCGTCCAAACATATATTTAGCATCTAAATTGATGACGGTTGCATTAATTAAAATAAACGTATACACAAAATCACAATTTTTCCAAAACTAACGATAGAATATGAATGAATATGTTTGGACAATCAATCCTCTAATAGAACCTAGCCGCTTGAGGAGCGAAATGCCGGTTTTTCTAGAAGGATTGATTTTTATTCTTCACCTCCAACATTTTCTTAAAAAAGACAACATTTAAAGTATAAATATACTTTTAAAATATCCAGCAAATGTTTCCTATAAAGGGGGTCTTGATATTCCGTGTACATAGAACTACTATAGATTTCTGGGACTAAAATATGCCGATTTTACTCATTACCTTAATCCAAAAGTTAATAGTTTCCAAAATATAGAGCGTCAAAGCAATTATTTTTATTAGTTTTTCTTAGATAATTTTTTGCACGAAATTCGGTATTCGGGGGTTTTTTGGGATGAGAAGCAAAAATCCAATTGTCTCAGAAACTGTTGCTCGGAGCGTCATTTATTTAGTATACCTTTTTTGGACAGAAAAAGTTGTAGTATTAAAATATTCAAATAAAAGTTTCAAACTGTAGCGGTTCAAAACTTGGTCGCTACCTTATATTTAAATAAGACGCGCATTTCTTTCGTTAGTTTGCATTCAATGCATGATGAGCAGTAACTTTTTCCGCGCGAGAGAAAGAATAAGAATAGTGACCGAGGTGGTAACATTACGTTATTAGTATTGTATACTTCCGTTCAAAAAAAAGTTGGATTCAGAAGAATAAACGTGCGTTCCGAAATTGAAGAATATTCGTTATCATTTTGTGCGTTTGATTTCTACGTTTCTGTCTACAAAAATTTGACCAATAAAGACGTTATTAATTCATAAGAGAAATTTTGTTTTCATGGAAAATTCGGTATGCGTTACATCATCCTAAGTGCAGTTTCAATATGCAAGCAATTTGATTAAGTCCACACAAAGCTTCAAGGTCAGCTAAATAACCTATTCGGGTTTCAACAAATTCAAAGTCCCTTATTAACACAAGGAACTTCAAGTAAAAGCTTTCATAATATTAATAATTCTTTGAACTTTCCGTGCGTTCAAGTTAATTTTGACAAACTAAAGTAGGCCTAAACTGTTCGCAATTAAATGCAGTCGTGGTTACTTTTATTTTAACGGATTAGTTTGTTTGCAATTAATCGCATTCGTTGTTCTACCTTACGTTGTGCAGTAGTTGATTTCTTTAGCGATTACATTATATTTATCTTTTTGAGTTGCTGGTTGAGCGAATTTACATTTCAATACCTTTAATAAGATTTTAGTTTATTAACGTTTTTTTAACGCTTGTAAAGGATTCTTGTGTTATGCGTTTATAATTCCATTGAAAGAAATTTAATCTTTCATTTAATACCGTGGTTTGATTAAGGTATTCTCCGTAAATATTATATGTGGTAGTTTCTCCTAGTGGATAGGAGCATTCGTGTGAAGATTCTTGTGAGGATAACTTAATGAAAACCCAAATAATTCATTAAGGCCTACGTTTCGACGAGAAGGGTCCCGTCAATGTGTTTTGTTTATTATTTAATTATTTAATGCTGAATTTGATTTGATAACTAGATTTATGTTTTTTGTTGAAATTCGTTTTTATTCCCTTAAAGGTTTTGCTTGTATTCCCTTAATAAATAAGCTGGCACCCATTTATTCGTTATTAATTATGTTTTTAGTTGAGCAGCATCTCAATAAAGGTAAGCAACAAAACGTAAACCAAACTGCAAACATTTCCATGGCCCCTTAGAGTCTACGTAGCATTTATCTGAACTTTAGCCGCTGCATTTTAAATACGAGAGTCATTACAATACAGAAAGGCACAAAAAAATTAGGATATTTTAAATGTAAAAAAAGTGATGTAGGTGGCGCCTCTTGCAATTTACTACAAAAATAAGAACGAATTTCGAAATCTTATCCCAAAAAACCACCGGGTACCCAATTTAGTGCAAATACTTACATTTATTAAGAAAATTATCCAAGAAAAACTAATCAAAAATAATAACTTTGACGGTCTGTATTTAGGAAGCTATCAACTTTTGGACTAAGGTAATTTGGGTTAAATCGGCATATTTTAGTGTACACGGAATATCAGGACCCCTGTATAATCACTTAAAATGTTTTACTAAGATTTACTTAAAATATTTCTCAAAATTATGAAAGTGTTACATTTAAATTTTTAATAGATATTATTGGCTAACATTTATATACTGTTAAAAATTTATTGCCGTTCGGAGTATATCTGCAAAATTTTATCAAAACTAAAATTGAAAGAATCGTATCTCTTTAGGTCATCGTTTAATTGCGCTAACGTTTGCGATCACAATTCAATATTGTCGGTAGCCGTTTATCTCGATGACGATATCCGTAGTTGTATGTGTAACTATTAATAAATTCTTCGTAATGTATTTTATAAAATAAATGTTTTATCGTTTTAAATTTGGACAAGATCAACGTTTCATTAAAAAATTTAAAGTATGCAGGTATGTTTGAGATAAATGAACATCAACACAAAAACGAATTTATGAACAACATACAATAACAAACAAAACATTTAAAAAAAGAAAAAATTTGCATTAGAAACTTAAATTCATTAATTTATCTGAAACCTTACTAACGTTTGGTGTCGGGGTAGTAAATTGAGTTTTAAATAAAAAAATATTGAAACTATACCTACCCTGAAAAATTAATTCTTGAAAATTTATTCTATAAACCTCTTAATAGTTTTCCCAAGTATGTACAAATAATTTTAAGAAAACAAAAATTGAAAAAATCCTACCTTTTAAGGCCGTTTATATATCGTGATGTTTAATGACACCAATACTCGCGATCACAATTCTACTACTGCCGGGAACTATACAATTAATTCGGAAAAACCTGTAATCTCGATGACAATACTGTGAACCCAAACAAAAAATTATTTTAAGGTTTTGATTATGAACAAGGTCAAAGTCAAACATTTAAAGTATTTAAAAAAAAAACAACGTAAACACAAAAAAAAATACTTTTGATCACAACTTAAATCTATTTCTATCTTCTTGCCCATGTATTATTTTTTTTCTTTACTTCCTTCTAACCTCCTTGCAATATTTTGTATTTTTCCACTCTACCATTTCTTCTTTGTAACTTATAGCTTTATTTTCTGTTTGTATTCTTATCTTCTCGATTTAATATTATCCTTCCAACTATATACCCCAAGTGTTTCCTTGTCTAATCCCAGCACCTATTCTCAATATTTTCCTTGTATTTTTCTAGCTCACTTTACTCTTTCTTCCCCAATCCGCTTCATACATCATTACCCTTTTAACCAGTCTTTCAAATATCCATCTTCTGTTCCTATATTTTTGCCGAACACCCTTTCCTAGCCCCCATACCAGGCTTAAGATTTTTCCCATTTACATGTGTATCGTAAATATTTTACCACTTTCACATTTTCTATCATCTTCTCTTCCCATTTCTAAACTTCTTTTCATCTTCCTCTCTTCCTTTTGAAAATACTATTATTTTAGTTTTATTTCACATTTAGGTCTAATTTGTTTCGTTCTAAATAATTCTTTATTGTTTTCATCATATTTTCCTTCGACACCATGATAATATCATCAGCGTATGCTAACAACCACACTTTTACTCCCCTTAATACCATTCCTTCATTTTATTTTCCTTCTAATTATCTTTCCAAGTTTCCTGTATATATTGGAAAAGTTAACAAAATTTTTTTTCTAGCACAATTAATGTTATAATAATAAATATTCAAAGCGCATTTGATTAAAAAGCAATAAAATAGATTGGGTTTTGTGAATTTTTATTTATTAACCGAATGGATTTTCATTAATTAAGCGATCTACGTGGACGAATTGTTTAATTTGTTGCCTCGTAATTTTTGCGTTTTCTAACTAGGGTTCGGTCCCGATTGCAGTATTGTTTTTATTAACTTTATCATAAAATGAGTTTAATTTTTTTTCAAAATGTTAAATTCACTTTACAAAATTGTAGTAACAATAACATCAATTATAATTTTATTTAAAAAAAAAATACGACAATCGGGATCAAACCCTGATTTTTTCGCGTAAATCTTATAAAAATTTTACGCTTTTTTTTTATTAAAATACGTTCTAAACATTTACATCACTATATAAATTTGTTCTCGTTTATCTATCTAATTAAATATGTTACTATATTGTGCTCAAATTGTGCCAGAAAAAAATATATGCATTAATTTTGAATTTATCATAGAAAATGTCTATGTCTACTTTTCCGTGGGACACACTGGATATCTTCTAGTTTCCTTACTATATCTCCTTCTACCTCATTCTACCTTAGCATTTCCCACACTTTTTTTCTGCCTACGTTATCGAAAAAAGTTTTAATGTCTAAAAAGATGGTGCAAATATCTTTCCCCTTTCTTTCTCTAGCTCCTTATGTGTATGTATTATCTATTGTTCTTCTTTTTTTTCCAAATCCCGCTTGCCGATTGTCTTCTATTTCTTTTAATAATCTTCTACTTAAAACGGATGCGTATATTTTGTATCTCAGGTTCAACATGTTTATTCCTCTATAGCTTTTCTTATCTCTTTCCACTCTTCCCTGTATAGTTGCTATATTAAAACCTCGTTCCATTGTTCTAAAATTCTTCACACTTACAAATCTGTTAGATATTCTTCTTATATTTTCTCTTGCTATCTTTCCTTTAGTTATCACCTACTTTATTATATATTTTGTTATTTTTCTTGTATTTCTTTTTGTTCTAAATTATGTCTCTTTTACTATCTTGTTTCGTTCTCTTTTTCTTCCTATATATCCAGACACACTTTTTTTTTCTTTGTATTTCATTTTGCCCATTTAGACTCTTTTATACATTCTGCCCTTATACTTTTCTATCTTTTATTTCTCCTCTTCTTAATTTTCTCCTACCGCATCTCTCTTCTTCTTTTACATTTGTTATTCCACCTATTCGCTCTTCCTTTTCTTTTGCAATTTATATGTCTAAACCTCTTTGTCTCTGTTATTCTTTGCATTTCTTCTTTCATCTTTACGATTGTTATGATTTCTACCCTAAATGAATTACAACTTTTTCATCACTTTTTCCAATTTGTTTATTTCTTCTTCATGTTTAGTTATTTAAAAATATGCATTAGATTAAAATTAAGCCTGCAATTCTGGGTACAAATCGTGGCGATCGTAAGGTCGTAGCGTAAAAAATTGCAATTTTGGGTGTTGCTGTAAGCTACAGATTCTTTTAAGTAATTTCGGTGTCTCGTAAATTCTTACAGACAGAGCTTAGAAAATTTGACAAAGCAACAGAATTGCAAATAATTCTGAACTGTGAAATGTTCTGCTACGATCAGATCATAAGAAACGATTATCCGATTTTACGATATTACGATTTGTAAGTACAGAATTGCAGTCTAAACCTTTTGTTGTCGTTTGGGATTTACTGACAAAGACCATTCAAGACCAACAAGGGGTAAGGCCGACTATATTCTTATGTTCTTATTTACCTTCTCTAAAGTTTACACACTTAATTAATATTATTACATGGGTGGGTAAAGGTTGGCATGTTTGGTTTTAGTGGTTTTCCTAGACCTTGAATCAAGTGCTTTGCCAAGACGAACCAATTGCACACAGTTTCGTCACCACACTATACGGGTTTATACTGATCTTTTAGGGCACCATACATAACACTTACATCACAATACAATATTAAAAATGTACCATACGTATAAATAAATAATATAAATTACAGTTTTGTTAAATTGATGTTTATCATTAAACGTTTGTTTGCGTCTGATCAAGTCTGACAAATTTAATTTACAAACCACATATAAAACTAGGTAAAATTTGAAGTGAAGTAGTACCTCCGGGGAGGATTGAAATCAAGAAATCAATTATTTTGATGTAGTTTATGAACGTTTACCTAAACTGTAATTCTATACCACTATTCTTTGTTTAATTCTAAACAATGTACGAAAGTCAGGTACTACATTATAAATATTAAAGTAGTATGTGTTTATTTAACTTGTACAACCAAGGTGTCCCATTTTATGTTTTTTCAATGGTACTCTAAATTTCAGGCCGATTTCCTGTTTTCATTATGAATTAATAATACAGTTGAAAAAAATATTTAATAGTATATACGTGGTATAAGTTACAAGGTGGTCCACGTAAGATGCCCTACTACCTTATCTCGAAAACCGCAGGGTTTAGAAAAAAGTTTTACATACAAAAGTTGTCGGAGATCAGATAAATTTTTTAAATACTTTAGTGTCCCACATACAGGGTGGTCCACAAAAACGTGGCGGCAAAAAAAAGATTTTCTTAAACACATTATATTTTATTATAATTCCAGATTCTATGAAGAATTGTAAGACTTTTTGTTATTACATGTTTTCTAAAAATACTATATTTTTTTAGTTATTGCCATTTAAAAAAAATTGAAAAAATATGGATTTTTGAATTTATTGAAAAAGTAACTTGTCATTAATTAAATTTCTTAAAAACTTGGGTGGTTATTAATAGTAACCTACTCTATTTCGATGCAGCTTTGTTTTTCGAAAATTTTATAAAAGGTGCGAAAAACAAATGTCCAAAATTTCCACATTTCGATCTCATTAAACTCGCTAATTCTTAATGAAACACTCAGTATTTCTTTTTATGGTCGGATTCTCCGTTTGATTCTCTCTCAAATGGTATATGCATGTTATATACCTAAAACTAACAGATATTGCATAATCACGTTATTTCTAAATCAACAACATTTCACTGGCATTTATTTATAATACCGTTTCCATGTATTGTTTAATCTAGTAGGCTTTTTGTTTCTAAATAAGCAATTGATTTTTTAACTTGACAGCCAATATCACAGGCGACTATTTTTAGTTTTGTTGTTGCATTTAGTTGTTCTTGCTTCAAAGTAATCAAGTAAATAAGTTTAGTAAGTAAAGATTTTTTGAATCTCTGAGTCAATAAGTATGAAATATACGAATGCTACATTCGTAACAACAATAGCCCTGAAGTAGCTCTTAGAGAATACAGAGGACTTTATCTAGGCAGACGTGTGCCATGTAAAAAAATATTTGGAAGAATCATCCGTAATCTACAGGGCGGTTTTTTCGTAATCAACAACAAAAGAGCTAGAGCAAAACCGGTTCTTAATGAGGAAAATCAGTTGCAAGTTCTCCTGTATTACGAAAAAAAAATAATGAAAATTCTCAACGCGATGGAGAACGCGATATAGAAATTAGCAAAACCAGTATACAAAGAATATTATCTATTAATGAATACCATAGCTATAAATTTCTCCCCGTTCAGGAATTGTCTGAGAATGATTTCATAAACAGAGAAGTTTATTGCATGGAGCTGTTAGAGAGACATTTCGAAAATGGCATTTTGGAAAAAATTTTATTCACCGATGAAGCTACCTTCCGCACAAGCGGAATGTTTAACAGAAAAAATACACATTATTAGTCCAGATTTAACAAACGTAAAATAAAACCTATCAAAAAGCAGGTACATCAAAGTGTAAATGTGTGGTGTGGAATTCTAAAAGATAGAGTTATTGGCCCAATATTCTATCAGCGAAATTTAAACGGCCAGAGGTATTTGGAGCTCCCGATCAATGAAATTCAACCTCGTATTGCTAATTTACCAGAAGATCTGCGTGAAGAATTGGTGATTCAAAAAGACAGCGCTCCTTACCACACTACCAGGGCTGTTTTGGATTGGTTAAATGCAAATTTTTCAATTCTCATTTGAAGAGGTGGAACGATAGATTGGCCTCCTCGAAGTCCTGACTTGACACCACTGGATTTCTTTTTATGGGGACATCTCAAGTCTATTGTATATAAGAGTCGTTCCAATAATATTGAAGACATAAAAAATAAAATTCGAGAAGCGATTATTACTACGAATCAGACCAATGCTGTTTCAAACTCAGTTAAAAACCTTCAACAAAGATATACTATTTCTATTGCTAAAAGAGGTGGATATGTTGAAAATGAATTATAATTAAGTTAACACAATCATTGTTGTTCAAATATAATTAAGTTATTACAACGATTTTATTATAGAAATGCCAGTGAAATGTTGTTGATTTAGAAATAACGTGATTATGAAATATTTGTTAGTTTTAGGTATATAACATACATATATCATTTGATAGAGAATCAAATGGAGAATCCGACCATAAAAAGAAATACAGGGTGTTCCATTAAGAATTAGCAAGTTTAATGTGATCGAAATGTGAAATTTTGGACATTTGTTTTTTACACCCTTTTTAAAATTTTCGAAAAATGAAACTGCATCGAAATAGAGTAGGTTACTACTAATATCCACACAAATTTTCAAACAATTTAATTAATTATAAGTTAGTTTTTCAATAAATTCAAAAAATATTTTTTCAATTTTTTTCTTTAAATGGCAATAACTAAAAAAATATAGTTTTTTTCGAAAAACATGTAATAACAAAAGAGTCTTATAATTCTTCGTAGAATCTAGAATTGTAATAAAACATGTTCCATTTAAGAAAATGTTTTTTTTTGTCGCCACGTTTTTGTAGACCACCCTGTATGCGGGAAACAAAAATATTCAAAAATTTACGTGATCCACGACAACTTTTATATTTAAAACTTTTTTCTAAACCCTGCGGTTTTCGAGATAAGGTAGTAGGGCATCTTACGTAGACCACCTTGTACACTCATGAAATTTAAAACTTGGACACCACAATTTCTGTAAACAAAAGTATGCGCATTGTGAAGCGGGATTAAGGGTATCATTTACAATTCTAACAGCAGGTAGTCTCAGCAGGGGTTATCTTATAGAAGGACTGTAGAATGAATCATTACACTAAGCACGTTTTAGAAAATAGGTAATTTACGTTGCTTACTTAATTTTTCTTTAAAGAATATATTTGAAGGAATTGCTAATTAAACGCCACAGCTCGATTATTTATCGAATCAAAATTTTGTTTAGGAAATGTTTACAAAATAAAATTAGAAATAATTTTGATTTAAAAACGTCTACAAGCAATAACTTTTAAATTAAATCAAAAAACTAAACATGGTTATTTGGGTTGACTGATTATTACTTATTTTTAAATAAATCTAACCTACTAATTATTGTAAGTTATTAAAAAAATCATTAAACTCATCTATTCATAATATTTAGTCCTTACAAAATGTATATTTTATGACGTTTCATTTTTCTGTAGTTAATATAAAAAGTAAAGGAATAAAAACTAAGGCAATTCTTATTGTCAACGTATATATTTAGGTTTTTAACAAGAATTTATTACATAATTATAATTAAGATGTTTGGGCTCGAATACTTGCTGTTATCCTAAGACAACAAGGGCCAAATTTTATACCAGTAAACCGTAATGCACTAATTGCAGCCATTGATACCGCATGGGAAATGATTAATATTAATTATATTGATACCTTAATAGCGTCAATGAGCAGACGCCTCCAAGAATGTATCAATAATAATGGAGGTCACACCCATTATTGATTTCTTATATTTATTTATATAGTAATACCTTTATTTAAAAAAAAATGTTTTCATTTAATTTTAAACTATAACTTGGTATCTTAATTATAATTATGTAATAAATTCTTGTCAAAAAACTAAATATATACGTTGACAATAAGAATTGCCTTAGTTTTTATTTTCACTTTTTATATTAACTACAGAAAAAAATGAACGTCATAAAATATACATTTTGTAAGGACTAAATATTATGAATAGAGAGTTTAATGATTTTTTTAATAACTTACAATAATTAATAGGTTAGATTTATTTAAAAATAAGTAATAATCAGTCAACCCAAATAACCATGTTTAGTTTTTTGATTTAATTTAAAAGTTATTGCTTGTAGACGTTTTTAAATCAAAATTATTTCTAATTTTATTTTGTAAACATTTCCTAAACAAAATTTTGATTCGATAATTAATCGAGCTATGGTGTTTAATTAGCGATACCTTTAAATATATTCTTTAAAGAAAAAATTAAGTAAGCAACGTAAATTACCTATTTTCTAAAACGTGCTTAGTATAATGATTCATTCTACAGTCCTTCTATAAGATAACCCCTGCTGAGACTACCTGCTGTTAGATGTTAAATGATACCCTTAAGCCCGCTTCACAATGTACAAACTTTTGTTTACAGAAATTGTGGTGTCCAAGTTTTAAAATTCATGAGTATACATATATAGAGTCTAACCTCAATAAGTACGTTATTGTTGCACTCGTTCCATTGTGGCACACCTCGCATTTTTAGTCTAACAATATTTGTATAATTACCTTATTATTAAATGTGCAATATAATATAATACCTCCTTGATTTACAAATAAAATAAGTGAAACATTGTAATGTCAAGTCCTATTTATTCCAAATGACCAATAATAACACAAAATGAATTGTTCATTTTGATGTAAAAAGTTCATTATTCTAAGTGCTAAACTAACACAAATAAATAAGCGCCTGTTTTAAATGTATATGTAGTAGTGCCAATTTTCTTTTAAAAAATAGCAAAAATAAGCACCTGTTTATATAAAAATACATTAAAATAACCAGGTCTCGAAAGACAACTATTTAAAATAATTTATCGATCCATTTAATTCGATTTTAAAGTTGACATTTCCTCATACCTGTTACTTTCAGCATTCCAGAAAAAAACAGATGTTTTTTTTTCGCGCTTCCTTAACTAAATCGATACGCCACACTTTAAAAATAAATGTGGAACGTGTTTATATAGACGTGGGGTATTATTGTCGTGAGAACTGGTATAATTAGCAAACGCGTCCTTGGCAAAATGTTCTTCTAGTCATTGCACCTAGTTGAAAAACTGTGCTAAATCTATATTTAAAATATAAATTTTATAATTGTTTATTCGAAGCAAACATTGCACGTATGTAATTTTTTTCACTTTTGTTTCATTTTATAATACAATACCCAACAGGATTATAAAGGATAATGCGCTATTCCCGCTCGTAAGAAAATTGCACGCCGTTATACAAGGGCGGTTTCAAATTAGAACGAGAGATTATTTTATAATGAAATATAAAATAAATTGTAGAGGGTTAATAAAAACTATGATTATTAAACTACACCAAAATTGAAAAAGTGATTAATTATGATTAATTGTGGTTTGTTGTCTTAGAAGTTAATTGCGTTTAGAAAATAGCAAGGGAAATATATTCGAAATATTGTTGGAGCTTTCATTATACGCACATTTATTTCCTTTTCGTAATGATGTTTGTTTTTGCGATATTATACTTTAATAGATTACATATGAGTGATGATACGAAGATTTGCGAAACGTTTTAATTAATATACATTTTCAATGTTCTACATTCGTTATTGGTTTTTAAACAAATGAAGTTTAATGATCTTGCAGAAGATATAATTCAAGCATGAATCCGAGATTCGAACATTAACTCCAAAGCAGCATATGGAAAGGAGCTTGAATAGTATTATGTAACGCGTAGGTAATTTTTTTAAAATTTCTGAGTGACTCAATTGAAAAGTTTAAAAAACACAATTAATTGATTTGATTTTAGTTCTACAATAATTTGTCAATTGAATAAATGATTTAGAAAAATTCAAAATATTCAGGTATTGTATACAAAACCTAACTCGACATAAGTCGAAACACAGATGTCCATCAATTAGGATGCAACAATTTAAAGGTGGACGTCACTTTCACTACTAAAGGTGAAAGTGGTACTTTTTAACCACTACAAACGAACCGATACCGATGCTATTAAGTGGGTAACGCTCTCGTCCACTTTTCATATAGAGATTTTTAGATTTTATTATAATGAGACTTACTGAGATGAAAAGCAAAAGCAGTAAAAACAGACAGATTTTCCTTAGATTTGGTCGGCATTCACCTGGCATTCGTGGATGTTTTGGGATGTCATTACATTATAATTGAACTTGGACATAAAGTTTATAAAAAAATAGTTTAATTCGGTTGGCAAGAATTTGAAATATTACATTAAAAATGGGCTTAGCTGTTTGGGAATGTTGGAAAGTTTACAGCCGGCAACTTACACACTACAGATTTTTACAAATATTACATTTTGATAAAAAATAGAGTAAAGTTACTTGTAATTAGATATTATTACATTTAATAATTTGATTTGGATCCAAACTTGCATTTAACATTACATCAAATACTTTGACTAGTACAGGGTGGCGCAAACTTAGGACATCGGAGGATAACTTAGTTACCCAATAAAAAAGAATTTGTCACAAGAGCTTTAAAGAAATATACTATGTCAATATATTGTACAGGGTATTTTAGAAAGTATAGCTAATTTTCTGTAACTTCAACGCTCTGTTATAAAGTAACTTAAAATAATTTAACATGTCATTTCTAAGTCATCAGCTGTGTTTAGTATTAATTAATGTTATTATTTTGAGTTAAAATTATGGGAAAGCCACAATCTTTTTGGTTCTCTCTATGTAATAGTACTTTGAAGAAAATTTTTGTACACATAAAGTATGGCGCAAACTTCTAACATTAAAGAATAACATTATTGGAAAAAATATCACATTCAAAAATTGGTCACACAGTTTTTAAATCTACATTTTAAAAAATATTTTTGATTATACAAAGTGTTCCAAAAAGTCGTGGCAGCATAAACTTATTTTTTTTTAAATACAAACACAATATTTTTTCTTTAAAAGTCGAAAAGATTTATTCAAAAGCTTTAAAACATATAGCACGTCAATGTATTGTACAGATATCTAATTATTAGTAAAAATGACACCTACTTTAACGCTCTGTTATAATGTAACTGGTAATAGTTTAACATAAAAGTTATTAAAACAGCATGGAAATAACACCGTGCCCGCGTAAGTTGGCTACATATTGGCTACAGTTATTCTTCATAAAAAGTTGTGCATGTTCTAAAACCCAAAATTCAGATATGAAATTATATCACTCGTATAACAATTTATATCATTTTTGTTCAAGAGTAAAGTACTTTCATTTTTGACCATATTGAAAATTTTTAATAAAAATGATGTTACGGATGAAAAATAAATTTTAAATATTCAATATTGTTTATTTACAATTAAAAAATATTATTATTATGTATTAATCTTTAAACTTAAATTTTCATTGTTGTCGCAGAGAATATTGAATATTTAAAATTTATTTTTCAACTACTTTGTGACAGACCGTTAGATTAGGTATCATTTTTATTGATAATTAGGTATATCTTCTAAATACCCTGTACAATACATCGACATGCTATATATTTTTAAACATCCTATATATTCAAAAATATTTCTAAAATGTGTGCTCAATAACTGTAGTAAATGTGATAAGTTTTGTAAGTTATATTCTTATTCCCAACAATGTTATCCTCCAATGCCAAAGTTTTTGCCACCATGTATATAAAAAATACTCTTCAGAGTACTATTACATAGTGAAAATTAAAAGTCGCCCCCTATAACTTTAACCCAAAAGTGAACAAGAAACTTTATGTAAAAATTGAAGATACCTTAATTTTTGCACGTACAATATAATATTTTTGGGTTTCATAGAATACTTACCGTTTCAATTAACTTATACCCCCATATACAGGGTCCGGCACATTGAGCGGGCATTAAAAGTATATGGAGAACTAATTCAATTCATTTTCTGAAAATAGTGCTGCACTTATTTTCGACATCACTGAACTCGGACAAAATATTTTTTATATATAAAACAATAACTCTTGCAATTACCAATACTTATATATTATTATTGCAAGCGTTATTGTTTTATATATATTAAATAACCAATACATCAATATGGATCCTAACGTCATTTTAAATACAAAATATTTTTGTTCATACAGCACTTACGGTTGTACCGGGAAGTAGCTGTGAACTTTCTTATTTCAAATGAAACATGCTATTTTTTATTTTATTTTCAGATTCTACCCAAAATTTAAGGTGTAGTTTAATTATTATACCATACCCAAAAATGACTGGTTTTTTAGTTATATTGATTTGAAAAAAAAAAATTAAAATCATGCTGAATTGTTATCGTTCATATCTCAAGATGATATCAATATTTTAGTTCTTCATTTTTGTGGCAATTGTCGATATGTTACAGTAACTCATATATGAATGGAAACACGAATTACATGTACAGAGTGACCTCAAAAACTTGCTTAATTCTAATGGGACACCCTATGTTTTTAATCATCAATTGATGTCTTTTGTTGTCCTCTTTCGATACATACTAACATGTCCTATGCTTAAATTGATGAGACACCCTGTGTTTTTAATTCACTACGAAGATTAATTTTCAGAATCTGATTCTGACGAAGATAAACTTGATCCCAAACACTTTGGCGATTGACAACTTATTCCCAATCCCAAATATACGAGGTGAAAATATACAGTGTTCATAAAATAAGTAGACAAATTTCAAAAGCTGATTCTACTTTCAAAAATATGAAAAAAAGTTCCTATAAACATGAGTCCCCAAAAGCCTTCTAAAGGAGCTACGGTCCTTTGAATGTTGTTTCATTGCTTAATTTCAGCTCGTCACCGTGCAGTGTTTCATTTAAAACGGCATATCTCTTAAATAGTTGGTCCTGCAACATTTTATGTACCTTTTTTATGTAATTTTAGATAGTAAATCATATTTACAATGATTTGAAAAAAATGCTACAAAACAAAAAGTAAACTTACTACCACTGACCATAAACTTGTATACATCCCAAAACCTAAACAAAAAAGGAGACCATATTTAATGTGTTATAATACTTCTAAAAAATGAAAATACACCGTATGCAATTTGTTTAGAGGAACATTTTCTTGAACTTCATTCTTGTTAAACTAAGCAATACCAGCAGGTAACTGTAACGACAATTGAATGTTTTAAATGCAAATCGTTATCTAAGCGATAACTTAGAATGCAATAACACTCGTGTCGATAAAGCCAAGTATTTCTGTACAGTAGGATAACGTTTATCGACACAAGTGTTATTGCATTTAAGTTATCGTTTAGGATAACTGATTTGCATTGAATTATTTATTTTATTTTTTACACCAGGGTACTCAACAGAGTTATACCAAAGAGATACCAAGAGAAATGAACAATGACAAGAATAATTAACAAAAATTTAAACGTACTACAAATGCCAACGATACAAGAAGTAATAATAAATTATACATAATATGAACTTATTATAAAATTATAAAATGCTTCTAATGCATTTAATCACATATCTTTTAAAGTAATTTAGAGACATACCAAAAATATCTAATACCGAGCTGTATTTATTAAAAGATTGCAACATTCTGTTTATGGGCTATTGCTTATGGGCAGAAGTAGATGGTAAGTTAACCTTGAACAATGTGTCGGTTCGAGTTATATAATTTTTATATTGAAATTGAATATTTTCCAGACAAATACAAGAAATTGAGTTATTCATATATTTTAAAGCGTTTCAAGTTTATAATGAGTTAAGTTTGTATGATAAGAACTGAAATGGAAGTTTTTATGAAATCTATAATTTAACTGGTTAATAAATTTTTTGTACTTTTTTAATGCTGTCAATATATTTATCGTAAAAAGGATTCCAAGCTGTAGATGCATATTCCAGTTGGTTCCTAACTAAAGTAAAACATTCAATCGTCGTTACAGTTATCTGTTGGCATTGCTTAGTTTATACTATTTATACGTGTCCCTTATTACACGAGATGTCGTTAGACACACATCTCACTTATCATTCTCGTTCTTAATTTGTTTTGTAAATATAATTAATGTTACAAATATTGTTTATTATTCCTATTATATTTCCAAATGTATCAATTCACTAGGAATAGCAGTGAATTTGATACATTTGTGCCGGAATGCTCTTCGCGCGCCGGCCACCTAAAATCTTGTTTTGAGCGGGCGCGGCGGAAAATGAGGCTGGTCGCGAAGGACTTAATAGCGACTACTTAACCAAGTTTGTTGTTTATTTGTATGTTAGTTTCGTCAACATTGTAGGTTTGCCCGAACTTATCAAACAAATCACAATTAATTTCTTAAAGTAAAGTACAGTAATCATCCACCCCGTCCTGTTCCTTTCTCTAGCTCTAGTAATAGATAAACCTTCAAATTTTCGAATGGTTCATTCTTTGATTTCCTCCAAAAATCTCTAACCCTATTATGAACTTTTGAAAATAAGTGGTTGATGTTCAGTATGCAATTGTTGAACTTCTCCATTTCATTAAAGCGCAAGACAAAATTTTTATTTGTGGTTTTAGTAGAACATTAAAATGTAAACATGGCAGTATAAAAACACATGACCACATTCGATAAAAAATATTTTGAGAATAAAATTATTGATATTAAAAATGAACAATGAAAATAATCAAATTAAATGTTGGTGGCCATTCTATTGATTCTCTCTTTTATCATATTGAGTTTGCTGGTAAATCTGGTTCTTTTAGTACAATTCTGATAAAAATTTATAATGCGCGGAGAATTTAGTCTTGCATAAACTGCTCCAAGATTTTCTTTTTAAAAAATTAGCCCTGAATATCTTGTTGATTACAATCCCACTCCAGACGCTAACTTTTGTAGATGCTGTGTGAGGCTGTTCATTATCCAGTTGGAATACTTCCTAAACCAACATATACAGTTTTGTTGGTTGACAGTATCATTTAAACAAAAAGTACCTTTATCTGAAAAGTTAAACTGCCGATGAAATTCTGGATTACCATGACACATTTACATAATATTTTTACAGAATTGCAGTCGTCTCTCACATTTACCTTTGTTTAATTCTTGTACAAACTGAAGCAATTGCATAAAAATATTTATGTTGTCGTCAACTACATCTTAAGAGATCCTTTACGTGTCCAATTTTCAGAATTTTCGGAAACTCTTTGTCATCTTATTCATGCATAATTAATGTTTTGATTCGCTGGATCAATTTTAGATTAAATTGCCAAAAGTAATTATCGAAAGGTTGAACTTCAATCAATCTCATAATGTTTATTATCGGAGGTGACTATATCTTTATAATGTAGTCATGTTACTAAGCCCAATAATTAAAATATCATGTTGTCATTTCAAAAAAAAAAAATTATGACGTCACAACTCAGAAACAATTAAATATCGGCAACCCACACAAGAAAGAGTCGTTTTAAAAATAAAAATTGAGGAATTACAGAATAAAATTCCCAGGATTTTGGTGAAAAGTAAATATTTTTCCGGTTAAAAGCAATGTTCTATTATTATCAAATACAATTTGTTTCAATGTTTTCAATTTAAAAAAAAATTATAAAATTGTTAAAACGCATTTTATTTACAATTTTCTCAAAGAAAATAGTTACGAAATAGCGTTCTCTCAAATAAAACTAATTGTTTTGGATTTGTGTAAATATACATGATGAATTATTCCCATAAGACTGGAAACGGATTCTTTTTTTAAACAAAGCAAAAAAGAAACTTTAGTATTCATATTTTGTTCTGTATATTATTTTTCCAAACAGATGTAATCAAACTCCCGAACAATATTTTAATTTAGAACTGATCGATGTGATATACGTATAAAATCCAGTACATTAAAAACAGTTCAAACTTGGAGTTTCTAACAATGATGGAGAGCAAAGTTTCTTTTTTGTAACTTTATTCTTTAAAATTAATTACATATTTCAGCAAGTGCATTACCAGTTGTACAAATTTAACTTGAGTAACGTAAAATATCTCGAAATATCTACAAGTGCATATTGTAGTTCGGCAGACATGTTAAACTTAGGTCCATTGCTATTTTTAACGTTTGTCAGTGACTTATCTGAATGTAGTACGAGGATATATTGAAAAATTCTTAGCCTACTATAGAACCAAACAAAATTTCAATGTCAAAATATTCTATTACTCAACATATTCTCCTCTTAATTGGATACATTCATTACAGCGAACCTGCAACGTCTCTAGACCTTTCAAAAAAAATGTTTCTTCTTGCTCTGCAAACCAGACCTCCACAGCTTCTATTACCTCCTTGTTGGAAGAAAATGTACGACCTTTTAAACTTTTTTAGTTGAGGAAAGAGGTGATAGTCGGACGGAGCCAAATCGGGTGAATAAGGAGTGTTCTAGTAATTCAAACCCTAAATCACGAATTTTTGCATGGCAACATAAGATTTGTGTGCAGGGCGTTGTCCTGCAAAAACAAAACACCTTTGGATAGCTTTCCGCGTCTTTTCTCTTTAATATTTTCCCGTAGAGTGGTCAGTAATGTCGAATAGTAATCTCCAGTTATTGTTCTACCCTTATATATGGACACGAAACTTCTTAGGTCTTTGGAGAACCAAAGTGTCGCCATTCCATCGATTGTTGCTTTGTTTCTGGATCGTAGAAATGTACCCAAGTCTCATCCATAGTAACAATTCGGTTTAAGAAGTCTACATCGTTTTCAAATCGAGCACAGATCGAACGCGATGCTTCTACCCTTGCACGCTTTTGGTCAACATTCAAACATTTGGGGATCCATTTTGCAGCAATTTTTCTCATGTCCAAATTGACTTAAACCATATGATGAACGCGTTCGTATGAAATATTCAGTGCTTCAGATATCCGTTTTAGCCCAATTCGACGGTCTGATAAAATCATGTCATGAACTGCATCGATATTTTCGGGGACTGACACAGAAACTGGCCTTCCCGATCGGTCATCATTTTCAATGGAAAATTTACCTCTTTTGAAGCTTGCATTCCAATTTTTGACGGTCGCATACGAAGGACATTGATCACCAAAGGTATTAGCACTTTTTTTTTTTTTTTTTTTTTTTTTAAGCATATCTTCGTAAATCTGCTTACCTCTTAACCCTTTTAAATACAGGTACTTGATGAAAATAAAAAAAATTTTATTAAAAAAAAAAAATAAAAAAAAAAAAAAAAAAAAAAAAAAAAAAAAAAGAAAAAAAAAAAAAAAAAAAAAAAAAAAAAAAAAAAAAAAAAAAAAAAAAAAAAAAAAAAAAAAAAAAAAAAAAAAAAAAAAAAAAAAAAAAAAAAAAAAAAAAAAAAAAAAAAAAAAAAAAAAAAAAAAAAAAAAAAAAAAAAAAAAAAAAAAAAAAAAAAAAAAAAAAAAAAAAAAAAAAAAAAAAAAAAAAAAAAAAAAAAAAAAAAAAAAAAAAAAAAAAAAAAAAAAAATGGCTCGATACTCCAATTTTTCGATTTTCACAATTTCGGTGGACATCTTTTTCATTTAATTTATTGCGTGACTCTGGTTTACTTTTTGACGTCAAACTTGTACATTGACACTTCTAATAAGTTATTGTTCGTTGCTATGGTAACGCAATATTTTGTTTATGCAAGGAACTGGTCTAGGCTAACTAGATATCAATACATCCTCGTAATTGCAATAATTTTTTTGTCGATGATCTAAAAATATAAGGTATTCATCTATAAATTGAAACATTTTAACTTCATAAGTATACTTCAAGTTTCTATTGACATTGTTGCCACATGTAATTTTTATTAAAATTGACGAAAAAAATTTTGTTTTTGAACCAAAATTGTGAACTTAGTTTAAATAAGATACCCTATAATTCTTAACATCATTTAAACAGCCATTTCTTGTCATTTCCAAAAATGTATACATTGTTGACATTAACCCACGTTTTTAGGGAATAATTTACTTTTCATGAAACCATGTCAATAACTTCCAAATCTAAAAAGAACACATTCTAACAGCTTATAACTAGAGAATGAGAAAAGGTATTGGAAACCGGTTTTACTGAATGTCTTAAAAATGTGGCCAAGTCTCAGACGTCTAAAAGTTTCGTTAAAAAATTACTTTTTCTAATTCATGTCCAATAAAACTACTAGTATTTCTAATAATTATCTGCAAACTTTTATATACAAATGATCATTTAAAGAAGTATCTTTTCTATTTAATGTTCCCGTTTTTTGGTAAACTGACTTACCAAGCTAAGAGTGACTTAATAAATAATATTAATTTATTAAGGGTGCTGTGTAACGCAAATCGAGTTGACAAAAGTGTCAGATTAGTAATAATTAGTGCAAGAAGTTCTTGACATGGTTTCATGAAAAAGTAAATTATTCCCTAAAAACGTAGGTTAATGCCAACAATGTATACATTTTTGGAAAAGACAAGAAATGGCCTTTCCAATGATGTTAATAATTATATGGTGTCCTATTTAAACTAAGCTCATAATTTTGGTTCAAAGAACTTAATTTTTTGTTCATCAATTTCCTTAAAAAAATTACATGTGGCAACAATGGCAACAGAAACTTGAAGTATGTTCATGAACTTTAGTGAAAACGGCCTTCCGTTCTTGAGTTATAAGTTGTTAAAATGTGTCAATTTGCAGATGGACAACGTGTATTGTCAGTCAATAAAAAGTTAAAAGATTGCGACAACTGAATGCAATTCAAGAATGGTACATCATAATGCAAAGTTGTAACAAACACTCGTCAAGTATGTTACTATATGGAATCCATATTATAAAAAGAAATTTGGAATGTTATTAAGTTTTTAGAATATCGGTAAAGTACGTTGTAACTGTATTACTCTTTTAAATCCATTCAACATGTAACCTTTGAAAAATAGACGGGCCGTTATAAATGTGAAATGTCTATACAATGTATTATACAGTGAGCGGTATAAGAAATAATAAATTAATTTTTGGCGTAATTATTCTTTTTTATGAAAACTGCTAAAACACATCAATTTTTGTTGTAATATAAAATTTTTTAACGTGACTATTCCAACCCTGCCCTGAACTCCTTCGAAGGGGTAGCAACCCCCTCAACTTTTTTTAATCGGAAGGGGTGCCAATAAATATTGTTTTTTATATTTGTTAATAAAGCAGTTTCAATTTTCTCGTAAATTTTTTTTTAACTATCAGACAAATCTGCTGCGATTTTTGTTTCTTAACATTTTTTTTTTAATTTCTAAAGTTTACTAATTAATTTATTTATTTAAGTACCACACCACAATTAATTTCCTTTCAATCAAAGTAGCACAAGGCACCAAAAAATGCTACCCCTACGAAAGATTTTACTACACGGTTGAAATAATCACGTTAAACATTTTTATATTAACAACAAAAATTGACGTGTTTCGGTAATTTTCATAATAAGAAACAATAACGCCAAAAATTAATTTATTCGATATATACAGGGTGTCCAGAAACTCTCCTGACAAACCAAGCCCGGAGATTTCTCAGATAATTGTAAGACAATTTAACCCAATTCACCTAGTTCGAAAATGCTTCCTAAGGGAGCTAGAGCTCTTTGAAGATGGCGCCTTGTAAATAGTTTTTTTTTAAATACCTCCAGAACGCTTCTACTTAGAAAAACAAAAACTGGTATGCTTATTTAGCTTTCAGAGATGAATCGATTCCATCAATTGCGAATTTTTAGTACCGGTCATATGCGTTCGTTTTGGGTAGGTCAACGATTATTTTAACGCATAACTTTTTTGTCTTTAACTTTTAAGCATTTGTGACACTAGATTATTAAATTTTCAGGTATTCTAGTACTAAAAGGTACTCTTACTTTAAGTCATTAGGATACACTGTTTTCTATAAAAATGGATTTGAAAATTTTTGTTTTTTTGTCATTAAAGTTAAATTTATATTTTTGCACTAGTTGGCTCTGAACTGCCAACAAAAGTAAAACCTACGTTTTCATTGTCAAATTGTTGTCAGTTCGCGAAGTTTATCTTTTAATTTTTTACTTAACTAGGCGCCATCTTCAAAGAGCTCTAGCTCCCTTAGGAAGCATTTTCGGACTAGGTGAATTGGGTTAAATTATCATAAATTATCTGAGGAATCTCCGGTCTTGGTTTGTCAGGAGAGTTTCTGGACACCCTGTATAAGAAAGATTATATAAGAAAGGCTAATATAGCACAAGAAGTTTAGAGCACGACGTACGGAGAGAAAAGTGTTCTAATTGGACGAGTGCAATAATAGCCTCTTGTATAACGTGTGTAATACACAATTTTTACGACTTTGCATCTTAAAATCTAAAAAAAAAATTATTAAAGATAACTCCATGTTTAAACTTTGACATTTAGTAATTTTTTTACGAAGTTGGTACCACCAGAAATTTGGCGTCCATTAAATTTGAATTAATCATTCAAATACTAACTATAAGTACTGAACAGTACCGTTGTAGACTTTCAGTGACTTTATAACGATACTGATATTGGTGTCGTTATAGACCTATTAACGTTTGCAAAGTCGAAAAATAAATATTCATGCGTCTTCTGTACCTCTTCGAAGTACACCACGTAAGATGTATTTGCAAAATCACTCATTCATACAATATGCAGACTTTCTCATCAGTGTGAAATTAATTTACCGTCCTAAGAATACATAATTAACGCATTTTTTAAATTAAGTTCTTGATTTAACTTTACGTAATCTATATATACAGTCTGTCCGTGTAATACGCGGAACATTGCTATTTTCTTTAAAAAGTAGATGTATTCAATACCAATTTTGACCATTCACTTAGGTTCCCCAGTGGCTACAATTTAAAAATATTTTTAATTATACATGGACTCCCACTTTCATGGACCACTTGTCAACTTTGACTATTTGAATAGAAATATATATTTTCTATTTTTTATTCTGAATCTACGTGAAAAACTATAGTGATTTTATGTGTTGTTGAGGTTTTATTTTATAAACAGAACATGTGTGTCGAGAGCAATATGTTACAGGTATGTCGCGATTAATACGTTACGACGAAAGTCGCATTTGGCGCGCATTTTGCGAATTTTCGATTGGTTGAAAATAAAAATCGATTTAGATTTTCTAGACGAAAGCGAACATTTTCTTTTCTACGTTCTTACTGAACGGTTGGTGTTTTAGCGTTCATCATAAACTGAAGTTTACACAAATAATTTAGATGTGTTATAAGATTTCCAATAACAATTGGTTAAGTTATATTTGGCTGAACCCACCGTAAGTACCAGTTCTTTTCTCTTTCTCTTTGTACCAATTTTAACTGCCACGTGGAATTCTTTCTAGCACGTTTCTTGACCTTACGATTTCGCTGCGTGTTATATCCGGATAACTCTTAGGGGCGCTGGAGTGGCTGATTAAGGGCTTCCTTGTCGATTAAATACCACACCACGGTTTTGCATCAGACAGCTGCAGGCAACCGGTGGTTACCACGTCTAGCAGATAAGGATTAGTTATGCTTCATAACTTAAACGAAGGAGCCTAACGCTTCCAGTTTCTTTTCGAACACTTTCCCTAAGAAGAATACTGGGGTTACCTAATTTAACAAACTGTCGATCTCGTCACTAGCAGAGAACTTCGTTCATCAAATCACAGCTAAGTTTTATTATTTAAGTAACTTATTTATTGTTAATGCGTGAAGCTTATGTACATACAACATGAAACGGCTTTGATCTTTTAATATTAAGTAAAACCCTATTCGGTGGTACACTCAACAACCGAAAGTTTATAATCAGCTCAACACGGGCTTGTGCGCTTTACTTTAAGCGGTTGACGCGAAAACAAAAGGTCTTTTGGGTTTGCGGGAGGTACTTACCCCATTCAATATTAGTTTAAGTCCGTGTCGTTGCATGTTCGACCAGATAAATCGCCTTGTGTAAGTGATATATGTATACCGACTATTCCTATCAGATAATCCTCAATTGGAACATTAACACTACGGTGGGTGTGGCTAAAGCTTACCTGTAATCTGGTGTATTATTTGTATAAATTATTTATTATTAAGCAAGACTACTACTGATTTACGGGACCCGGATGCCATCATTCATCTATTACTATATAAATTTTTAAATTGTCTGTTTTCCTTTTATAATTAATTGTTGTGTTACAGTTGTTTGATCTAGTGTATTAAGCTTAAGTACAAGTTTTATTCCTTTCTCTTACCCAGCAGGTGGCGCTTTTTTAGGACAGCGATTTAATTTCTTCGAACTCCTTAAGGACCCCCTCCGCCACTCTAAAACAACGCCGGAAAGCTGCTGTGCTACCTAAATAATTTATTTTTCACGAACCTAATACGTATTTTATTTTATTCATTTTTTTAGTTCCTCTAGAGCCGTCGCTTATTTGTCAACCTCAACCGTTACATTGTAAGAGTCTTCTTAAAAAGTGATACTTTTGACATATCGATTTTTAAACAATTTCTTGTGTCAGATATTTCAGATTTTTCAGGTTATTATTTTAAATATGAAACCCAAATTTTATTCACAAATAGGCGGTAACGACCTGAACTGTCCAAAGTGTAAAAGTTGACATTGGTGATAGAGTATGGGAAAAAAATGTCAAAATCTGTAATCGAAAATGATGAATAACTTGATAATATCAAATTGAACATAATGCATATTTTTTCCTAAATCTGCCCAATGTCTGCCTACCAAAACTCAACTGTTAGCCGTCAAACTCAATTTTTTAATAAAAACTACACGTTTTATCAAAACATATTTATTGCCAACTCCAAATTATAAATAGCTCATCAAAATTAGAACAAAATCGCTGAACAGATTATTTTAAATAATCGAAACAAATATCTGAATAAACTGAAAACGTCAAATACGAGAAGAATTTCTAATAAACGCGTCAGCATTCAAAATCTGGTTTTGTCAGATGTTGATATGGTGTTTTACGCGATAAGGATGGAATTTGTTTTTTCGTAACACTTTATTTACAGGGGTCTTCATATTTTTCTTGTAGTTGGCAATTGTAGTTTTTTAATCTCAGCTCGGGGATAGTGTTGTAGTTCCGGGTTATCTGCCAATAAACAACATACATTCGATTTTCCGGTGAAATGAACCATACTATCTAATTCTGCTGTCTAAAACTCACTCTTTATTATTAACACTACAAGGATACAACAAAATTGTAATATATTTGACAATTAATGACACAACTTACTTAGTTTTTCGATGATAATTTTCGATACAAACTAGTTTTACGGCTAACAGTGGATTTTTTGTAGACCAACATGTATAGCAAAATTGAAGAGAATTTAATTATACAGGGTGGGGCACTACCAGCGAATTATTCTATAGCATTAAAACGACAAATAATGTTAGAAATGTTAAAGCATACATATGTCAAGATGATTTGAAACTACATTTTAAAAATATTTTGAATTGTACGGGGTGCTCTAGAAACACGTACCATATCAAAGTTGGGTTATTTTAAATGGATTATTCTGTATTTTTTTCTATTTTTGAATTGTACGATAAAAAATAACGTTTTTTCTTTAACATGTCCCTATACCTACTTACTTCCGTTTCTGAGATAAATCGATTTTACCTGATTTGCAGACCCTCCAAAAAAAATGCAATAACTTCAAGATAAATAAATATTTTTCAAATGTGGTTTCAAATAATCTTGACATATGTATGCCTTAAAATTTCTAATATTAATTGTCGTTTTAATGCTATAGAATAATTCGTTGGTAGTGCCCCACCTTGTACATCGATTTGGCAAAAAATATACCCGGTGTACCATGGTCGTTACCGACCTAAGTGTCAATGAACTTTGAATTTGATATTTTAAATAACCTAAAAACCGTGAAATATCTGTTTTTATGTTTCCATTTAAAAAGTTGACAGGTGTTCCATTAAAGTGGGATGGCCTGTATAATTAAAAATATTTTAAAACTTTAGCCACTGAGGAACGTAAAAGAATGGTTAAAACCTATTTTGAAAAAATCTACTTTGTAAAGCCAATATTCTAGGTCCACGTACCTACTACACGGATATGCTGTATATGAGGAAAGGTTTTTACGGAAACAAAAATTAAGAAAAAAATCGGCACTAAAGTTATTCATTATACGACGGTTTTTGCAAAAAAAAAATTCCACTGACAACTATGCAAAAATCATCTTCCTATAAAACTGTACAAAAAATACAAAATCTAAAAGAAGACAAGATTAATGTAAATCAAAAACTGTCATCACTAAATAGTGAGATTTTGTGAATAACGATGCAAACACACACAACAAAGAGAAAATCGTAAAAGCATGTGAGGACGCGTTGTTAAAATTTGATGTAGCTGATGTAGTAAACATAGAGTATACAGGGTTTCCACGGCCTAGAGGGACATAAGGAAAATACATCCAAATCCGTTTTTTGTGAATATTATCTTCCTAACACTTTCTTTCTTTTATGCAGAATAAAAGCATAAATAGCAAAAACAAACAAAAAACTGAATTGAGTTTAAAAAGAAATAAAAAAAGTATAATCAGGATTCGAATCGACCAACTGAGCTACGAGCTACAGGGGCATCGCATTGGGTCGGGTCTAACAAGAAAATAAACGATTAATTTTTTAACAAATTTAAAAATCTTATTTTCTGACTTTACAATTTTTTTTAACTATTTATGTCAGATTGGTCTTTATCACACCAACAATGTCATTCAACACTTATATTTAGATAATAAGGAGATAATATTCACAAATCCAATTTTGCTTTTAGTTTCCTTATGTGCCACTCAGCCGTGGAAACCCTGTTAAATAAACTAAACGGGAGTGGGCAATTTGCAACTTTTTGTTATTAATTTAGTTTCATCACCAGAAAACTTTTGTACAAGGAAGCAGACATTGTTAACATTAACGAAAATTAAATTACAGCTTACGTTTTGCGTTTTGTCAATTTCATTTATTGTTGTATTGTGATGTAAGTACATTGTGTGCCAAAAGTTGCTATCAATTTTCTCGTTTTAAATACTAACCTATAATTTCTTTTCCATCGGTCGATTGTCCATATAATTCTGAGTTTATAGTAAAACCTATGTTATGTTATTCTTGACCGTTTTTGATATACGCCATTTTTTAAAAAAATAGTATCTCGCAAACCAGTTGAGATTATAAAATTAAATTTATGAAGCAGTTGGTTGGAAATCAAGGCTTACTCCTGGTGTCCTACTGGTGGTTCCATTTTGTACCATATGAGCATAAGGAATTTTCAAATATCACAATCAAAAATGATCAAAAAGACAATTTTTTCAAATGGCACCTTCTGCTTTTTTTTACATCATTTGAGAGAAAATAGAAAATTTCTTATACAAAATTCGTATCGAATTACGTAAAAAAAAATGAAGATGCTATTTGAAAAAAAAAATTTTTTTTGATCATTTTTGATTGTGGTATTTGAAAATTGTCCTTGTCCATATGGTACAAAATGGAATTACCAGTAGGACATCAGAAGTAAGTCTGGAATTCCAGTTAACTGTTCTATAAATTCTATTCTCTACTGATTTGAAAGATACAAATGTTTTCGCTAGCTATTACGAAGGCCATTTTTTTGAAAAAAAGATAACATATATCTCAAAAACGGTCAATCGACTCATGTAAAAGGAATTATAAGTTTGTATATAAAATAAGAAAGTTGATAGCAACTTTTGGCACACCCTGTATAGCTGAAGGTCTGAATTTTTTTTAATTTTAATCATTTTGATGAATGTTAGTATAGAATGAAGTCCAAAAGTCTGAAACATGGCTTTTAACAAGAAAACGATTTAGTTTTTAGCAAAATCCTAGGAGAAGTTAATTTTTATTCTTAAAAAGACAATAATGTGACTTTTCAACATTCAATTCTAAATTCTGAAGTCATCATCCATTTTTTAAATGACAACTGTGCTGTTTTTATTGGTAATTTGTGTAACTTTGATAAGAAAAAATTTTTATGTAAAAGGTTTAAATAGTTGTTATTCGTGTTATTATTAGTATTTTGAAATAGTGAAAAAACAACTAAAAATTTTCTTTAAGAAATTTGTCGCATCAATCCAACAATCTTCTTAAAATTTTACTTATAACATAATTATATTAATGATAACGACGTTTTGCAAACATTAGGTTGCTTTTTCAAGTTATAAAATTCTAAAATTAAAACAGTTACAATTAATAAGTAAGCAAAAACAAAAAGATCATACGCACCTGTATAAAAATCTTATTTGATAAATTGATTTAAATAGTTAAATTACGAAATGTTGTTGGGAGGTGAAATACTACACCTCAAGTTTTTTAGTCGTTTCTTTTCACCATTTCAAAATACTAATAATAAGAAAAATATTGAAATTCAAAATGTAAAAAATTACATATTTTTCGTTGTATCAGTTCTTGTTTATTTTCTTATAAACCCTCATTTTACTATTGCTGTTGAGATATGGATTCTTCATATTATACCTGAAATACATGATGCTTTCACTGTTTTATTTTTATTTCCTGTTATTTCTGATCCCACGCATTTTAATTTCATAACTTTCCTATTGTTTTTTGTCCAATCTCAAGTTTATATTGTGTTGGTTCTTTGGCAGTGCTTTTTCTGTATTGATTTTCATATTAAGCCGTTTATATTGTTGATTGAAAGTGTGCAGCAGCCTCTGTAACTAATCTTCTGAATCAGCAATGTGTACAGCATCGTCTGCATAACGAAATATATTGCAGTGATGACAACTCGGTATTTTACAAAATAAATTCAATTGACTTCTATTAAATATTTATAATTCTATCTCAGAATCTTGGTTTCTTAAGTACGTGGTTTGAGATTTAAAAAAAAATTTAATTCAATTTAAACTTAACTGTCTGTTAACAATGTTTATATTTTTGTTCGTTATTGTTTGTTTGTTAACTTTCGTAAAATTATTATTGTTATTCTATATTGACAATTAATATTTAGATAAAACTGAAGAAGCTAAGTATATTAGCAAAACGTCTTCTTTAATAAATTAAATGTATATGTAATTGCTGTTTTTCTTGCGACATTTTAAATTTAATACAACTAAAACAATGAAATGTACAATTATTTATTCATTAAATTTAAATGAATTTTAAATAACGCTACATGCACGTTTAAAAGCAACTTTTTCTGTGTACAAAAGTTTCTTTATTTATTATTCTAAAGTTGTATACCGTACTTAAGTATACACCTCTAATGATCTCATAATAAGAGCTAAATGTGCATCAGGTGTTTTTTAGTGCGTGTATGCTGCTGTACAGAAACACTTGGTTTTATCGACACGAGTATGTTATGCATTCTAAGTTATCGCTTAGATAACAATTTGCATTTAAACATTCAATCGTCGTTACACTTATCTGTTGGCATTACTTAGTTTCTACTATTTATACGTGTCCCTATTACACGAGATGTCGTAAGACACACATTTCACTTTCTTTATTACATTCTTGTTTGATGCACCATGTTGATTTCACACATTTCATTGTTTTATGCTCAAAACGTTCTCTCTCCACTTTTACTTCACTTTAGGACGTACACCTAATATCGATTTATTCTCATACAATACATAAGTTTATCCTAATACTATACAATGCACATGGTTTCAAATTTATACATTGCAACGACCTGCGATCACTGCAACATGTATATAAGCGTTTCTCAGTGTAGGTCCTGTTTCATTGAGAAAATTGTCTATTTATTTCGTAGTTGTTTTAGTTTTTTTTTTTTACTAATTATGTTGCTTACCTTAATAGTAATTTCATGCATAAATTATTTTGATTATTGTAACAACAAATGTTGCAAATTTTAGTGCCGCTTATGCTAACGTGGCACGTCGAAAAAGTAGAGTCCACCACAAAAAGTTTGCACTTTTTAATTTTCATGTTGTATGAAGTTCAAGGTTCCAGCAATAATAATGTATTCATCGTTGTATAATGCATTCTCATTTTCATTAAATTAATGAAAAACCCTTACCCAAGTTCACATATTGTTTCCAGCTGACGTTTTCATTTACAATTTATTTCGCATGATCGTCAAATTCTGAGTTTATCCGAGTAGTAAAACAGTACCGATCCTGGACTACAACTTAGTGCGAAATTTGAATTTGTGGTGGGGGAGCTTCGGTTGCACTCGTTTGCCGTCTGTGGCATGATCGAGGGGGGGGGCCGGGATAGGGTGCGGGATACGTTTGGGACTGTACTAAATTTACTAAAGTGAATAAAAAATCCTGATGTTCATTAAGGTTTAATGCCCAATACAGAGCAAAAACAACTAAACAGAAAGGAACATCTAAACAGATCTGTTGTTGTAATAGAACTGCAAATGCTATTATTGTTGATATTGCTCCACGATTGACAATAACAAGTCTGTTTACACAGGAACTGGTCTGTTTATACAGGTAGTGGTCTGTTTATTGAAGTGAAACAGTAAAGCAATATCAATAACAATAACTGCTGCAGTTATATCACAACAACAGATCTGTTTAGTTGTTTATCAGGCTATCTGTTACACCTCATGAACGTTATCAGCATTTCAGTTTAGTAAATTTCGGTTACAAATCAAAATTACATTTATTGTTGACCTAAGTAAAGGTTAATTATTCCAACATTCGGTTTCAAATTACAGGGCGTTAACCTTGCAAGCAACCTTGAAAGTTCCTGATCGATCCCGAGCGAACTCAATCGATTCCGAACGACCCCAAACGTTTCCCTGACCCCTCCCATTAGAGGTTGTTAACCTTGTCTGAACAACGTTGCACATTACCGATCCATCCCGAGCAATTCCGAACGATCTCCGGACCCCTCCCGAACAAACAAACATTTAAGTTAGAATTGTCGTCCAACGCTAATTCCATAATTCTCCTACATTAAATATAAAATGTAGAAAGAAGTAAAGACTTAAGTAAAAACTAATTGTGTTTTTATCAATGAAGTTTTAATGCAGAAATATGAATAAATAAGGGAGAAATTCAAACCCTTATAAGATTACATCTATTGGAAAAAGAATAATATATTCAAACAGTTTGGAACTATAAATGATAATAACGTAACTTGTTTATCAAAATTGAATTTGGCGAAAGTTATACACTCGCAGTTGCTAACTGTATTTTTCCGAAATTGTCACTAAAGTACAAACTCACGTGTTTTATTTGCCTCGGCTATCGCCTCTACAACTAAAACACATTCGTCATGAAAAATCAAACTTTAGTACTTTGATACATAAATAACTATTAAATTTCATCAAAAAGTTTTAAAGTTATATTAAAACTCATAATTTTTTTTATTTATAAAAATCGAAATTGTTTAATATTTAACCAATATCGCTAATAATAATTATAAGTTACAAATAGTTCAAGCTTATAATAAGATTAATATTAAAGGTTCACTTTATTTGTTTCAAAACTTTTATCACCTACTTTCATAAGAGTTCTTAAAACATCATCAAAATCCAAAAATTTTATACGTTAGTAGAGTACAATTTTGTTGCAATGTTGTTGTGTGCAAAAAAATGCTCCAGCATGTAATATAGATGAAAATGAAAGAAAAAGTTCTCTTCCTGAAAAAATTGTGAGAGATGTTGACGATGTTACATCGATTTTGCTATCGAAGAAATCCAGAAATGCTAATTACAAGGAATTAAGTGGTTTTAATAACTGGAAACAGCAAATGTTGGTTGTGGGGTAAACAAAGAAGAGTTATTTCTTTAAGCCAAAAACAGATTTGCGGCCTCTTTAATATGGAGAAAATATAGCGTATTAAGATCGACATTAAACCTCACGAAAACATTTCACAATATGGCAAGTTAATCGCTTTTTTGAAGAACGAATAAAAAAATTAATCGTCCAAGAAATTAAAAGTTCTTGAAAGAGAGCATATTCAAGAGTTTCTAGCAGAAACATTTAATTAAAGATATATGATGATGAAGGTAGGTCGAATTTGTTATTTGAGAATGAAATAATTTTTGACATTACAGGTCGCACTAATTTTGAGTATGTCATAAGGATGTCGATGTTGTAGATTATTGAACATGTCAATCGATAACGTAGATGATAAAGAATCTTATATGTTGGTATCTGTACCATATACAAAAACATATGTATCACGTTGCTTTACGATTATGAAAGAAGGATTTTTAGTTAATGTGCTGGATATTTGTAGAAACTATACCTATGTTTCTGGGACCTAAAAATATTTCTCACAAGAGGCTGGTTTTGTAGTGTAGAAATGAGAATTATACAGGGCAACTAGTAGAAATCAATACTCTATCCAAAATACGATCAACAGTAGCTGACTTTTTGTAGTTGCCAGAACCAAAATCGTACACTGGACACAGTTAGACACGCACATCAGCGACTTTATTATCAGATGCTGGAGGCGGTTTTGGTATGGTCCAACGTCAGGGTCGATGGAAATCGACAACCGTGGCACAAGACTAAGTCGAAGAGTCAGTATCGGACAAAATAGTCACTGCTAAGTTATTACGTATAGTGAGAAGGAAAAAATCGAATGAATGTGGAAACAACATTGAAGTGACAAAAATGAAGCAATTAAGTTATATCTTTTAATATAAATGTTAACGTAAACCTTAACATGAATGTTAAAACAAAATGATTTCATGATTTCAAATGATTTCATGTGAGAATCCTGTTTTATAGACTTAGATAATTGTAATTTTATGTAGGTATTTAGACAATGTATTTTCTGATGTTTAATAAACCAACTATTCAATTTTCTGTCAACTGTTGAATTATATAAAAACAATTTAATTATTGATTCATAAAACCACTAGTTAGCCGTGTAATTTTCTCTTTTCTTGATATACTTAATGAAACTTGTAGCCATGGAGCGTATTAAGGCCCTGGACCCCTTATAGAATGTGCACGAATGTGTGGTGAATAAAAACTGAAGGTTATGATTGAGGCGACGCTCTGCACCACGAGTGGGTGCTTCTTTAAGCCGTTGACCAAAAAATGAAAGGATTTAATTATAAAATATTGTGAAAAAATATTTGTTATTCAATCAAAATCATCATTTTATGACGTCATAATATAGAGGTGTTGCATAAAAACAATCACATAATCAGTAAAATTTATATTAACCTATAATGTGGTATCAGTTGAAAATTAATTTTTCCTAAAATGTATTTAATAATTTATATCACAAAAAAAACTTTGTAGTTATGTTTGACACAAGTGGATTTATTTTGGTCTGTTTCTAACATGAGAATTTCTTATATAAAAATGAAGTGTATAATGTTTTTGTTACATTAATGTAATTTAAAAACAATCTTTTGCATAAGCCACGTGATTACGAATATCTTAGTAATTCTTTATTTTACAAAAAATTATTAAGTTTTGAAAAGAAAATAACTTTTTAATCGAATTAATATACACAAAAATTTCTCAAGATCTAGAAAAAATCAAGGAATGAATAAAATTTAGAATTTAGATAGTTGAACTGTAGTACTATTACTAAAGCAAACTTTCTACACCCAAAGTGACCTGTGGTTATCTGTATTTACTTGAGTTTCTATTTTATTAATATAACTTTAAAAAAAAAATACCCTTTTGTTTATCTCTTTTTCAGTGTGAAAAACTTCGATCTAATTACTCGTAAGTACACCCACGATCGGTCTTCGACTAACAGAGCTGTGGGCTAGGTTTTCAACACTGTGACTTAATTTATAATTTGCTTACAAATAAATCGTAAGAACCTGTGCATAAAAAATGCACCATTTAATTTAATAATAAAGACTTTTAAAACAAAATCATCATTCAAAGATATAGACTTTGAAGTATGTTCCTTTGAATTTTTATAGAGATATGTCAAATATTATACGTGTTTTAAACTTAGCTTAACTAATAAGATGAAAAAGTAGGCACTAGAAGAAAAGTTTGAAAAAGAAATAGTCAATTTATTAATTATTAAAATAATTATGAGCATAAATAATTGTATTCCCTAAAAATTTACAATTTCTATAATAAATAATGTTGATTGAATACTGTATTTCATTCTGACATTTTTATTCAAATAATGAATGATAGAAATATCAAGAACCCAGTACTCAAAAAAATACTTTTTGAAAATCGGCTGTATTTTGTTACAAATTGAGATTATGCAAACAAAAGTTGTAGGTAAGATCTTAAACTATAACTTTTATTTGAATCTTTTACATATTTTTTAATTAAAGAAGTTTAAATTTAAACAATTAGAAATTGTAAACATTTTCAATTTTTTTAAATCACAGGTCATATCCCTTGGAGAAAGTTTTTTAATCTGACAGAATACGTTTCCTAATTTCATCGATTTCTTAATTTTATTCGACAAATGTGTATATTGATTATTGTTTAAACAAGAATGTCATACAACATATTTTCTGAAATTAAAAAAAAAAGTATATCTCGAACTTTGGGTTGCCTTGTTTCAGCAATCATCTAAGCAATGATCTAATCTACACATTATTCTGTTATGTAAAATACCTCGTTTAGTCAAAAAAACAGCAATATCTACTAAACATTTTTATAGTTACCTTTCAAATTAATCAAACATAGTTTATACATAACAGAAATTGAATGTTACATAACTTCATAATAAAAGCTCTTATAGTAATTTGTTATTGTTAGACTCATCTGCTGCATTATTAAAAATAATATACTTAGACTAAATTGAATAAGTAAACTCATTTTTTTGTTCACTTTGATGAAACATAATACTTAATTTATTTAAATAGAAGCGTCTCGAGAGAACACGTTTATTTTTATTTTATTTTTTAATAAAAAGAAAAACTAATTATGTTTGGAATTATTCATCTGTTTCAGTATTATAATCTTAATTGCATACAACGACCTCCGGCAGTCCAAACATTTAATTCGCCTAATTATTTTTTTAACTATATCACCATTTTCAAATTTAATTTAAAAGTAGAAAATATTTTGTGCGCATACGTAAACGGTTGTTTCGAAAATTGAAAATTAAAGGAAAATTGAATTTCTGCGGTTTAATGACTGCAAAGGAATTAATTACCGTTTTCTTAACTCGGATTTATATAAATCTACTTTTTAATACGAGAAGTACTAATTTACAATTTGCACGTCTTCATCAGAAGAAACCATAAATTCCGCAAGAAACCGTGTCGAACTACTCAACTACGAAATGGAAGTATTAGGTAACATTGTAGATTATATTTTTGGATTTGTCTTAAATTATAATTTGACGACAGTTGTGCAGGATATTTCAAAAAATTAGGTATCTGCAGTTTTTAACATTCAAACTAACACTACTATAGTTGGGTTCGGTTTAAGTTGTGCATGTTGATGTTGCTAGAAATGATAATTTTAACATTATAAACTAAATGCTAGAGTAACATAGAATGAATGCATATGTCCTGCATACTAAGCATAGGCAGTGTCGTAAACGTACGACGTATCGTATCCGTCATTTACTGTCAAATTTGTTTATTGTCGTTTGCTTGCTACGTGTTTTGATTAAACTTCCCATACTTATTTTAAGTTGCAAATTTTAGTGCATTTTTTTTTCATATGAAGCTACGAAATAAGCACTTAGAATCACAAACACAGAAAGTATTTTGAATGAGAACGTAAAAACCCGGGTTCGTTCCTATGCGGGTATTTTTTATTACACAGCCAGGCTATGTTCTCCGTGCATTTATGACTAAAAGCATTTTATGTGTGACTATAGATCAGTGGCGGCTTGTCCATATGGTCATTTGGTCAATGACCTCCCAAAAATTTTGACAACATATAAAAAAATATTTATTATTACGTGTTTTATTAAAATAGGTAATTAAGTCGCAAGTACAATAACTTAAAATTTATCGGCCGTCGTTCGTAATTCATCTTCTTCAACCTTGGGCTGGCGGTGCGAATTGTCCTCATTGAATTAGATCTACCCGGAAAAACTCGAAAAACGTGCAGCGCCCGAATAAACGCGAACGTCCGAAACAATATTCAACTTTGGGTTATGAGCCGGATCCCGCAGTTTACGTTGACTTCGTATAGGGTGTACAACTACGCTCGATTTTTGATTCGATTTTGCGTGTTTTAAATCAATTTAAGAATTTATATTGATATGTTTTACTGTTGTTGTGTTGTTTTGTAAAAATACTATTTTTGATTCGCGTGTGCATGCGCTATAATAGAAAATGTCGGTAGTGCAGAAAATTAAACAACTAAAAGTACTAACAAACTTAATTTTACAAAATTAGTTGAGTTCAAGGCAAATGGTCGTCCTTTGCCAGAACTAAGTTTACGACAGACTAGCAAAGACAAAAATAAAGATGTTCATCGAAACTTTGGCAAGGTAATGTACCATTTAGCTAACTGGAAATGTGGTTGTGAAGTATCAAATGTATTTTACTGTTTTGTTTGTTTATTATTTTCTAAAAACTCGTCAGACTCGCTATAGTCCAAATCCGGTGTCAGAGATTTAAAACATTTAAAAGAGGAAATAAATAAACATGTTTCGTCTGCAGAACACATGAAATGCTCGGTAAATTTTGCAACCGTAGGAAATGTTGATATTCGTACACAGCTAGACAATGCTTATAGAAAATCCCTTAGAGATTTTAATGAGAATGTTTCGAAAAATCGCTATATTTTGAACACAATTGTAGATTGTATAAAATTTTGCGGTGCATTTGAGTTATTTATATTTTTTTAAGTATGCCTATTTTTTAAATTAATTTTTGACCTCCCAGTATGATTGACCACGAGCCGCCACTGCTATAGATGTTTTAACAACATTTTTTTGAAATCTTGAACCGCATACTTATTTTATTGCCGAAAGCATCAATGGATGCCTGTCATGTGTTAAAATTTTGGTTTGGTGCAATTAAAAGCATATTTTGAAGAATACATTATCGCGTCATTAGATTATTTTTGAAACATAATCAAAAACATATATTTTGAGAAAAACTAAAAACTTATACATGAGGGGCGTAGAATCATAATTTGTCTTTCTAGATTTTTTGTTTGAACGTTGTATGTATTAATTTCTATAGAAAATAGTGTTTTTGCGACCGCTGTTTTATGCATCACAACAACAGGGCATATACCCTCTTAATATTAGCATACATCAGAAGCTTATGGAATTTCTATAAATACCATATCCAAAATCAAAAAAAGACTTTTAGAAGCTGAAAAAGTTAATAAACGTCCACGTACACCATCAAAGAAACGCAATCGACTAAAATTCAAATCGTGTGATGGCGACGACTATGTGAACGATATTGTAAAACAAAAATTTATGACATGTATAATACTTTATGAATTAAGTAATTGTAGGACTTAATGTTACCGTTGCTATTCTAGAAAGGGAACCTTCAACTTGTGATTTAATCAACTTTAGAAAAAGTAGTTTACGAAAACATTGTATGGGTTTTTCGTTTAAACTAGATGATGGAAGACGAGGCCTGTTTAAATTACCACACATTGCAGTTAGTAGACTTCGATTTCTAAGGAAATATACTAAAAATTACACATCTAAATTGTACGATCCAGTTTATTTAAATGAGACTTGGATATTTTCTAGGTGGTCTACAAAAAAAGTTGACATGATTCTTCTTCGACCAATAAACAAAAGCCGATGGGAGAAGGAAAACGGTTAGTTTGACAATTTGTAATTTAATTTAAATTTTATTTACGTTTGATTGCAGGTTTATTGTATTAAATGCTGGAAACAAAACAGGTGCTGACTATCATGGCGATATGTGTGCAGAACTATTTATAAAATTGTTCAGCGAAGACTTGATTCCGCACCTAGTTTAATAATATTAGATAACGCAAGTTGTCACTCAAAATTTCCTGAAAAAGTACCAAATACGTCCTCTACAAAAGATATTATTTGTGAATATTTGCAGATACCATTTGAAACGCACATGTTTAAGAGATAATGATTAGCATTAGTGTTTGTAAATCCTATACCAAAAGTGTATGAAATTGATCAAATCGATTTGAACACAGGTCACAGAGTACTCCGCCTGCCACCATGTTATTATCAATTTAATCCCATCAATCTAATATGGGCAAACTGTTACAATAAAAGTACAACGACAATTATGTAAAGGTAATTTGGAAAGAGGCTTTAGAGAAAATTTATGCCAACTATTGGCCAAAGTGCATCGAATATTGTGAAAAAATTATATTTGATTGGTGGAACCAGAAATACATCATCTCCCCGGAATGTAGAACGTCCCATAGATACAAACAGTAGATTCTCTATACGTATTAGTGTTTCCTTCAGTCACCGATAGATGGCGTTATGCGTTGGCTTTTCGGTTCTGTCATTGATTGAATACCGCAATCATAGTGTCGTGTCCTGTAATACAGGAAATAATGTTACCACACGACGGAACAATGCAAAAATTTAAAAATAGAATTTTCTAAGTTTTTAATATTTCATTTGTATAAATATTACTAGGATATACTATTCAGTTTGTTTGAATTAAATAAGTAAGTAGTAAGTAAGTATGTTTTTCTTCAAGCGTGCTAAAATATGAATTTTACTATACCGCATTGAATATATAGAACGACTACATTATTTTACGGCGTACAATAATATTATTATTTTACGCTCAATTAGTAACTTAGTTTGCCGGTAGAGGTATTAGCACTTTTTAAGCAGAAACGCCATTTAAAATTTAAACTTTTAAAAATGTCGCAAATTGAAGGAACTCCACCTAAAATAAAACAAATGGCCGATGCCTTAGTTGATCCCCAACAAATCGCGCAAAATATATGATTTTGCTTACAATAAATTTTTGAAATGGGCGCAAGAAAATAATATAATCAATTACACAGAAAATGTTATGTTAGCGTATTTTTCCCATTTGGCGGAAACTATAAAAGTTCGTCATTATGGGCACAATATTCCATGCTAAAGTGCCAATTAAATATTAAACATGACATACACTTAAAAAATTACGCAAAATTAATTTCCTTCTTGAAGCGCCAAGCTGATGGGTATCAACCAAAAAGCAAAAGTTTTCTCAAAAGAACATTTTAATAACTTTTTACAAAATGCGCCAAACAATGAATATTTGGCCATGAAGGTAATTTCAAATATAACTTTTTCAATCGCTAAAGTAGATACTATTTTCTTAGATCGTATTAATATTCGGAGTTAGTGGGGCATGTCGTTGCGACGAACTAGTCAATTTAAGAATACAGGATATCGAAGACCTGGAACGTATAATACTAGTAAAAATTCCTAATACTAAAACGAATCAGTCACGGACATTTACCATAGTTGGAGATTTTTATTTAAAATTATGTAGACAATATATGACACTTCGACCTAATGACATCAACATAACAAGATTCTTTTAAAAATACCAAAATGGTAGATGCCACCGTGTCGTTATGGGGATACATAAAATTTCAGGTATACCAAAACAAGTGGCAACTTTTTTAAAACTACCTAATCCAGAGGAATACACTGGTCATACACTGCGACGAACCTCAGCTACATTGTTAGTTGACAATGGTGGAGACATTACCACTCTAAAAGACACGGTGGATGGAAATCTAACAATGTAGCTGAGGGATACATCGAAGACTCCCTTTCAAACAAACGTGAAATTGCCAATAGAATATTAGGGTGCGGTGAAGGTAACACATCTACCGTAACATCAGGTGATCTTAACAGGCCTAGTACTTCCACCGCAACATCGAGCATATCCCAGTCAAGTGAATATAAAATCCATCACGACTATAATGACGTCAATGTCAGTTCTAAAACAGCAAGTAGTGGATTAAATATTATTAACTCGACATTACAAAATTGTACCTTTAATATTACTATAAATAAGAAATAGGTATTTTTTCCACTATATAGTTACTACAAAAGAATGTTTGTTTTAAGTTTTCATCTGAAATAAGAGTTAATTATTATTATTGTTGTATTGTTAAATAATTATAGCTTTCTTTCTTACTCTACAAATTAATACAAAATTTTCCTTTTACAAACCGTGTTAATACACACAACAAAAATAATGTTGTTTGACAGTCATGTTCGACAGTTGTAAAGTTGAGTTAACGCTGTTGCCTATTCATTCTAAAACCACCTCAATTACTTCAAGAATTTGGTTTTTTACGCTTGAAGAAAAATAGTATATGCTACATGGAGTCGAACGCCTTTTTGTGTTTTGCTCAACACAAAAAGAATGCGTTCTACTCCTAGTAGCATAATATACTATTATTGTCAGTACGGCTCCACATGAAGACAGATTGGTACGCAATAATTGTCAAGGTTACATATATATATATATATATATATTACTAATAAAACGACATTGTAGTATACAATGGAGATACAAAACATTCCTTCTCTAAATAATTGCATTGAAAATATTCAGGGTTGCCAAGTAAGAGAGTTTTAAGTGTCAGCCTGAATTGCTTATATGTGCTTATTTGTTTTATATTGATAGGCAGATTATTAAACATTTTGCAACAGTTGTATTGTAGGTTATTCTGAAATAATGATGTTCTATGATGACCCGGGTTTAAAAGGTGTTTATGGCGCGAATTATGACTGTGTTCGCCGTTTGAGAAGCGTATATGGAACTTATAATCATAGCAGCTTATTTCTAAAATATACGTATTCGTTACTGTGAGAATCTTTAAATTTTTAAAGAAAGGCCTACATGACGATCTTAAAGGCAAGTTACAGATAAGCCGTATTGCTTGTTTTTGCATTATTAATATACGCTCTGTGTTAACACTGCCACCCCAGTTGGCTATGTTTTATGAGATACATGAATGGAAATTTGCATGATAAAATATTAATAATGCATGTTTATTACATACATTTTTTAAAGTGAGAAGTGCATAGCAAGACCTTTGGAGCGTTTTACATATTGTATATATGTGTAATGATCAGGAAAGGTCATGTCTAACCGTTAGTCCAAGTATTCTTGCCGACTCGGAGCATGTGATACCGGCTACATCCTTTATAGTTGAAGTTTTTCGTAGACTGCCAAAAAGAACTACAGACGTTTTGTCTTCGTTTACAATTAACCCATTGCTATCGTTCCACCTGCGCAGCTTATTTAAGATAAGGTCAGTTTTAACGCAAAGGTCCGTTATGTTACCTGATTTAATTTAAATATTCGTATCATCAGCATAGGATGTTACAAAAATACTACTTTGAGAATCATTATCTATGAGATGCGATATATGGTCGTTGGAGTAGAGCGAAAAAGTGTAGGGCCAAGTATGGACCCCTGGGGGACTCCAGATGTTATTGGCCATGTAAGACTACGCTCCCCTTGCGGCAATTCTACTATCTGTATCCTATTAGATAAATATGATTTAAAAAGATCTATCGTAGTGCCCCGTACCTCATATTGAGACATTTTCTCGAGAAGCTTATTGTGGTCAACAGTGTCAAAAACGGCAGACAAATCGACAAATAAGCCAGCGGTTAAAAATCTCTTATCAACAGAAGTCACAGTACAGAAAGAAAATTGCACAATGCAGTATTAGTTGATTTATTTTTAATGAAGCCGTGCTGAAACCTGTTTATAATATCAAATTTTGATAAGTAACTGATAAGTTGTGTGTTTATCGCGGATTCAAAGACCTTTGAGAAACTAGGTAGTATGCTAATGGGCCTGAAGTTGTAGACTTCGTGCGGATTTCACTTTTTGTAAAGGGGCTTGACTAGTTTTAGACTGTTTGGAAAAATACAGTTTTGTATAGTTAAGTTAATTATGTATGTTAGTGGTTTCGCAACAGAATGTTTCACAGATTTCAACAGATTATTATTAATCTTATCGTGTTCATAGAACGAAGATGGTTTTAAAGAGCTAATAATAAACACCACATCAATCACAATTAGGGGGACAAAAAACATTGAATGACACAACGCTGGAATTGATGTATTACAATCAAGGGGTTGTTCTATAAAATCTAGAAAAGCGTGCACAAAACATTTCAGCTGCTTCCGTGTTAGACACTACAGTCCCTTCTTTAATAATTGCTATATTTTCCTCTTTCTTCTTTCCATTTACTAGATTGATGATTTCTCATGTCGTTTTAATCTTATTACATGAGTTTAATAATTTATTATTATAGTATTGTTTTTTGCCAGAGAGTAGCTTATTTTGGTACAAAGCATGTTGATTTTTAAACATTTTGCAAAATTCTGGGTAACTTGTAGAGCTCCACAGTTAACCATGGTTGATTTATTGTCGTTCTTAATGTTATTGTTTGATACAAACTGCGCCATGTTAGTATCAGAGAAATTTCTCTTTCTACGTTTAACAAGAGGAGAATTCGACGATGATGATTTCTTACAGCTTGAAACTCTTAGCACTTGCCCATAGTGATCAGAAACACCAAGATTTATATTTCTTATTTGAGAGGAGATTGTATCGGAGAGTAGCACATTATCTAAACAGGTACTTGAAGTAGCCGTGATCCTAGTAGGTTCACTAAGTAACACTTTCATTCCAAATGATAAAAAGAGATCAATCAAGGCAATTCTGTTAACATTCGTAGTGTCCAGGAAGTTTATGTTAAAGTCGCCACATAGTATGACCTTTTTTGAACTCGAAAAGACTTCCTCCAATAGGTTCTCAAGCAGACTAAGAAAAATTGCGGGATCACCACTTGGTGGTCTATATATAGTTATTACAATAACTTTGTCTTTAATTAATTTTATTCCACAGAATTCAAAATGACCTTCCCTAGGAAGTATTCTTGATGTCCACATAACATTATCAAACCTGACATCATCTCTTTGATAAATGGCCACTCCTCCAAGCTGCGCAGAGCAACAGAAATACGAGGTTAATTTTATCGCGGGGCTGCCAATGCTCCGTAAACAACAAGAAGTCGAATAAGTATTTTTCGGATATTAGTTCTAAATCGAGAACTTTATTAGCGAGACACTGTAGATTTTGATGAAGAAATGATATGTTTATTTCCGGGTTTAGAGCAGCATTACCTTGGTCACTTGTTGGATCTAAATAAAAATTTTCTTACCCTGCCTTTATGGGCGATAGGTCTTTTACTAAAAAAGGAACTCCACTGCTGCACGGAGTGATGTAAATTAAATTGGAGTTTAAGCTAACATCTCTACATTGGATGTTATGTATAAGTATAAAATGGTTTGATACGTGTTTTACTATAATAGATTTACATTTGTCACTGAGGTGAATGTCCTTATGATTATATCTTCGCGATCTTAAAATACTATTTACATCGATATAATAAACATATTTAAAACTAGAACTAATGCAGTATAATTGACAATTAATTTTGTACGCATAGTGATTGTAAGAGTCATTGTCCGTACAGTATGGCACATTTATAATTAATTAATCTTTAATTTTAAATTTAGTGTTTTAGTGTGAAATTAACAGGACTCTAAAATATTATAATAATGTAAAATGTATCGTCACCTATCGACAACTTCGGGAAGTTTATCTGGGCCTTATACATTTCGGGGGAGATGATGTATTTCTAGTGGAACGTTGGAAAACAAGTAGACGTCATTGTCGAACCTTTAATTATAAACACAGGAAATTCTAAGCTCAGAGAGTAGTGCATCGGATAGTGATTCAAATACTTACATTTTGTCTTCCTGTATAATTGTGTTTAATGTATCTGGAATATCTATTTATTTTCCTTTTTTATTATAACCTAAAAATGTATGAAGATGTATTAATTAATGATTCTGTATATTTTAATGGAAGAATAAAAACATCAGTAACTCTTATTGTTTTCTACGTATCGTAATTGACCGACTGCATACATGTTTTTGCAAAAGCAACGAATACAGAATCAAATGTTCGCTTTGCTGATCTTAAATCTAAAAATTAATTCAATCGAGTTCTGAAAAAATACATGATTACTGTTCATTTTAAGGTTACTATTTTACATTTTGTGCCCGTCATATACACAATTTGTACAAGTATTAATGGTCTTTTAAGTCATTTTCAAAATCACTACAAAACAGGTTATGTTCGTCGGTTTGTTGTGATACAACAAGGACATCTACTAGATAAAATACAAACTAAAATAAATAAATTTAAAACTGTAACATACACTTTTGAACAACCAACTTTTAAAAACCCAACTATAGATCCTCTTCTTTCTAGCCTCTTTCCGTCCAACTTTGAACATAGGCAAGAGGCCTTCCATCTTTTTCTATTTCCAGCAACTCTATTCCATCCGAAACCGCCCACTCGCTACTTCTACCCCCTATCCATGGTCTTCAGTGATTTATAGACGTGTTCCATCTTTCTGTATTTCTCGCGTTATGTTTAACCCATCTCCATTTCAGTTGTGCCATAGTTGTTACAGCTTCCTTTACTCGTGTAATTTCTCTTATAGTTTTGTTGGTAATACGGTCTTTTAGAGATATTCCAAGCATAGCTCTTTCCATTGTTCTTTGTGTTTTACGAATCTTGTCCACATCCATGTCTGTACCCCGTACGTTAATACCGGTATCACACACATATGGAAGATTCTAGTTCTGAGATGTTGTAAAATATTTTGGTTTTTTAGTATACAGAGTGAGTCATAATTACGTTTAAAGTTTTTAAGGGTGTATTTTCTGCCCCAAAATACTTAAAAAGTTTTTATAAAATTTTGTCAAAAAAGGTCAATTGTCGGAGTTATAACCGTTTAAAGATGGCGTCCAAAAACTGCTCAAACCTGTATTTCTTTATCTGACAACATATGTCAGTTTGTTTATTATAAACATCTCAACTACGATCGTTTTTCTTTTCCACCGCATCATCGATAAGTTTTTGTTTTCTGTTTTACCGATATCCAACACCATTATTGTCTGTAATTAGTTATTTTTTATTATCAATTTTCTCGAAAAAGTTGAACAAAAGAAGAGTATCTTTTTTATCTAGAAAACATAGAATTTCAATAATTTTAAATCAAATTATCAGTTTATTGAACGGATTATAAAATAGGGCCCAGAATTTCCTTGTAATTTTAACATGTCTTACAATCAGCTGATAGCTCGTAATAGTAATATGAAATGTGCCCAAATTTGTTGAAGTAGATATAGTCGTTTTGAGGAAATACTCGTTTGATCAGTTTCTGGACGCCATCTTTAAACGGTTATAACTCCGACAGTTAACCTTTTTTGACAAAATTTTATAAGAACTTTTTTTAATATTTTGGGCAAGGAAATACACCCTTGAAAACTTTAAACCTAATTATGACTCACTCTGTATAGCTTAGTTTTCCAAACGCTGACCAATTCATTCTTATAATTCTGGTAACTTCTGCCGTCTGATTTTCTTTGTTTGGTCGGATGTCTTGCCTTAGTAGATGTAGCTGTTTATTATTTCATCGTCTACTCTCACCGGTCTTTCGTCATCCGTGTTGGTCATCACCTTTATTTTATTCTTATTAATTTTTAGGCCGAATATTTTTGATTGTGTACATAGTTTTTGTAGCACGTCTTGTAGGTCCTCGTAGTTATCAGCAATAACCACCACGTCATCTGCAAATCTGAGGTTATTCAGTTTTTCTCCGTTGATATTAATACCTTTGTTTTCCCAATTAAGTGTTCTGAATACATCTTGGAGAGCTGTTATGAAGAGTTTTGGTGATATTGTGTCGCCTTGTCGCACTCCTTTTTTAAATGGTACTGGATTTGTATCTTTGTAAACTCGGATTACCGTTGTGCTCTAGGCATAGACGTTTTCAATCAATTGAATATATCTGTAGTCTATTCTACTAGTCTGTAGAGCTTGTTTCACTGCCCAAGTTGTACACTATCAAAAGCTTTTTCGTAGTCTACAAATCCTAGGTATAATGGTAGATTGTATTCCGTTACCTTTTCTATTAGAATTCTTATTGTGTACAGATGATCGCATGTACCATATCCGGCTTTAAATCCTGCTTGTTCTTTTGGCTAGTAACTATAGAGTTTATTTTCGAGTCGATTGGTGATGACTTTAGACATAAGTTTATAACAGCTGGGATAGGAGTGATATAGGTCTGTAGTTTTCCAATCTCGCTTTGTCTCCTTTTTTAAAAAACAGAACTGTGATCGCGTTCTTCCAGTCTTTGGGGATATCTCCCTCGTTTAGGCATCTGTTCATCAGATTAGTGATTTCTCTCAAATTTCGTTGTCCACCTTTTTTGATCATTTCTACCAGGACTCCGTCTTCCCTGGGTGCTTTGTTTTGTTTCATTTGCTTTACCGTGTTAGCTATTTCTTACTCGTCTGTTTCTGGCATTTCTTCCAAGTTTACGTTTATTATTTTCTGCCGGAGGTTTGTTTTTCTTTTATTCGTCGGCATTACTTTTGCTTCGTATAGTTCGATATAGAATTTTTTTATTATACATAGAATTTCGTTTCTGTCTCTGATTTCCTCGTTTTGCTTATTTCTTAGCACGTGTAATTGTGAAGTCCCAGTTTTTTTTTCGAAGGCATTTCATATCTTTTTTTGTTCTATAACTTTGTTTACCAGTTGTTCTATCTTCGTCCATTTGTTTCGTCTTATGGATTTTCTAACTTCTTTACTAATCTGAGTTATTTCTTCTTTGCTTGTTGTGTTAATTGATATTTTTCTTGTCTTAGCCTTATTAGTTTCTTCGTATTGTCCCTGAATCTCTCTTCTCTTTCCTTCTTTCTACTTGCCGTCTTGAGGGCTGCTGTTTGCATAGATAATACCAGAGATTTGTTAATTTCGTCGGTCGTGCCCGTTCGTAGTGTTGCATCATGGTGGTCGAGTTGCTTTTCCAGCTCTATTTGATATTCGGCACTTTTTTCTATTATATAATAATTGTTGTAGCATCTATTAATAACTCATTTCTTCTGGGTTATTATTACTATTACGTTACTAATACGTTTACATTTAAAACCATTTTAACCGATGTGAAAAGTAAATCATTTTGTGTTTATTTAAAAATGTAATTAACAGTTGAACATATGCTATAACCTAAACAAATTTCGCATATAAAATTTATTTCGCACACAAAAATACTTTCCGTTTGTGCAATTTCATACGTACATAGTTTTCTCGTCAAAAGACGCGTGCACCCACAAAGAAGGATTAAAAGGAAATCTGAACAATTACCGAGAAATTGCTTTAATAAATTTCTTGGAAAGATATTTCGAGCAACGTTCATGCGACACCCCAAAATCCCTGTCAGAAAATTAAAAAATTTACTACAAATTAAATTTTGTTTTTTTTTGTAATTAGCATTGTTTTCGATTCGTTGAAATTAGAAAAGGAAATTAATGAGAAATGATAAGATAATATTTGTCATTTTTTAGAGCTGAGAGACGTAGTAAAATAATACTAATAGGATTATTGTTGTAAGAAAATGTTTAATTAGAGGTATTACGCAAAGCAACCACAATGATGAGATTATCTTCAGATGTATTTTTCAGTAATGAAAACGCCAAACAAATTAATTTTATTATTCAAAATACAGTAATTTAATCGCATTGATTTGAAATACTTGATTAAATTATTATAGCTATTTTAGAACCAATTTAACCAATTTTTGGATATTCGTATCAAAACCTTATGTCTATATTATTTCAAGGTCTAAAGCAATCCGATTTACGTTTAAGCGTAATTTATATAATTAGTATAAATTGAAAATTAAAAAACAGAAAATTGTAAGTAGCCTGATGTCAGCAGTAATTTCATCAAGGCTGCGATGAACTATGCGGTGATTTGCATTATATTTAAGATATTAACATTTCGGTAATTAATTAATACTTCATTAGAGTTAATCCATCAGGGAATGAACAATTAATAAATTTAATAAAGGATTATTCCTTTTTAGGATCTTCCAAAGCTGGAGGTAAAAAGCAACACTGCCTTTATTTATTGCCAACGATTCGCTTTTGAAGGCACAAACGAAAGTTTTGCATTGAAAAAGTTCACGTCTGATAGGAACGAAACGTTGGCAATAACTCCATATAAAGGCAGTATCTCTTTGTTATCTCGACTTTTGGAAGATCCCAAAAGAAATAATTGTTAATTAAAAGCATACTGGAGGATTATAAGTACTACAGTAAAAAAAATAGTTTTTGTTTGATTAGCAAAACATCGAAAATTTTAACTTTACATCATACTAAATAAGACCAAATACTCTGATCATATTTACACTACACCTTATAAAAATAACATAGGGAGTTATGCAGCGGTTTCCAAATCAAAGTTATCACACCCCTTTTTTTCACTTTTTCTGACGAGTTGAAGTTAAGTAAAGCTAAGAAAACCCTTTGTCCGATTTTTATGAAACTTGTCATGTACCTGTCAAGGCAATAGAGCCCTTAAGGGTATTGTACGCAACTTCACATTAAATTTTCTTCACACAGTATTTACGAAAAACAATCTTCACATAAAAACGTCAGATCGCAGTCTCGGCTGTGAAGTGTTAATACGTTAATGCTAGAAGAGCATATAATGACTTTTTCTTACCTTCGACAATTTGTTAGATACTAATCTAAATATTCACCGAATTGTAAGCCATTTGGTCGGATGGTTTTCTTTTAAAATGAAATTTAGTGCTACCTGTTGGTTTCCTTATCTAACTTTTATACGTGGCGACTGTCGACGTTTGCGTGTAGTATTTTTTTATGTCGAAATGAATTCATGTACAATACCTTTAATTTACACAATTTTTTTTATTCTTATATACCATCAATTGCTTTAACAATTTCCCCAAGAATATTAATTACACAAAAATATTGGAAAAAAAGGTGTCATTATCTACATCTTTTATTTGAACTATTTTATTTAAAAACGCAATTTTCTTTTTCTTTTGTCGAGCAAAATTCCAGCCTTTTAAAATTGTTTGAGTAAACGTGTGTATAATAGTCTTCAACCGTTCGACTCCTTAACCCAGTCTAACAAAGTTAGACGTTTTTAAAACAGTTATATATTATTGTTATTTTCTCCTTAATTTTTTTAATTTAATGGTTTATATTGTGGATCTTCTTGTAGAAGAAAAAGAAAAAGAACCAAAACGTCGACATAAAAATTAATATGTTTTTTTTCTATCTATATAAGAAGATCCTATAATTGGAAATAAAACCATTAAATTAAAACAGTTTGGCCTAAACTGTCAATCAATTCATCCTTATGCAAAAACAACAAAAGAACTACCGATGTTTAATTCACATTCTTTCTAAATACGCATGTGGGAGAACAAACTAATAGTATTATATCGAACAAAGTCATACCTCGGCATTCTCTTAAAACTTGAAAATCTAAAACGTAAATCATAAAGTGTACAACTTTAATTTAATAATTACTTTAAAAAACATTGATTCGTGTATAAACCTGCGTCTGCTTAGTAGCAATTTACTAACCAACTTTTTCCCTCTTCACCCCCCTTGTATGTGTGCAACGCCATCAAATCCTCAAATTAAATGGCAACGACTGAAGATGCTTTGCTTTGCCGGTTTAACTACAGAGGTTAGGGGGTGAGTGTCTCTCACTTAACTAGGTAATAAGGGTAAACGTGTAATCGGCATGTCAAAATTGAGTTGCACAGAGTATACATATATGCGCTACCCAAATTTCAAAATTATCTGAAAGTGGCTACGAAAATTAAGAACATAATAAAATTGATTTGAAATTAAAACAAAAGTCAAGAAGGCTTTTATTGAAATTTTAAGTCTAAAACCGAGAATTTAGTAAGAATAACAAAAATCCAAACATTTACATCCACGTAATAAAAACATATATGCAAAAAATTAAGTATGAATACACCACGCACGTTAGTTGCCAAAAATGCTACACTAAATCACATCTAAGCGCAAACACTCTTTTTTCCGTCGCTTGGGGACATTAATTACTTACGATTTTCACTATTTTCTTTGTTGAAATTTCACAAGGTATTTATTGCACGAACTAATTCAAAAGTGGCATCAAAAATTTACGAAAATGCTCTCACACGATAAAGTTTTTGACGGTATATCCATCTAAAAGCCTTCCGATAATTTAAAAATTTTTAAAGTTTATACGGTTGTGTGTTACATATGCACTTACAAATACGCCACATTTTTGGTAATATTTCATTTAATTTACAAAACTTAAAAGACCTATTACCTTTCTTCATTTTTAATCCCTTAACCAACCAATCCGAAATCGTTAAAAACATATACAAAAATTGCAACTCAAAGAAGATGTTGGAGAGCCATGTGTAAGTTTAAACAATAACGGACGTTCGTTTCATCAAATCGGCACTTAAAATTATACTAAAAAACTGTGCTATCATAAACAGTTTTGAACTTAAACAAGGAAACTCAACAAAGTAACCATTGGGATCCCTGCAGCTGTAGATCTAAACATCTAGACAACAAAAGCAAAAGATATATGCTTAATCCTATTTGAGTCCAAATACTTGCATGATTTTAGTTAGAGTGCGATTAAAGACACTAGCGAAAAAACGCAATTTTTAACTACGATATTGAGACAGTAATGATTGGAAAACAAAACAGACATTACTACTGCGCACCCTAAAACATAAGCTTCCAGCGGCCCCTTTTGTTTATAACCTTTTCGTTTTTGCAACGTACCAAATTTGTTTATTAGTTATTTTCCAAAATTGTTTTTTTTAACACGTAGTAACCTAAACTTTTATTTTATTATAAGTGTATACAGAATGTTTAAAAAATACGTTCGATATTTAGCCCACTTATAGATCTCATCAGCACAAACAAAAAAGTCAAAATAAACATAAGTCCAAAATCAACCGTTTCGAGATACAGATACAATTTCTAAACCTTCAGTTCTAGGAAATTTTTGTCTTCTGCTCTGTATTGGAACCTTCTTTAAATAGCTTTTTAAAATTACATTTGTTTTTAAAATATCGTTAACTTGTGTTCTTCCAACACTAAATTTTTCAGCCAACTTTCTAGCACTGGTATTGAACTTTTCACTTTCCACAATTATATCAATATTCTCCTTAAGAGACAACCGTTTTCTTTTTAACGACATTGTAATTTTTCTGTACGGCTATATGTAACAGCACTGTTGAACATACTAACTCAAACTATGTACGCAAAATACGATTTGTGGGGTGAACCTAATGAGCCTTTTAATTAAAATTTCTCTGTACTGACTGTCTATTGTAAAACGAACATATTCTTTAAATCTGTTCTTAAATACCGGTAATTACTTAAGCCTCACACAATGAATCAATTATACATTATGCACAATTAGAACGCTAAGCTGTTGTTTACTAATGATCTTACTTAGGAATGACCGGAAATGGGAGATAGAATTACATGTATTTTTCCAAGAAAGTTTAAAAATAAGTGGGCGTAGCCGTTATCGAGAGATGGTTGCTATTAGGAGGGTCATCAATATGGATATTTCCGTATAATTGGTTTTTGACTTGAAAAACTTGGCTGGTTTTAGAGGTGGTCGCTTTTAAGAGGTGGCCGAAAATAGAGGTTTTACTGTGTAATCAATTGAGTTGTCGGTTATGTCCAGGAATTCTTCAAAGTGTCCTTGATAGGATCTGAGAAAGCCCTTCTGGACGCACGCTGGTGAATGGACCCATTTGAACAGTGTTTCCACGCACTTGCCATGATTAGTGGGTATTCTATTCGTAGTGACCCATACCTTGAAAGTTAGTTAAAATCCAGGTGGTCTTTCGCCAGCTCATCTGAGCTCCATGTGTTTATCTGCTGCTCCAGCGTCCCATTCCTCCCTTCATTTGTTCTTCACATCAAAGTTGTAGTTGTGCTAGGATATGGCTGATAACAGTGAGGGGTGTCGTAATCGGAGTTTTACCCGAGTGAATGGGGAGCCCCAGGGATTGCATGATTTTTTGATACTCTTGGGTGAAGGCGTTTTCTCTCCGTATATGAGGTGGGAAGATATAGCTAAGTATCGGGAGCCAATAAGTTAAGGTGGACTTTATTGTGCCAGATATCATTATCATTGTTCCGTGTAGTTTGTTCACGTTGTCCGCATAAGGGCTGTTTATAAACTAATCCGAGGGCAGAGCATCTCAACGTCGACGCCCTTGAGCATCATGTTGCACCGCAGAGTTTTTGGATGATGTTATTCCTTGTGTTTATTTTGGCTGCGGTCTTAGTTAGGTATTGTTTAAATGATAGGGTTCTTTCTAAGGTGATACCTAAGTACGTTGGAAAAGTATTGTGCTTTAGTGTGGCATCTTCAAAGTTGACCCTGAGTTCCCTGTTAGCAATTTTGTTATTAAATTTAAAGTCAGATACCTCAGTCTTTGCACCGCTGGGCTGGATCCTCCATTTTCTGAAAGATTAGCTCATTGTAACTAAGTTTTTTGTTAGTATAGATTCTTTCTTGAAACAGTCGCAGGCATATCGGTGATGTAAAGATTAAACAGCAGTGGAGCTAGAGCAAAGCTCTGAGAGAAGCGGTTGTTGAGGTCCTGTGATTTACTCATTCTATTCCCCAGGATGACTTAAAAAGACCGTGTTATATGCTGCAGTAAGGTCTATAAACGCGACTGCCGTCTTAACCTTGGCTCTATATGTGTCGTTAAAGAAAGTACCTGGTCGCAACGACTTCGACTGGCCGAAAGCCTACTTGTTTAATTGGTATTGATTTTAGGATTGTAAAACCACTTCTGTTGTAAACTATTCTTTCAAATAGTTTGTAGCTTACACTCACTAAGACTATAAGACGGTAATTCTTAGGACAGTTGCTAGGTTTGTCAGGTTTTAGGATGGCTATGATTTTGGCCTATATTATGTCTGAGAAGAATACTGACAGCCACCGTACTGTATATCCACCGCAGTGTTGGAGGAACTCCGGGAGCACACCATCAAGCCCTGGGGCTTTACCAGGTTTTAATTCTTTTAGGTTAATTTCGTGGTTGGTAACGGGTTGGGAATATGGTGTTTCGGTCAAGCTATCTGATTTTAGGGCTTTGAGATCTTTCTTCTTCTTGAAATTCCAGCGGGGGCGTGGAGTGGAAATTATAATGGGTACGCTTATTTCTATTTCAAATATTACGGGGCGGTGTTGGCTATGCGAGAAGTCTGTTAATACTTATGGGTGACCGTTATCGTTTGCTATGACAAAACACAAATCGGGATTGTAGCTCTGCTTGCAAACAACTGATTTGAACGTGTCATCTTTGGCGTCAAACAAGAGATGAGTGCCCTGTAGGTAGGCCCAATTAGTTAGTAGAAGTCCATTTTGATCATTCTTCCTGTATTTCCACTGTGTATAGTGGCTATTGAAGTCACCAATATAAAACCCTGGGTGGTTCGGAGAGTGGACGACGTTTTGCGGTCATATAGTAGCCGGAGGTTTGTAGATGATGTATATTGAAATGTTACCAATCTGGACAATTATTTCACAGATGTTGGTGGCTGAGAATATAAGTTTCAGGTGTGCATTCCCAGCGTTGCTTAGGACGTATGTTGCAGTCCTGTATGTTTTGTGGTATGTAGCGCCTATTAGGCCGAAACCAAGGGTGTAATATTAGTTCGCTTTCCCGCGGTGCACCCTGGATAGCTTTCTACCTTGTAGAAAGTGAACTAAATGAACTAAAAACTGCTGGCAACCAGAAAATTCTTAGGATCTCCTGATTATACACATCGTGATAAATCAGCGGGCTAGAAACAAAATGGCCCTTCTAAGGACCCCTGACAAGAAAACTAGGACCATCCATCAGAGTGTGCCAAATGAACATAGAAGGTATACGCAGAGCAAAGTGTCAGCTACTGCACAGAATTCTAATAAAGAACGACATTGATGTTGTCACGATACAGAAAACGCATACCGAAAACTATGAATGAAAATGAGAATAATGTAAGATCTAACATATCTATAAGATTGAATGACTTTTGTTTAAATCCCATTTACACTGTTTAATTTGTCGAACAAAAATCGAAGGAAAATTGTACTTTCTTTAACGACACATATAGAGGCAAGGTTAAGACGGCAGTCGCGTTTATAGACCCCTACTGCAGCATATAACACGGTCTTTTAAGTCATCCTGGGGAATAGAATGAGTAAATCACAGGACCTCAACAACCGCTTCTCTCAGGGCTATGTTCTAGCTCCACTGCTGTTTAATCTTTACATCACCGATATGCCTGCGACTGCTTCAAGAAAGAATCTACACTAACAAAAAACTTGGTTACAATGAGCGAATCTTTCAGAAAATGAAGGATCCAGCCCAGCGGTGCAAAGACTGAGGTATCTGACTTTAACTTTAATAACAAAATTGTAACAGGGAACTCAGGGTCAACTTCGAAGGTGCCACACTAAAGCACAATACTCTTCCAACGTACTTAGGTGTAACATTAGAAAGAACCGTATCATTTAAACAATACCTAACTAAGACCGCAGCCAAAATAAACGCAAGGAATAACATCATCCAAAAACTCTGCGGTGCAACATGATGCTCATGGGCGTCGACGTTGAGTTCACTTTAACTTATTGGCTCCCGATACTTAGCCATATCCTCCAACCTCATATACAGAGAGAAAACGCCTTCACCCAAGAGTACAAAAAATCATGCAATCCCTGGGGCTCCCCATCCACTCGGCTTATCTGGCCTGAGCAGGGTAAGACTCCGATTACGACACCCCTCACTGCTATTAGCCATATCATAGCACAATTCCAACTTTGATGTGAAGAACAAATTAAGGGAGGAATGGGACGCTGGAGCAGCAGATGAACACATGGAGCTCAGATGAGCTGGCGAAAGACCACCTGGATTTTAACTAACTTTCAAGGTATGGGTCACTACGAATAGAATACCCACTAATCATGGCAAGTGCGTGGAAACATTGTTCAAATGGGTCCATTCACCAGCGTGCGTCCAGAAGGGCTTTCTCAGATCCTATCAAGGACACTTTGAAGAATTCCTGGACATAACCGACAACTCAATTGATTATACAGTAAAACCTCCATTTTTGGCCACCTCTTAAAAGCACCCACCTCTAACACCAGCCAAGTTTTTCAATTTAAAAACCAATTATACGGAAAATCCATATTGATGACCCTCCTAATAGCAACCATCTCTCGATAACGGCTACGCCCACTTATTTGTAAACTTTCTTGGAAAAATACATGTAATTCTATCTACCATTTCCGGTCATTCTTAAGTAAGGTCATTAGTAAACAACAGCTTAGCGTTCTAGTTGTTCGTTTTACAATAGACAGTCAGTACAGAGAAAGTGCAATTAAAAGGCTCATTAGGTTCACCCCAAAAATCGTATTTTGCGTACATAGTTTGAGTTAGTATGTTCAACAGTGCTGTTACATATAGCCGTACAGAAAAATTACAATGTCGCTAAAAAAAACGTTTGTCTCTTAAAGAGAAAATTGATATAATTGTGGAAAGTGAAAAGTTCAATACCAGTGCTAGAAAGTTGGCTGAAAAAATTTAGTGTTGGAAGAACACAAGTTAACGATATTTTAAAAACAAATGTAATTTAAAAAAGCTATTTAAACAAGGTTTCAGTACAGAGCAGAAGAGAAAATTTCCTAGAACTGAAGGGTTAGAAATTGTATCTGTATTTCGGAAACGGTTGATTTTTGGACTTATGTTTATTTTGAATTTTTTGTTTGTACTGATGAGATCTATAAGTGGGCTAAATATCGGACGTATTTTTTAAACACCCTGTATACACTTATAATAAAATAAAAGTTTAGGTTACTACGTGTTAAAAAAACAATTTTGGAGAACAACTAATAAACAAATTTGGTACGTTGCAAAAACGAAAAGGTTATAAACAAAAGGGGCCGCTGGAAGCTTATGTTTTAGGGTGCGCAGTAGTAATGTCTGTTTTATTTTCCAATCATTACTGCCTCATTATCGTAGTTAAAAATTGCGTTTTTTCGCTGGTGTCTTTGATCGCACTCTAACTAAGATCGTGCAAGTATTTGGGCTCAAATAGGATTAAACATATATTTTTTGCTTTTGTTGTCTAGATGTTTAGATCTACAGCTGCAGGGATCCCAATGGTTACTGAGTTGACTTTTGTTTAAATCCCATTTACACTGTTTAATTTGTCGAACAATTTTGCTTCGATTTTTGTTCGATCAAATTAAAAGTTCGAATCTACGAGTAAATTTGTTGTTTTTTGACTCAGAAACTAAAAAAGTGCGAGCGACGTTTCGATTAACCAATTAACAAGCATATTAGAAACTACCACAGTGAAAAGAAGTTTTGTGACAAGTACCGTTGTCATTTATCACTTTAAAATGAGTTTGATCGTAAACATTGATAAAATAACCTAATGATCTATGATTGTAACTGATTTATGTGTAAAGATATCATTGGTGGCAAATGACTTCATTTTGAAAATTCAATCCCAACTCATTCGTTGAACAGTGAAACATTAACCGTTAAAGGAGCAAATTTCTTTGCAATTCTAGGGTTGAAACTCTTGAGTTCATATATTTTTCCATTGTCATTTCGAAAATTCTCCTCTTTCTACCTTAATACCTTAATTGATTATTGAAGTACATCGTGTTAAAAGGAGCGATAAAGTTTAATTTTTCAATTATTTTAGTAATTTAAATCTAACAAATTGTGTTCAAGCAACTGCCATAATAATAGGTAACATTTAAACTTTTGATTGATTGTGTAGATGTGAGTGAACCATCTGTGCATGCAAGAAGCTGACACCGATTTCTATTGTGTAAGTACATTTTTGAAATATATCGATAGTCTGGTGCATAAGTGATATTTATTCCGGGAATCGTGTTTATAATTTATAATTTTAATTATAAATTTTTCACTAATATAATGTCTTCTTATAAAAACTTAAATAAGGTTGACATAGGACGTTCTATTATTTCAATAGATGATTTACATGACAAGCTCTTTGAAAGAGAAGACGAAATATGCTCGTTAAAGTTGATAATTACGGAAAGAGATAATGAAATTACGCTGTTATTGAAATCAATTGATAGATTAAAAAGGCGTTTGGATGATAACATGAACGATAGCATCTCGATGGAACAATCGCTACAAGAAGAAAACACTAAATTGATTGGATTAGTATATAATCTAAAAATGGAAAATAAAAATTTACACAGAGATACGGTAGTACTGAATGACAAACTTAGTAACTTTAAATTAACGGTGAGTCCCCCAAAAGAGAGGTGTTTCGGCACACAAACGGACAGCGATACGTTGGTTATGAATTCATCTAGTCAAACTTATAAACGTTCTACAGATGTAGATGCGTGCACTCAAACTTTAATTTCTTCCAAAAAATCTGAGAAAGAGAATTCAACGGCAAAAAGCTGATACCGGAATTTCAACTCAAATGTTGAAGGTAAAGTCACTACTGCTTGTAATTATAAATCGCTCTTCGAAGAATTCCAAGAAATTAATTACAAGCCTCAGCAATCAACATATGGATGTCAACCGTCTAATATCTTAGAACCTATTCATACACTACCTTCACCATCTCCCCTGTGTAGCAGTACTCATAGAAACAATGTAACCGTCGAAAATAATAAAAAATATAATATAGTGATGTTCAGTGATGAGATTGGAAAAGACATGGGAATATTGTTAAACGCGAGTTTAGACCAGTCAATTTTGAACTATTGTATGCCTAACAGTACTTTCCATGGCATTCTCGAGAATGTTAGAAATTACAATTTTTGTAGTCCCAGCATAGTCATTGTATTAATTAGTCACTATAAAAATGTAAACAAAGAACAAATGCTTAAAAGTTTTGAAAAACTCACCCTAATCAATGTAAAACAAATTATATTATTTACTTTTCCATATAGCATAAAAGATGTCACAAGCTGAAAACAATTCATTATATAAGTTAAATCTGTCCTTATATATGATGTGCCAATATAATGCTAAATTTCATTTGATTGACGTAAATCGTTTTGTCAACAGTAAGTATGCTGACAAAAATTGCGATTCTAAATTTTCAAAAATATTTTAAAAGACAATTAGTGTTTTCACTATCTTACTATATAAATAGTTGTAACCTAGACAATGAATTGGTTGATCGAACTGACTTGACTACAGAAAATGTTATTTTTAATACACGGATTTTGGAAAGACTTTGGAATCTATTCCACAAAATTTTTTTTAGTTACAACCTACAACAGAGATACTCTCTAGCTTGAATATTTTACCAAATAAAAAAACCTTTAGATTAAATCAAAATAAAATAAATGTACAATCTCTTACCCTAGTTCACCAAAATATACAAGGTATACTAGGGAAAGATTTAGAAATAGAGTTGTTTTTAGATAGTCATAATATAGATGTTCTCTGTATTACAGAACATTGATTAAAACCACACCAGCTCATGCTAAATTTCTATAATCATCTTGTTGGTAGTTTTTTAGTAGGAAAGGTGCCAAACGTGGTGGGTCTTTAATACTTATTAATAAGAACTAAAATATAAAGAACGTAGAGACATTGTAAGCCTCTCAGTTGAACGACTTGTTGAAATAGCTTGTGTGGAACTAGAGCATTTTATTATTATTAGTGTATACAGACCACCATCAACAGACTATAATAATTTTGCAAATAAGATGGAAGAAGTCCTATCTATAACATGTAAAAAAAAATAAAAACGTACTTGTCTGCGGCGACTTTAATGTAGATTTGTTGTTACAATCTTCCTCGTTATGCATAAAATGAATTGGTTTATTTCAGTCATTTAATTGTAAAAATATATTTTTGGAGCCTACTAGAATAGCTGCAAATTCCTCAACTTGTTTAGATAATTTATTTACTAATTGTTTTGAATTAATTGATAAAAAGTATGTCATAAACAAACTTTCTTCTGACCATTGCGGCCAATTAGTTGAAATTAAATTGCCTTACAAAAACACACAGAAGAAAAAATCACGATAATACCAAAAACTTCAGGACGTTTGGAAAAATTTTAATTTTAAAACTTCCTTTGCTAGTAGTACATAACGACCCTAATATTCAATACGAAATTTTTTTTGAAGTTTTTAATGAAGAGTATGATTCAATATTTAAATCAAAAACAATAATTGCTAACAAAAATACATGTTTTAGTAAATGGGCCACTGTAGGCATCCATACAAGTAGAAAGCATCTATATGAATTATATAATGAGAGAACACTAAATCAAAGCGAAGAATTTAAGGAATATGTCAGAAACTACTTCAAAAAATTTAAATTAGTTTGTAAATTAGCAAAATCACATTATTTAAATGAAAAAATTAAGAAAAGCACTAATAAAATTTAAACAACATGGAATATCATCAATTCTGAGACAGGTAGAAATAAAATTCGTGTAAACGAATATTCTCTAAACATCGATGGTAAAACAATTAAATCAGACTCTGAGATTGCAGGAAATTTTTTTGCTAATACTCCGATTGAGCTGACTAAATCTCTAAATTCCTCTCCGCTATTAGCTGAGTCAATTTTAAAAGAAAATGTACTAGAATACTCTAGATTTCTCTCATTTAAATCTATAGGTCCAATTGATATAATCACAGTATATAACTCGTTAAAAATGAAAATACAGTTGACCTGTGGGGTCATTCTATTAGTCTTATTAAAACTATAATTGCTGTAATTGCCCCTCAACTAGCATTAATATTTAATAAATGTATTACTTGCGGTATATTTCCTGATTTAATGAAATTTGACAAAATTTCACCAATATTTAAATCACGTAGTACTCTGACCCCTCTAATTTTCGACCTATTTCTGTGCTACCAGTGTTCAGCAAAATTTTCGAAAAAATTATATTAAACCAAATGATGACTCACTTCAGTTCATTATTAAATTCTAAGCAATTTGGCTTTACAAGGGGACGTTCAACAAGCGATGCTGGTATTAAGCTTGTTCAACACATCTTTGAATCTTGGGAAAACTCCATGGATGCCTTGGGTGTATTTTTGTGACTTATCTAAGGCATTTGATTGCGTTCAACATGACACTCTAATTATGAAACTAAAACACTATGGCGTTAGGTATACGGCATTAGATCTCATTGTTTCTTAATAGAATTCAAACAATTGATATAAATGGGACGCGTTCCACAGGATCAATAATAAAAATGGGAGTTCCTCAGGGATCAATTCTTGGTCCGTTATTATTTCTCATTTATATAAACGACTTACCACATTTCGTGAAAGATGATCATGAAATAATTCTTTTTACGGACGATACATCACTTTTGTTTAAAATAAAAAGACGCGAAACGGTTTTAGATAACGTAAATGATGCTTTATCTCGAGTTGTACACTGGTTCTGTGTCAATAATTTACTGTTAAATTGTAAAAAAACTAAATGTGTTAAATTCATAACACCTAATGTTAAAAATGTAAAACCTAAAGTACATATAAATGAGGAAGAATTGAATCTTGTAGACACCGCAGTATTCTTAGGCTTAACTTTAGATGCAAAACTTCAATGGAGACCACATATAACTGAATTATCAAAAGACTTAGTTCTGCAGCATTTGCTGTAAAAAGATTCGAGATATTGCAGACGAGGATAAGGCGCGGTTAGTTTACTTTAGCTACTTCCATAGCATCATGTCTTACGGCATTGTACTCTGGGGACATGCAGCTGATGTACAAATAGTGTTTGCGTTGCAGAAGAGAGCTGTTCGAGCAATCTACAAATTGCCTAGTAAATACTCCTTAAGGGAAAAATTTAAACAAATTAATATATTAACACTACCATCTCAATATATATTCAATAATTTAATATTTGTACATAAAAATATCGAGCAATTTAAAAAGAATGGCGAGACTCACAACATTAACACTAGAAATAGAAATAAACTTGCCCTGGTCCACACAAGACTGTCAATAATTAATAAATCATTCAAATGTCGATGTATATGTTTTTATAATAAAATCCCAGTAGAAATACAAAATTTGTCTGTAAAAAAATTTAAAATTTTTATAAAACAAAACTTGTAAAAAAGGCCTATTATACAACTATTAAAACGATAAAGATGCATGGAATTAAGCTATTGTAAATAATATCACCTTGTAATTGCAATTTGTAGTAGTAAGTAGACGTCAAAAAAGTGATAAACATGTATCCCATTTTTGAGAAATATAATTATTATTATTAATAATTATTTTATATTTTGAATTAAATACAAATTAGTTAATACTAGAACAACGGAAAATTGTAATGTTGACGATGATATATTAAAAATTCTTACCCCAAAAAAATAATTTTATTTAAGAACAACGTTGTTATCTATAGTAACAATTTACTTTTAATAAAATATGTTTATTACAAAACTTCCACAGCGTCCCAATTTTTTATGTTGTAGGTATCGTTCATTATAACAATTGCGACTGCTAGCGAATAAAAAAAGACGGAAATTTAATCTCCAAAATTCCAGACGTATTAAAATTTAAGGAAAAATATGCTCGAATAAAATTTCAATCATAAACACAAAAAATATCTACAAGATTATAAATATAGGTACTCAGAGGGTACTCATATTTTGAAAGTAATAAACCTGGCATATAAAATACGTAAAGAATAAATATATACAAATCAATAACAATGTTTTTCCGAATAAAGAAATCTGTAGATAACCAAATTTTTACACGAGTTCGTTTAGTTGATTTTTACCCGTTTTAGCAATTATTCGACTTCGCAAACTCGAAATATGAATCAAATTGGATTTGTTCGAAGGGATTTGCAAACTAACGCAAGTTGTAAAGGGTTAGAATAATTTCATGGTTGACTACCAAACTTAATAGCATCTTTAATAGAGGTTTCCGTTATGACCTTTGACACGTTTATTTTCATTTAGTTTGTTTTATATAACCTCGTAAAAGCACGTTTTGATTTGTTCACTTAGTGACGTTTACAAAGACACTTCAACGTCGGTCACCAAAGCCTTTGTTGCATGGCATTTATAGAGCTCACTTTTCACAAGAGCGCATTTCATAACGTCACCTGCACGCAAATAATTAAAATTTAAAACCGAAAACGTTTTTTACTGCAATGACCGTAAACGTATTTAATGATGAAGGTAATAAATATTAAAAGCATTTTTGTGTTTGTTTGAAATAGATGACGAATTTTCTAGGTGTTGAAAGAAAGTGGTGGAAAATCTTTCGGCGGCGAAATGACAAGTAAAATGGATTATATAAATAAATATTTGTTTTTTGAACTCTCATTCTTTAGCTTTTTATTTCAGATACATTTCGTTCTAAAAGATCTTGAATTTTTATGTAAAGGTTTATGGTAATAAAAATACGTATTACGATGCATGTAAATTGGAACAGAATCTGTAAAAATTTGTTTTTCAAGTTATTTAAAAAAATTTCTCAAAGAAAATGTATTGAAACTATAAAGAAGATGACAAATGAAACCCGGCATTGCTTCACTTATTGCAGTGCTACATTACAAAATAAACTAAACCGAACAGTAATTTTATAAAATAAGTTCTAAATAAAGTTAACTTGATGTAGCTCGAAAGTATTCAAGTTTGTCAACTCCATTAAACTGTCAATAAATAAACTTTTTAAGGTTAAATATTTGTTACCAACTTAAAAGAAATGAAAAAATTTTCTAAAGAGGGTTTATCATGTCAACCTTATAGTGAGGAGAAAATTTTACTCCAATAACCAGCAGCTTAGTATAAAATGTCCTGGTTGTTTGGCCCAAATTAATAAAAACTGGAAAAAGCAGCATCATTTTTCCTACACTTTTTGGTTTTTTTCATTTTGGTAGTATGAAACTAAATTTGTCGTGTATTTTATGGAAAGTGAAACATTATTCATTGAATTTATTTCGATTTAAAATATTATTTGAAATGTACTGTGGCCCCTATTTTTTGAGATTGAATTTGTGCTATTTATACAAATCAAAATACTTTATTTTTTGAAAATCTAAACTATAAATATGATAAAACACCGCATCAATTGAACCACTTAAAAGAGTTGTGAAATAGCCTAAAACGTCAAATCGAATCTGGCAAGCAAAACATCACTATAAAATAAGTAGATCGCACTCTTCAAATTATAACCACCCAAAAAAACTAGAATACGTCGAACCTATTATTTTTATTTTGTATACAGACATAGCATCCCTTACGTCAAAGCTTGATGACCTACAATTATTTATTTCAAATAGTCAACCAGATATTTTTGCACTTACTGAAAGTTGGTTAAATTCAAACATCTTAGACACTACCATCGCAATTGACTCTTATACATTATACAACAAAGATCGTACAAAATCGTGGAGGAGGTATTTGTTTGTTCATTCAAAATAATATATTAAAAATTTTTACAATTAATGCATTGGATATTAATGTTAATGATTACGACACACTTTGGATTAAATTTTCAAATAGATTATTCACTTTTGTTACCTGTTGTGTTTATAGACCACCTCATTGTTCTAGTTTAAATTCAGAAGTTAACGATAATAGCTTATTCGAGACAATTGAATCTGACTTTGCTGTATTGACTAATTTGATTGTTCTGGGAGATTTTAATTTACCGAACATAATATGGGGTACTGAAAATTACACCCGTTTAAGCGATACCGATAATAATTTTATTAACATGCTTAATAACAATGATATTACACAATTAGTTACAGAATTCACTCGATATAGAAATTATCAGTCACCATCGGTTTTAGATCTAAGATGTCAACCTAATTGCACGTGTACATGCTGGTTCTCCAATTGGAAGGTCTGACCATTGCACAATAAATGTTGATCTTTAGGTAATGAAATATACGCCCTTTAAATTAGAGAACAAAATTTACATAATCATGATTGGTCAAATTTTAATCATTATTGTTGTGTTGATAAGCAATGGGAACATTTTACATCAATTGTCACATCATATATCAACAAATACTCCAAATTTCGGAACACTAAGCGTCTAGTATATAAACCTTGGATAAAAGACAACTTATTGGATAAAATTAAATATAAAAAGAAGGAGGCAGTTTAAATCACTAACGATGAAAACATTTACACAGCACATAGACAATTTTCTAATCAATTACAAAGTGAATTAAAAACCGCAAGAATCTATTTGAAAACAATCTTCTACAAAATTCTAAGGCTTTTTATGGTTATTTGCGTAAGCAAAAAGTTTCTCGTGTAACTATCCAGTTGTTAGAAACTCATCGGACACCGTATGTACTAATAACATAGAAACTGCTAACATATTCGGTAGGTTTTTCTCCTCTGTTTTTACACCAACTTCTATCGTTTCTAATCCTGTTCTAAAATCTTCATTTTCGGGTGGCACTCTGTCAGACCTGTATATTGATGAAGAGGCATTATTGTCTGAAATTCAAAAACTATCAGTAAACAGTGCACCGGGACCAGATGGTTTAACTCCTAGGATTATTAAAAGATGCACTGCATCTTTAGTCGGTCCATCAATAACAATTATGAATACTTCGTTAAAAAGGGTATACTACCGGCAAAATGGCTAGAGGCTACCGTTACTCCTATTTATAAAACAGGAGATAAATGCAACATTGAAAATTATAGCCCGGCCAGTCTCACTTCCATAGGGTGCGAACTCATAGAAAAAATAATTGTAAAAAGTATACTTGATTACTTGATCAAATATGTACAACATTATGCCTCGTCACCAACACGGTTTTGTACCAGGGGGGTCTACTATAACGAACCTGCTATCTACAATAAACGAACGAACCAAAATAATTGATTCGGGAGATACACTAGACGCTATCTATCTAGATTTTAGTAAAGCGTTTGACTAAGTGCCTCACAGATTACTACTTTTTAAATTGGAATTTCAGGTAATGTATTAACTTGGATAAAAGCATTTTTAACAAACAGATCATTTGTAGTCAAAGTAAACAAAAAATTTTCAGACAGGTTTCATGTTAGCAGTGAGGTGCCGCAGGGTTCAGTTCTAGGACCAGTATTATTTCTGGCCTATACGGCAGATTTGTTAAATAACATTTGTAGTCCGCACTCAGCTTATGCAGATGACTTGAAAATATTTGGCCCTTCCTGTAAATTTAGCAAGATGCTACAACCTACACTTGATTTTATAGCAGATTGGAGTGATAACTGGAAAATACCACTAAACCTTGAAAAATGTTCTGTAATTTACTGTAATTCTCCCAGCTCAATTTATTAGTTTTAGTTGATACTAAATTGTCGTGGAGTTGTCATTGTGTTAAAGTTGCGAAAAAGTCTTTTGAGTTATTATTTAATACAAAAAAAACCTTTATCAATCCATCTTCAGAATTATGTGCTAAACTTTTCATTACTTACATCAGACCTCACTTTGAATATGCCCCATCGGTGTAGCGTCCTCACTACCTTAAAGATCAACATTTGTTAAATAGAGTCCAACATGCTGTAACAAGGTGGCAACGAGGCTTTGCTTAATTATCATATGCAAAACGCCTAAATAAATTAAACATTCCTTCTGTAGAGCAAAGAGAAGATAGGGGTGATTTGATACTATTTAGAATAACCTATGACTTATTTTCCAATACATGTAAGGATTATCTAACAGTCGACTCTGATTCAGGACTTCGCGGGCATAAATTTAAACTAAAAAAGGAACCATTTGAATCTAGTATCAGACAATATTTTTTAACAACAGAGTTTTTGATAAATGGAATAATTTAACAAATCAAATTGTTGAATGCACTACAGTGGCTTCTTTTAATAAACTTTATAGCAAACAACCAAATTAGAATAAAGAAATGTTCAAGAAATAACCTATCTTAGGTCTTGCTATACCTATAGATTCGCCTTAGCAAGTAGTTCTTTAATAATAATAATAATGATAATAATAAAGTACATACTAAAAACAACTTTGCATATGCATATGGGATAGAAAAATAAATGTAAAAAAAATGTTAAGAACTTAAAACACCAAAATTTCTATAAAAAGGAGGAAACGGTATTAGAAAATTGTCAATTTATATGGTTAATATCTACAATAGATCGGTCACATAATCGTATGCATTTAATGGAAACTCGAAATTTTTTAATTTTGTTTTGTTATTCTTCTACATACAATCTTACGTGCACTAATGGAAAATGTTGAAAATTCGATAGCGACACATAATTATACCCATCCTTGGTTGATGATCTACCTTCAAAATATTGTAAGATAAAAGTTTCGAAAACTAATTAAACAAATTGAGGATAAAGTTTAGTCAAAAAAATGATATACAGAGTGTTTACGAAACATTAACTTTATTTTTAAGGGATGATTAACCACCTTAAAAGAAGTTGATTTAACCCAAAACACCTTAATTAATAATGCATAATAAGGTAGATATGGCTTTTTAAAATTATATATTTTTTTAATTAAATAATTATCTCGGCTAATCCATTTATTTTTAAAGCATTGTCCAAATGCTGCTTAATGTTTTCAGTACGTCAGATTCTATAACATTGAAACAATATAGTGACAACAAAATAAAACAAATGTCATTAATTTTTTAATTTGCTAACTTTGATGTGAAGAACAAATGGAGGGAGGAATGGGACGCTGGAGCAGCAGATGAACACATGGCGCTCAGATGAGCTGGCAAAAGACCACCTAGATTTGATCTAACTTTCAAGCTATGGGTCACTACAAATAGAAAATACCCACTAATTATGTCATTAAGTGAGAACTTTATTTTGTACAAATGTGGAAGGGAAAGAAAATAATAATAAAAAGTAAACACCCAAGATGCTTTAAAGACTCTCATATCAACAAATTGCCCTTAGAATGGGTATCTAATAAAAAAAGCTTAGATGACGATAGAAATTATGACTTCCTGGCTAAAAAAAAGTGATGAAAAAATGAAAAAAGAAAATGGAAAAGTCTTATTATTTCTGCCACGTCTCATCCCAAAGTGACTCTTGAAAATGTGAACATTGTTTTTCTACCCCCAAACACCACATTCCATTGCCAGCCACTGGATCTAGGAATTATCCAAAACTTTAAGATAGCCTAAAGTTGCTTAATAAACAAGATATGGCTTTTTAAAATTTTATTTTTTTAATTGAATAATTATCTCGGCTAATCCATTTATTTTTAAAGCATTGTCCAAATGCTGCCTAATTTTTTCAGTGCGTCAGATTCTCTAACATGGAAACAATCTAGTGACAACAAAATGAAACAAATGTCATTAATTTGTTTTCATTTGTTTTATTTTGTTGTCATTAGATTGTTTAGGTGCGTGTTGATTAAATTTAAGTAAGATCCAATGGCTTTTCGAACCAATAGTGAATATGTTGATATTATATTGGTGAATGTGGAAGCACATCAAAATTTTGCGTTTATACACCGAGTGGTTTCCCAATAAGCAAACGCCTATCCCAAGAACATTTTCGGATTTAGTACATCATGCAAGAGAAAGTGGTTGTAGACGCAACCGGCATCTACGTACCTTAGATGCTAAAGAAGAAATGCTAAATCTCGCTGATGAAAATTCATCTACAAGTACGAAAAAAATATCTCACCAAGTAGGTGTTTCTAATAGAATTGCCTTTGTGAAAACTACTTGTACCCATTTCTTGTACAAAAAGTGCATGTTTTACAACCTGAAGATCATCTTCCACGTCTTCAGTTTTGCCGATGGTTTTTGCAACAATACGATGAAATTCCAAATTTTCATTTTTTGTGTTAGCTAATGATGAATCGCAGTTTACTCATAATAGCATCAACAACTCCCATAATAATTACATCTGGTGATTGATAGTCCACATGTTGTTCATCGTAATCATTTCGAGGTCAGATTTTCAATAAACGTTTGAGCTTATCTGGTTAATGGTCCTTTTGTCCTGTCAAATCGATTAACTGGAGATCAATATAAATTTGTTTTGCAAAATAATTTGCAAAGAGCTATTGGAAGATGTGCCTTTGGATGTACTAGACAAATGTGGTTTCTACAAGATGCGGCACCCCCTCATTGTATTCGTCTAGTTCGGCAGCATTTAGACACTTCCTTTCCAAATAAATAGATTGGTCGAGGTGGTCCTATTTCATGGCCTACTCGGTCACCTTTTTGAGCTAGATTTTTATTTATGGGGCTTTATGAAAACGATGGTATACACGAACGACGAAATACTTGATCTTAAAGAGCTTCGAAATCGTGTTGAAGCAGCTGGGACAACAATTTGACAGCAAAATTTAAGCCTTTTAAGATATGCCAATTCGTGGATACATCAAGCCAGACTTTGTGTTCAGCAACGGGGTGGTAACACTAAACATCTAAGATAATCATCCTAAAATTATTTAAAAATAAAATTTTAAAGAATCAGATTTCGCTTATTATGCAAATTTTATTAAGGTGTTTTGAGTTAAATCAACTTCTTTTAAGGTGGTTAATCACCCTTTAAAAATAAAGTCAATGTTTCGTAAGCACCCTGTATAAAAAGCTGATATTTACAATTGAAAATATTTTTGGTTTAAAACTTTGTGTACCAAAGGCAAGATGTACAAATATCTTGAAAATAAAGAAAACGAACAAAAATAAACAACACAAGAAAAATAATGAAATTAATTTGCGTTTAATACATTTAATCCGCTTCAAAGAAAGTTTGTCAGATTTAATTTCTTAGTAAAGGTATTGGGATTAATTTACCACAAACAACAACTAATAACTTCAACCCATTTTTGCAATTTTAGAATGAAACCTACCAACATTTACAGCATCTAGCTGATATCATGGACAAAACGGAGAATATTCTAAACTGCTAAAAAGGAATTTACTTTAAAAGACTGGAAGAAAATTAAACAAACTATGTAGCTATCCATCGATCAACACTTCAAACACTTATAAACTTCAATAAGCATCCGAAGGAAATTTCAGTAACTATATTTATTTAAAGTTTGTTTACATTCAAACGACTATAACTATGGAATATAACGGAAAGGATATCTATGTTGAAGCATTCGATATTTAAAAACATGTGATAAATTTAAAATCGGAAATATTAACATTTCACTTTTTGACGAATTTAAACTTAGTAGACCACATTTCTGTTTTGAGGGCTCGCTGTGTTTATTTTGATTAGCAGGTGGGTTTTTTAAAAATGTCACACAAAGATATTTTGAAAACCATTTCATATTTTTTTCCAATTTTGTAATGTTTTTCGTTTCCGATTTGTAGACGGTACGAAAAGAGAACGTATTAGTAGATTTTTTCGAAAAATCTTAACAATCTAATAAGTTACTGCCATCAATATGTGCCACAATAACCCATTCTGGACCAGTGGGTTGTTTTCAAATATAACAATTTTTTTACTGAAACCGTTTTTTAATTGTCACTTGGAAGTTGAAATTTTAAAATAAATTTGAAAAATATATTGTTGAATGATTTATCTCCACGACCAATAAAGAATTTCACAATTATGAAATCAAATTTAATTACAAAATGCTAACATTCTTACTCTTGGGATTGAAAAAATTTTGACACACGTCTAGGCCTGTGAGATTTAAATATATTACTTTTCTAGCCCTAGATATGGAAATTTTTTCACATTGGTGCAACAATATAACGTTAGCCTTGACTACCACCACGATGATAGATTCGTTATGCGAATAATAATTGTTTGTACCTTAAAATATTTCTTTCAAACCTTTGGTCATAGAGAAAGTATAGCCTCTGGTTCGTTCTGGAAACTTTTGAATTTTCAATACCTTCTTACAGAATATACTATTCTCTAACAATATTTTCAAAACAATATATTCTTGATCAAAACCTCCATTAGATTTCATATACAGGGTGTCCAGAAACTCTCCTGACAAACGAAGACCGGAGATTCCTCAGATAATTTAAAAACAATTTAACCCAATTCACCTAGTCCGAAAATACTTCCTAAGGGAGCTAGAGCTCTTTGAAGATGGCGCCTGGTAAAGTAAAAAATTAAAAGACAAATTTCGCAAACTGACAACAATTTGACAATGAAAACGTAGGTTTTACTTTTGTTGGCAGTTCAGAGCCAACTAGTGCAAAAATATAAATTTAACTTTAATGACAAAAACAAAAATCTTTCAAATCCATTTTTCAGAAAACGGTGTATCCTAATGACTTAAAGTCCTTTTAGTACTAGAATACCTGAAAATTTAATAATCTAGTGTTACAAATGCTTAAAAGTTAAAGACAAAAAAAGTTATGCGTTAAAATAACCGTTGACCTACCCAAAACGGACGCCTATGACCGGTACTAGAAATTCGCAATTGATGGAATCAATTCATCTCTGAAGGCTAAACAAGCATACCCGTTTTTGCTTTTCTAAGTAGAAGCGTTCTGGAGGTATTTAAAAAAAAATATTTACAACGCGCCATCTTCAAAGAGCTCTAGCTCCCTTAGGAAGCATTTTCGGACTAGGTAAATTGGGTTAAATTGTCTTAGAATTATCTGAGGAATCTCCGGTTTTCGCTTGTCAGGAGAGTTTCTAGACACCCTGTATATTCCAACACACTGTTGTAGAATATACATATTACCCATCTAAACGTAACTGCAAATATTAAATGCCTGAAAGCAATACAATTGGATGTCATCTAATTTATATGAAATGTGTGAGAAAAAAATTTATGGTGAACATACGTTCTTCTTCCATTACAGAGAAATGAAGTAGACATAGTAGCAATAAAACAGTTGATTTCTACTGTAACTGTAATATAATCATAGCTTTAAACTAATGCATTATTAAAGAAACTTCTAGTACTACAAATATATACTAGATGAGCCAGCATGCTACGCACGCGTACAGTAGGAAGGGTAACAATAAATTGACAATGCGATAAGCATATGAGTTGAAGCTGTGCGTTACAGTAATGAAACGAAACAAATTCGAGAATCGTGCGGACGGACGGACACTCACCAGGGCGGCGCCACGTTGACATATTTTAATATATAAAGATGTCCACTAGTACCTACACATAATGAAAAGGTCGTTGAAAAAATGTACAAACGTATTAAGAGTAACATGAAGAATTCTCGACTTATAGTCTTTATTACACTGCTAATTTATAAATTAAACGTCACTAATGTTATAAATTGGTGATGAAAGAGTAGAATCTCAGTGCGGCTGAAAGAAGAGCAAAGATAGGAATAAAGATTGTCAAAAAATAAGAAATATAATAAAGTTAATAAATCATCAAAATCGATATAAAATGTGAAAAGGGAATGAAGGCCAAGAGTGTACTAAAATTAAATAAATGAAAAGATAAGATAATGACCTATAGTTTATAATAAAATAAATAAACAGAACGGCAAGAAAACTAGACAATCTTCTTTCCGAATGGAGAATTGGGTCTATATTAACACAGAAAAGAATAGTTCCTAAAATAAATGATACAGTACCTGCACTAACTTTCTCGTATCTACACTTATTACACATTCTTAATTAATGTATTTATGTACCAATTTTATTGAACTTTGAAGGAAAAAACATAATTTATTGTTTATTGTTCCGAAGAACTAATTACGGAAAAAATCGTTCCATTGGTTTTGACAAAAATAAATAAAAAGTATTCTAAATAAAGAAACCTGAATCAAATTGTTGTATTATATATTGAAAAATTCTTAGCCTACTATAGAACCAAACAAAATTTCAATGTCAAAATATTTTATTACTCAACATATTCTCCTCTTAATTGGATACATTTATTACAGCGAACATGCAACGTCTCTAGACCTTTCAAAAAAAAATGTTTCTTCTTGCTCTGTAAACCAGACCTCCACAGCTTCTATTACCTAATTGTTGGAAGAAAATGTACGACCTTTTAAACTTTTTTCAGTTGAGGAAAGAGGTGATAGTCGGACGGAGCCAAATCGGGTGAATAAGGGGGTGTTCTAGTAATTCAAACCCTAAATCACGAATTTTTTGCATGGCAACATGAGATTTGTGTGCAGGGGCGTTGTCCTGCAAAAACAAAACACCTTTGGATAGCTTTCCGCGTCTTTTCTCTTTAATATTTTCCCGTAGAGTGGTCAGTAATGTCGAATAGTAATTTCCAGTTATTGTTCTACCCTTATCCAAAAATCAATCATGATTACTCCATGGCAATCCCAAAAACTAAAGCAAGAACTTTTCCAGCAGATTTTTGGACACGAAACTTCTTAGGTCTTGGAGAACCAGGGTGTCGCCATTCCATCGATTGTTGCTTTGTTTCTGGATCGTAGAAATGTACCCAAGTCTTATCCATAGTAACAATTCGGTTTAAGAAGTCTACATCGTTTTCAAATAGAGCACAGATCGAACGCAATGCTTCTACCCTTGCACGCTTTTGGTCAACATTCAAACATTTGGGGATCCATTTTGCAGCAATTTTTCTCATGTCCAAATTGAGGTGAACCATATGGTGAACGCGTTCGTATGAAATATTCAGTGCTTCAAATATTCGTTTTAGCCCAATTCGACGGTCTGATAAAATAATGTCACAAACTGCATCGATATTTTCGGGGACTGATTCAGAAACTGGCTTCCCGATCGGTCATCATCTTTAATAGAAAATTTACCTCTTTTGAAGCTTGCATTCCAATTTTTGACGGTCGCATACGAAGGACATTGATCACCAAGGGTATTAAGCATATCTTCGTAAATTTGCTTACCTCTTAACCCTTTTAAATACAGGTACTTGATGATGGCTCGATACTCCAATTTTCGATTTTCACAATTTCGGTGGACATCTTTTTCATTTAATTTATTGCGTGACTCTGGTTTACTTTTTTGACGTCAAACTTTACACTGACACTTCTAATAAGTTATTGTTTGTTGCTATGGTAACGCAATATTTTGTTTATGCAAGGAACTAGTCTAGGCTAACTAGATATCAATACATCCTCGTATAGTAAACATTTCTTCATATAAGTTTTATTTAAATGATTCGTTTTTGTTCTTCTTTGACGAATAAAACCAACAACCACTAAGTCGTTTTTGCAGTCAACGTTTTATGCAATGAATGTGCAATTCCTCAAGCCTCTGTTTATTGAAAAGGAATATATGTCAAGGTAATTAAACACATATAAATCTTATCATTAAATACATTAGGATAATTATAGGTGATTGACTCGACTACTTACTTAAAACAAAGAAATGGTCCGCTACTTAAAATAACATAAAAATTCTTAAATCTATGTTTTTTATGTTACTTTAACTGGTAGGAAGTAGGTTATAAACCGAGTGGGTCACTTCTTGTTTATTCGTTCGTTCTACAAGTATATACAGTGCCTTATACGGACAAATTTCGCGTAGTGATTCTAAAATAAGAAAAAAAGTTCATATAACCCAGATCCGGAAATGCTGTGTTAAAAAATGTTTATGCTAAAAGTTAATTGGCCATAACTTTTTTACCACCCGGTATATTGACGTTACATTTTAATTGGTTTGTTCTCTTTTCAGTTCTGAGCAAAAAAGGTATACTTGGTCGATGCTCTTCAAATAAACCGTTTTTGAGATATTGGTTGATGAACAGTTTAATTAATTAATTAGCTAATTGGAATTAAAAATCAAAGTAAGGTATGTTAGCATTTTACTTTAATTGTTTAAGAACTAAATGGAGAAATAAATATTAAACTTTAATAAATAAATGTTACAAAAACCACCGTGTCCCAAATTTCAGGACCATATTCAAATTTGTACGCAAAATATTGCAAAAAAAAATAAAAAAATTTTAACACCTAATTTTTAATTCTATTTAACATCATCAACCCTTAGTGATTTATTTTAAATTTTGTGACCCACACGGTCTATAATCTACTTTTAGTCTTGATAAAGCCCTCACAAGTTTGGGCGAAACGTCGGCCTTAGATGTAATTTACCAATACCAATAATTGGAGAAAAAATACTCTTAACTATTAATATATATTTATTTGTTTAATTTATAAGTTTTTTAAGCCCTAATTTGAAGAAGCTTTGAAAAAGCCTATGCCGGCGTAACATCAGCATACTGAACCTATTGGCGTGGTTATACCGAAAGATTACATCATGATCTGATTATGAATAGATGTTAAATCATCATTCACCAGTATATCAATTGAATGTCGCCAAAATGATAAAAAACAAATATGGAAATGTTTTTGGAAATTATTAAAATTTGTTATGAAGAATAATCATAATTTCAGTTTAATATTCAAACAGGTTCTTGGCGTTGCTATGGGATCTTGTTTAGAACCCATTCTAGATATATTTTATTAGACCAATTACTCTATGCAAATTGCGAAAATGTTTTATTGTGAAGATATTTGATGATATGAATCAAATACCTTAGTATAAGTTGTTATTGTGACAGAGATTGTACATTGTAAAGTCTATCGTTTATTATTGTATATGTTATTTTTAATAATTTAATTATTAATTGGTAAGTTTGAATATTGTAATTATTATTGTTATGTTGAGATAATTGTAAAATATTTTGTAGGAATGAATAAGTTGCTAATAACGTACGAAACGTCGCCACAGTGATAGAAATTAGCTAATTACGGGGCCATTTATGGAAAAATTAAACGGTCCCGAAATATATTATAATGTAATATGCAAACGATATTTTAACTTTTCTTGAACAAAAGACGGGGATAATAAGACAGATACTGACTGCAATTAGAATTCCTAGTCAGTAACTTTTGCCGTGGCACTGTCAAACGTCGTGTTTTGCGAGTGACAACAAGTAATAGTTGTTGTTGTTGATACTTAATCATGTCTGCTGGTCCCTCAGGTAAGACAACTTAAGTTATAACACCCGTATTAACTTCGCTATAATTATAAGATAAGTAATTTAAGTCACAGAAAAAAACCTTTAATTTAAAAAATTTTTAAATCTAGTGGAGTAGCAAAAAAGATACCCTTTGTTTCGGTCTGAATATTAATTTATTATGCTTATTGACTGTATAGTTTTCTAAAAAATTCTAGTTTTGGGGTCGTGGATGCTCGGAAGATATTTATTTATATTTTTTTGTTCTTAGGTCCACCGCATAGCGTAACAAGATTGCAACTTTTAGAGCTCTTACGGGATAAAACTTTGCTGTCCCGGGCAAATACTGTCCTTGCACGTCAAGTGATGGTTGATTATGTTAAATCTAATATCTCATATTGGTCCGACAAAGAAGTTGTCAACAAAATTTCTTTTTTTTTCTAACAAACTTGTTATTCATTGGAAAACAAGTGGGAAAAATAAAAAAAAGTTTGTAAAGAGGAACGAAGCTTGGTTAAAACAAGAACTATATATAGACCTGCTTCAAAGCAAAGTATAAATGATCCTACAACACCTACAGTATCGCGAGCTGTAAAAAATTCTAACGAATTGTCTGGTAGGTCAAAAAGAAGGTGAACGAAGGAATTGGTAGCGGGTCATAGTCCTGAAGAACTTGGGGGGGGGGGGGGGTGGGGGGGGGGATGTAGGGGGGGGGGTGGGGCGGGGGTTAGGGTTGTTTTTAGAGGGGGGGCAGGTATTTTATTTTGCAGTAGGGTAGGCCCCGGGGGGGGGTCTTCGGGTAGTTAAAGGCCGGGTAGGGGGGGGGGCCGCGGGGGGGGGGGCGGGCCTTTGATAGGGGCCGGGGAGTAGGGGGGTGAGGCCTTTTTTGGGGGGCGCGGGGCGGGGGGTGGGGGGTTGTGAGGGGGGGGCGGGGGGGGCCGGGGTCAACGGGGGCAGGCCGCAGGCCGGTGCCGGGGGGGGGGGGAACGGCGGCGGGGCCTAGGGGGGGGGGGGGGGTCTGGTGGCTCTAGGGGGGGCGGGTGAGGGGGGCAAAGGGGGAGGGGCGGGCAAGGGGGCGGGCGTTAAGGCGGGGGGTAAGCGGGTAGTAGAGAAGGGGGGGGGAGCGCGGAGTAGGTAAGGGGGGGGGGGGAGAGGGAGCGTAGGGAGGGAAGGGCCCCGGACGGCGCGGCGAAGGCGAGGGGCGGGGGGGGTGGCTAAAGGGGGGGGAGGGGGGGGGGGGGGACGGGGGACGGGGGGTGGGGGTGGGGGGGGGGGGGGGGTGGGGGGGGGCTTTTGCAACTCGATTGAGCTTAATAAAAAAAGGCAAGCAAAATGTTGCTCATGCAACAAAAAAGGCTGTCGAATTAAGTCGACGATCCCAAAAAATAATAAAAAAAGGGAATTTTTCAGAATGAATCCGAAAAACATAGTCCTGAAGAAGCTTTGGCTCTGATTGTTGATTCCAAACTTACTAGATCTCAATATACAAAGCTTAGAAAGGCAGCCAAGAACAAAAACTGTCACTTATATCCTTTGTACAATAAAGTTCTTAAGGCAAAAAAAGCATGCTATCCGGAAGATATTGATGTAACAGAAACTTCAGGAGAAGTTAAGTTACAAAGTTTGCTTAATCATATTGTTAGTCGTCTAACTATTATTCAAGATGAATTGTTATCACGAGTGTTTGATGAAAATCAGATTGCAGTTTTTATAATGACATATAAATGGGGTTTCGATGGAAGTTCTAATCATTGTATATACAAACTTCCATTGTTCCGTTAAAAATGGCAGCAAAAACGGAAGACAGAGAAGAAATTATGTGGATTAACCCACGTGCATCTTCAACAAGATTTTGCGTTCCAATCAAATTTCAGTTTATTAAAGAGACGCGAGAGATAATTAGACAGGAAAACGATTTAATGGAAAAACAGATTGTGGCACTTTCAGCGACTACTATTTTCTTCCAAGGAAGACGTGCTGATGTTCATCACGTTTTATTAAAAACAATGTTAGATGGAAAAGTAGCCAATGCGCTTGCAAGAAATCTAACTACTCAGAGCTGTTATATATGCAAAATAAAACCCAAAGACATAAATAACTTAGAAAACCATGTAACTTTAGTACATTTCATTATGGGCTTTCTACATTACACGCACATATTAGATTTTTTGAGTATATACTTCACATTGCTTACCGTTTAGATATAAAAACATGGCAGATTAAATGAGCTGAGAATAAAGCTGCTTGTAAGAAAAGGAAAGAAGAAATCATTTGTAAATTGCGTCAAGAAACTGGGCTACTAATAGACACAGTGAAACAAGGTAGTGGTAACACCAAAGATGGTAACACTGCCAGAAGGTTTTTAAAGATCCTACTAAAGCAGCAGAAATAACAAAAGTGGATAAGACTGTAATTATTTGATTTTCATACATTTTGCAAGCCATAAGCTCTTTATAAAGTTATATGGGTGGTACAACATGCCAGCCAGTGTAAACAAAGTTCTAATTTATAGAGCTTTCAATAAGGCAACTAAGTGAAGAAGCTTTAGAAGCAAGGCACAAAGAGTGTCGCTATTTTCGCGAACACCATACTCGCAAAATTAGCAGAAAAGAAAATATTGAAGACCTTTTTCATGCTCTCTTTATTTTATCAGACATGGTTATCTCTGCGTTAATGCCTTTACCAAAAAGAAAACTCACTTCCTTCCAGAAGAAGTACTAAGTCTGCTCGATGTTCTTGAAATTCGTCCTACGACACTAAGATCATCACCTGAAGATCCACAAAATTCCTCAACAAGTCGGAAAGTGAAATAGAGTCAGACTTTTTAATTTGTTATTAAAAAATTATAGTTTAATTTTAAAATTAAGTTTAATTTGCATTAAAAAATATTTGATGAAAATAAAATTAATTGAATATACCACTACGTTCATACATATTCCCTTATCTGGGAAATCACAAGAGATAAAAAGAAAACGTAAAATACCTACTGTTAATTTCAAAAATGTAATAAAATAAATGGAGGAAATAGAACAAACACTCAGTATTATACGATAAAAGAAGTTTGGAGAGCAATAAAAATTTATTTGTAGGATATTTTGGTGAAATTCAACTTTTAATAAAAATTTATTATTATATTATATAAATAGTTATAAGTATTTAGATGAAATACATAGTGGCTGAAAACAATATCCCTTAAAAGTGGAAATCGATCACTGTGGCGTCGCCATTCTAATTAAATAATTAGGATTTTATTTTGGCCGATATCCTGTTGTTTATTTCATTATTATTAATGTAAGGTTTACGGCTGATCTATACTTAATCGGTTTTACTCTAATATTAAATTATTTATTTATATCATAACATCTTAATTAGTAAATTAGCAAGGATTAGCATTCACGGGCCATTATTGTCATGGATAAATGGTTATATTTCAACCCATACACAATTAGTGAAATATACAGGGTGTGTCAAATCGGTTATTGATAAAATTTCCCATTCCTTACGGTTTTAGAGAGCTGAGTTAAACCTAATTATATTTCTTTTGATTTTTTTATTTTATAGATTTCGGAAGTGAATAGATCCATTCAGTAGTGATTTCAAATCTGGATACTTTGCAAAATTAGTGCACCAAAAATTAAAACTTAAGTACAAAAGAATGGTCGTAATAAAATATTATACACGAATATTGGATCCATTTCTTGTATTCAATAATTTTAATTATATTAAATTATTGAAATGTCAGATTCCAATATTTTTTATTACTTAATTATTGCTTACGGTTTAAAGTTGCATTAGATTTAAGTTCTTTTTTTTTCTCATTTCAAATTCATAAAGGTCGGAAATTATGAACGGTCGTCACAGTTACGAATGATGTTTTTTGTCAAATAAAAAAAATAAAATTTGTTAAGTTTAGAGTCTATATTAAGGGGACATTACAGGGGTCCGCCATGTTGAAAAAACTCTACTAAATTGAGCAAGTTTAGGTACATTATTAAGAAAAAGTAATTGTTGTTTGATTAATTTCTTAATAATTTTAGATATATACATCATTGTATTTTACTGCAATCTATTTAAAATTTTTAAAAGTCACATGGAATTAAAATATCGCTCTTTGAAGAGACCCTTGTTGTAACTAAATTTGGAACTAAATAAAACATGTTTTTTTAATGCTACCGACATTAATATCTTATAAAAATTACTTTGCTTGATAGATAAAGTTTAACTATAACCTATAAATACGATATGGACTTATAAAACTGTACTAATTTTAAATAAGATGTACCTAAACAATTATTTGATCAATTTAGTGACTTTTCGCCAAACAATGTTTAAGTTGGTAATTTTCTAGGGATATTATAGTTCAGCCAAATTTGTCGTTGCATCGTAAAATACAAAATTTACTTTTTCAAATTAGATACTTACCTGCCATTTACACCAACGAACTCTGCAGCTTTAGTTATAATATTCACCGTATTAGTAACTGAGGCGTTTAAATTCCCTTAAGGTAATTTTATAATTATTTAAATTTCGACATCTAGTGTCGACTCGTGACACACGCGTTTGACAGCACGCATTTGTACAATGGTGAACTTACACTCAAGTTCTCTCACTCCTGAAAAGTCCCAAAAGAACGAAACAGCTGTCGAGTGATTCTCGGTGTTTGTTTGCTATTGTACAACCTCTTGCGAATTACAACAGGCAATTCGAGATTTTTATTTTTGCTAACGCTTCTGTTGACTATAATTATCAAAGGATCGACTTATGTAACTGCTTTTACATACCTGTCGACAAAGTTGCTTAATGTGATAATTATTTTATTTAAGGCAGTTTAAATTAGGAATAATTGTGTACACATTGTTGATTGCCGAAAAGCATATTAACACATCCCGTTGGAAATTTTTGGAATTTTATGGGTTGTTGTTATCGGTCCCGACCGGATGTTTTACCCCATCTTAATGTCTATTATTTTTTACATTTTTTTGTAATACCGAATACCCGTTACTGCGGTAAGACCTGGATAAACGATCTTTTCGATTTTACCATTCAATTATTTTATAGTATTTGTTTTGTTTGAATGTTCAGTTTTGATTAAATTCTTTGTTTTATTTGGAATAATATGGAACATACTCGAAACTCAAAAAATGCTGTTATTCGTACTTTCATATCGTTAGGTGTCGTTGGCGGTGTCTTGTAAACAATATTTTTAATATATCCCCATCCAAAATAGTCGAGACTTGTTAGGTTCGGAGACCTGGTTGGCTACTCCTGTAGACCTCTTCGTCCTATCTATCTATTGTGATATTACCCATCTAATTAATTCCTAACCCGTCTATGAAAGTGTGTAGAGGCACCATCTAGCTATATCCACGTTCGTTGACAAATATTAAGCGGAATAGTTTTCAATAGTATAGGCAAATTGTTCCTAATAAATCTAAGAAACATGGCCCCGTTTAAGTGGTCATCAAAAAAGTATGGACCTAAGGGTTCTAAAAATATTAGGATTTTCGTCACTGTAGTAGTGAAAGTTATGTCTATTCACTAATCCGTTGTTATGAAAACTTGACTCATCGGAAAAAAGCACGTATTCAAAAAATTTTCATCATCACCAAAATTTTCTAGAATCCATAAACAAAAATTCAGTCGTCGATCATAATCTTCTTCAGAAAGTTGTTGATGTAGTTGTATGTGATACGGGTAAAATTTGTGTTTTTTAGTTATTCTTTAGATGCTCTGTCTGCTTATTCCAGTTGCTTCATTTATTTTTCGGTGACTTGTTTGAGGGTTTTCTACCAGAGATTCCATCTCTAAATATTCATTTTCCTCATTTCCGGTAACCGACTTTTGTCGTTCGGGCAATAACTTTTCCAATGATCGCTTATTAGGATGATGCCTTTGGGCATATACTCTTGACGCTAATAAACAGTTTTCTTCACACTGACCGATTACCAAGATCATACCACTTCGTTCTTCCTAGGGGTAAATTCTCATTTTAACTAATGAAATGTAAAAATCTCGAAAAACAATTTTAAACAACTTTAAACAACGATAATCATTTGACTAACAAGTAGTGTCACTGGCCAAAATCTACTATTATTAAAAATTAGTAGAATAGATATAGCAGATAAAAAGTAAAATATAAAAACGCCGTTGGCGTAAAAAGCATAAGAGATAGGTATAGGGAATCCTAATGTTATCCTATATTTGTCATTTTTAAATGTTTATTTACGTTCATAAATATAAATACAAGTATGTATATAAATATATAATTGTTTTGAATTGCAAAAATCGATCTATATTGAATCCAAATACCTTCTGTTAGACCGGTCTTTGGCGGTACGTAACACTATCTTATATTAATAATTATCTTTGGACAAAATTAATATCTAACAATTAAACATAAAAAGAATACCATTTATATTTTTTGACCTCCTGTAGTGTAATAGTCAAATTAACATTGAAACTACAAACCCTGAAACGTCATGATTACGTACAGTGCACGCACAGCGTGCGTAAAAACTACCTAAATCGTCTCTTAAGGTACATTTGTCAATAAAAATTTTCTTATAGAACAAAAATATGTTTACTAAATCAACAATTACACAACTTTGTTACTGTTAAATGGTAAAAAATAAATTGATTTGGAATATTTTTAGTTTAATGTGAATGATTTGCGACATCTTGTGTATTCTGAATTACAGCTCACTTTATGACCAATATTGACAATTGACAGCAAGATATTTGTTAATTTTAGATTTTTACCGTTTAAAAATTGTCGGCCAAAAAATTTAATACAAATCTTGTGCGTTAAATTCAATTTTCCGCATACGAATGTAAATAACTATTAATATTTTTGTACTTAGATTCAATAAATATGAAATTAATATGTCAAAATGACCAAATTAAATAAACAAATTTATTAAAGGTAAGTAGGTGACGTGAAAGCAAGATACAGTGTGTCCAATGAAGTTTTAGCCAGTTGTCATATTATCTGAACTACGTTATTGAAATTTGGCAATTATAAACAGTAGGTAGTTATGCCTATTGTGAGTACAGTGCGTTTCTGAAAATAAGGGCCACTTTTACAATTTTCAAAAACAGATGTCGTTGTTTGGTAAGAATTCACTGGATTTCTTGCACAATATGGCAACTTAATTGAAAAACAGGTCCCTATGGAAGCAGTTAGGCAACTTTATTTACATTTTAGATACAAGAAATGGCAGCGTTGCCATATGCAAAATCCTTAATCTGCGGCACCTGTGACGCAATCTATTAAGTCTAATAAAACAAGTGGCCCCCATTTTTAGAAACGCACTGTAAGAAACAAAGTTGTTGAAATGTTACATTTCGCGTCACGTTTTAATGTAGTAATTTTTCTATGCCACTCAAATAAAAATAAATCGTCATAACAATGCATTTATCATTTCTATAGTAACAAAAAACACTGACATAGGTATTGTTAAATTGGCATTAGAGAGATCTTTACAGTAGAGCCAAAATATATAGGGTGTCTTATTAATAAAATAATATTACGTGACCAGAAATGTGACGTTTCAACAACGTCATTTCTTACTAACAATAGACATAAATACCCATTGTTTATATATAAATATGTGTAAATTCAGCAGAAAAATACAAAAATTATAAAGATTGTTACGGTTCAAAATACTCAAACGCAAAGGTAGGTCGCGAGAGTTGCACGTTGCGACGAAAATCAAATTTACCGCGCACGCTACGATTTTTCTCATTGGTGGATCGATTTATTTTCAATATTAATTGAGACGACGGACGGACATCTTGTGACTTTCTTTTCCTATGGGGCGGTTGTCGGTGCTTCACGAAGCTAAAAATTATACGTAAAAGTGGCTTCAATAATTGCAAGTTAGATTAGTGTGAAAATATAAATCCGACCGATTTCGCCCACGTGTTTTGACCTCATAATTCCTGAGAGCGCTGGAACGAGCAATTGGGAATCCTTCGCTATAAAACGTGCCGACTGCCACGGTGTCGCTGACCTCGAAGCTGCCACGACGATTATACTCCACCGGTTGAGGGTCGCGCACGCTGCGTTCCTGCTATTTTGAAGGAAACGATCTGCTTTCCGAACTTTGTTGTTTCAGTCCTCCTCAGAGAAATCCTACCGATCTTCTAGTAGCTACCAACTGCTGTCGTTAGCAAGAACCCACCTTATCAGAACTACATGCATCAGTACACAGTAAAGTTTATTGTTTAAGGAACCTATTCATTTCTGCATGCGTTTGGAGCCTGTGGCGCTTTTAATACAGTGGGTGAAGCTAAAACAAAAGGCCTTTTGGGTTGGCGGGAGGTACGTACCGTACTCGTCCGAGTTTAATTCTAGTTTTTAAGTCACCGTGTGTACGCAAACTTTAGTTTGGAGTGTAACAAACAAAAACTTAACTGAATTTACACATGTTTGATTGCAAACTCTAATTATTTTGTTGTTGCTAATGCGCGTAAGTTTCATGCGACAGAATCTCTCACTTCTCCCTGATTCTTCTAATATTTTGAGTTGTATTTGCTATATTTACATGTCCGTTTGTCTCTCTGATTTGTGTTCCTTGTAGCGTAGTAGACCTAAAGTAAAACCTATTGAATTCCTGTTGGTCGGTTTTATTTATCTCTGTTACCCAGCAGGTGGCGCCTTGTTACGCAGCAGTTTATTTCTTTCAGTTCCCTCAAGAACCTCCCCAACTCACCGACTAAGCCGGACACTGCTGTGATAACTCTTACAAATACGGGATCTTCCATGAATTTAGTGCGCTATTTCGAGCCAAATATTATTGTTCTTTTTTTCTAGATTGTATCGCTAGAGCCGTCACTTTCTTTTTATTATTATTTGTGAAGTACAACCGTTACAAGATAATAAAAATAAAAGGAAATCAAAATTAAAATTAAAATAAAAAAATATTGTAACTAAAAATTTAATTAATTTACTTGAATTTTGTCTCAATAATCTTTTTTTTACTTTTCGAGATAATTTTTATCAACAAGAACAAGGTTTACCAATGGATGTCTCTCTTCAGTTTTAGTTGAGGTTTTCTTAGATAACTTAAAAAATAATTTTATTTTTAACAATGTTCTATTTAATACTCATATAATTTTATGAGAACGATATGTCTATTATTATTATATGGTTGATAATTAATAACAAATTTTTGTTGAATGAAATATGTTAAAAATTTAAAAAAAGTGACTTAAATGAATAAATTTCTGCTAAATTTTGAAAATGTTACACTGTGTTTAATTGCGAATAACATTATTCAATCTAAAAATCTAAAGCCAATCCTCTCTCAAGACAAAGAAAGGGGTAAACGTTTTTTATTATTTATATGCTCAGTTCGCTTCAGTTTTTAGTCAATAATTACTGCGGGCTAACGTTATCTTCTTTATTATTCAAAGTGCATTAAATATTCTTGGCTTTGGAATTTAATTATTAATAAAAGTGTTTAAAAATTAAGTAACATTTACTATTCGATTAGTTAATTCCAATAAAACTACGTAGAAGAGCTTTAGTACCGTCTGGATCTTAAATAACTTAAGCATCTACAACGATCTTTCAATAATTCTTCATAAATAACGCTCAGAAACGGAGACAACGTTCAGCCCTGTCTTAGGTCAGCTTAACTGCGCAATTTGCATTGAAAGGCATTTGATTCAAAAACATTAATTAATGTAAAGGCTAAATCCTAACAAAGAACGAACGAGATCTAGGTATATTAAACAATTTTAAAAATGTATCGGGAAACAGAAAAACGTACTCGAATGCCGAGTGCCTTACTATAATTTTAAACAAGGCTAAAAGCGTGTGTAATAAAAGAAATATAAAATAACATCAAGCGCGTAAAGCTTACAAAACTTAGTTGGTTTAATATGCGCCATTACTCGTGTTGTAATTTTCCATTATTCTAAAGTATATAAATTATTTTGTCTGTTTACAGTAACATTAATGTACAAACTACAAAAAATATAATACATTTAGTCTAAACAAACATGGGAACATAAAATTATTCTACCTACATCAGCATCACTTTAAGTGCTTAAATAAATTGAAACTGAATGTTACTTGCGCGTACATTAAATTTACTCTACCATTTTGTACATAGACCTTAATAAAAATGCAAATGTTTGTTTATTATATTTTTTGAAGTAATAAGTCCTTCAAGGACAATTTGCATTTCTGTGGTTTGTTTGAATACATGTTGACCAAGTTCTAATCGATTTTCTATATGACGACAACTTAGCATCTCGATGAAAATTTTGTAGTTTTCTCGCGTATTTTCGTGTTCAAATACGTGCAGTTATTATTTAAATTTGATTTTAATTATAATTAAAAGTAATTTCTGAATATTGAGGTCAAAATGAAATTTACTCTTAGAAAAAGGATTTAACGATTTAAGCCTTTGAGTTTGGTACTAATTATTAATTAGAGAAATGAGTTTTTAATTAAATCTTTGTAGCAGTGGAAAATATAATAGTTTAGAAATAATTACTATTGCATTTTATGAGATAACATTCTACAAACATATAATTTTTGGTTAACTTAATGTACTAAGGGATAATTCTATTTATAAGGATTTATGGTAACCTAAAATGGGATTACTTCAGGTTTAATATAACAATACTCCCAAAAACAGAGCTAGGATAATATTCCTAAATTAATAAAATAATGACTGTTAACTTCATTCGTAAATACAATGGTCCTGTAAATTTCAAGCAAAGTATTCTCTTAACATAGTTTTAAATTCACACAAAGGAGTATACATTGCGCTCATGTTATGAGCTTATCAAAGGTATACTTAAGTGCAAACGTGGCAAAAATTAATGTTATTTCAAGACGTCAGATTATTGAGCCATTATTTTTTTGGTGGTACGTATAGCTTCAAACATGTATTTTTCTACTCCTATTCTAAAATAGTTACATTCTAGATTAATTTTCAACTACAGAATAGTTAGATTATAAATTACCGTGCGAGAATATTCTCGTACTTGTTTCGGAATGAGTACAGGACAATTACTACAAAGAAATTCATTAACGATGTTATATGCAACAATATCTACGTTTGTTGCTACATTTTATAACATTTCAACTACGATCCAACTGGTCTTGCATATTACGCCACAAATTTAATGGTAGTATACATATATATTGCGTATTTTCTTTAATTTATACTACGTTTTAATTACGAAATTACACGTCAAATACGATACGCAACTTTTACATATTCAAACATTATTTCTATCCCTACTGTACTACGTTTATTACCTACGTTTTTATAACAATCTTGATACGTTCTGTCTCGTCTTATATGTTATGTTAAAGACGTGTATCCTACGTCCCTCTTCAAGTAGCAAAATTTTTTCATAAGATACTACAGACCACTTTTAATACACATTCACATCAGAATTTTGTATTAGTCAATGTGGTCATACTTTTATCGAATAAAATGATTACTTACTTTTTTGTAAAGAACAAACAAACTTTTATATCGCTATTTTTACGGGCTTATTTCTAATTTAAATAGATGCCAATGTAACTTCATAAATATAAATAACTGATGTAAAAAAAATTGCTCGTGTTTAATTCACCTATAGCGTTCATTGTATTCAGTGATACTATGTCGATTACAAAGGCCGACTTATTTTTCTATGATTTAAGTAGATAAATAACATTTGTGAATATTTAAAATATTTAAAAATAAAGTATCTATAATCTTGTTACAGATTGCTGCATTTTTTAGATGTCTGTAAATTGGGTACGTTTCATAATGGGTACCTACATCTTTTTCATTCTTCTTATTTTTAGATTAAAACAATCAAAACTTTTGTTGCAATAAGCTATTCGTTTTTAAAAAAACTAGAACTGATTTATACCTACTATTGTCCTTATTGTTGTTGGTATTTTTTGTAGAATTGCCGCGGCAACCTTCAGAACGCAACACGTGGACAATTCGAGAAACTTTAGAGTTTGAGGGAGATGGTTTTCTTCAAAGAAAGCGGGTATAATGTGTTAGTGCTTTTAAAATCAAATTCTTTATTAGTCATTACTAGTTCAATTATAGAGATCAACTGGTGTATGTACAATTTATTTATTGATGGAGGTGAGTTGTTCATTTGTGACTCTAAGCGGTTCAAAATGTAGGTAAGTATTGTGACCATTTTTTAACTTTCATTGTTTTAATATATAACTATTGAATGTTTTTTTTTACTCGACATCTTTTAATAAAATGTGAAGTTACTCCATATCTTATACACCTGATAGGAATTAAGCTATTGTCTTGAATTTGAAAATTTTAATAGGTAGCCCATTTTTTCACTCTTTTTGACAAACTCCAGTTAGTATGTTATAAGCAAAAACGTATGTTCTGAGGTCACCTGCCGACTACTAGATGTCCTAAATCAACATCTATTAAATGCATGAAGTAATCCCGTGATCTTTTGTTAAATTAGAGAATTTTCATAATGTATGAATGTAAGCTTTCGCGGCTGTTGTCACTAAGATTATTATCTTCCGGGTTGAGCCATGTTCGTCCTTCTTCTTACGTTCTCTGCTTGACGTTTCGCTAACCATGCTGTTAGAGTAACTTCTGAAGAAGCTAACAGGATGGTTAGCGAAACGTCAAGCAGAGAACGTAGGAAGGAAGGACAAACACGACTCAACCCAGAAGATAATAATCTTAGTGACAACAGCCGCGAAAGCCTTTACATTCATACATTAGACGCCTCTACGGGGAGGATATCTACCAGAAAACCAGGAAACTGGATAAGTTACGGAAGAAGAAGAATCAACTGCTAACCTCATTAGCATATCTACGACGATGCCGAGACCAGGAGGTGACGCCTTCGTTTGTAAAAATTCGCCATCATATCGCAACAAATCGTGCAAGAAGAATCATCAAACGTAGTGAGAAGGCACTCACTCGAGAAAGAGTACGTTATACTTACCATCAACTGCATATAACGTCAACAGAACTATACCAGCTACATCTACAACTGAGCAGCATGCTGGATAAAGAAACATGGAACACCATAGATCGCATCAGCTACGAACATGGGGAATACCATCTACAATCACCCACTAACAGGCATATCAAGAAGTTTGAGAAATTAAGTACCAAGCACCAGCAAACCAGCTATAAATTGGACAAAAAACAAAACAGTTGTAAATTTGTGGGACTACCCACTCACCGAAGACTGCATATCAATTTTGTCAAAAGGGATGAACTACGCCATTGCTCCAAGCAAGATACCCACAGAAGAGATAATAGCAGAAGTGGAAAGTGTCATCAGAAAGCTTCCAGTTGAAGAAGCAGAGAAATACGCCACGAGACTTGCCGGATTTTACAACGTTCCAAAGCTCCACGTAGGAACATCACTCGCGCAGAAGAAATAGCATTAAAAGATCTCAGAAGCAATCAAGAAATCATGGTGACACGCGCAGATAAAGGCAACGCTACAGTAATCATGAACACCGAAGACTTCAAAATGAAAATCAAATTGCTACTGGATCCACAACTTTACACCAAGTTAAAAGGAGATCCAACCAACAAAATTGAAAAACAAACGAGAGCCGCAATCAAACATTCAGCTATACTAGTCGATCAACATCGTCAACTGCTACCTTCCGGGACCAGACCACCTAGACTATACGGATTACCAAAAATCCACAAATTTGGTAACCCCTAACGCCAATTGTCAGCACATGTGGATCTCCAACTTATGAACTGGCCCGTTCGGTGGCTAAGTTTCTACAACCGTACGTGAGAAGAACTGAATCCTTTGTGAAGAACTACGAACACTTTGTCGAATTACTGATGACTCTGGAAGTAACCAATGACGATATACTAGTTAGTTTTGATGTAGAATCGCTATTCACTAACGTACCAGTCGACGATACACATAACATCATAAAACAACTGTGCACAATCCATGGGTTAAGAGAAGACATACCACAGCTAGCAAGAATATGTCTGAATACAACTTACATTCTATAGAACGGAGATTTCTACGAACAAAAATCAGGTGCAGCCATGGGATCACCATTATCACCGGTTATTGTGAATATCTTTATGGAAGCATTCGAGCAAGAAGCCATTCAATCCAGCAAACAGAAACCGAAATGCTGGTTCAGATACGTGGACGATACCTTTGTCATATGGCCTCATGGGTAAGAAGCACTTACTGTATTTCTTAACCACCTCAACACTCAGCACGAAAAGATCAAGTTTACCATGGAGAGAAGAGAATAAGGAGCTTCCCTTCCTGGATGTTCTAGTGAAACGAGGGGATAACAACAAGTTGGCTCATAGTGTATATCGTAAAAAGACACACACCGATCGATACCTCCATGCCACATCACACCATCATCCACAGCAGAAGCGGTCTCTAATTAAAACTTTATTGCATAGAGCTAACAAGATTCCTGACGAGGTTCACAAGGCAGAAGAACTTCGACACGTCTAACAAGCCCTAATGAAGAACGGTTATACCAGAAAAGAAATAAGAGCCGCCTGTCGCAGGAAATCCGAAAAGAGAAGGAACAAGTCACCACCTACGCTCGTTTATCATTCATTGCTGGAGTAACTGACAAATTAAGAAAATCATTGGAGAAGAAGAATATCGGTGTCAGGTTTGGAACGGTTAGAAAAATCCAGCAACTACTACCTTCTAATAAAGATAACCTGCCGAAACTCTCAACAAAAGGGGTCTACCAAATTGTTTGTTAATGTGGAAAGGTCTACATTGGTCAAACCGGCGCAACATAAAATGTAGATTAAAAGAACATCACCGAGACGCCAAGTCCTGAGCGGTAGATAAATCAGCAATCGCAGAACATCTACACGAAAAAGGAAAACACATCATCAACTTCGAGGAAGCTAAAGTTCTATCAAGGACTAACAACTACTATCCAAGGATAATCAGAGAATCCTTAGAAATTATGAAAAATTAAAACAACTTCAATCGAGAAGATGGTTACCGATTAAGCAACACGTGGAAACTAACTCTTCACAAAAACAAAGAAAACAAATGTCGCCACAAAATTAGTCGATACCAAACAGAAGATCAACCAACCATCGAAAACCAACCACCCGTCAGTGATCGACCTCAACCAACCGTAACGGAACATAGGTATATAACGAGGAGCAGAAGACAACAACATCAGTCTTTAGAGTAACTTCTGAAGAAGCTAACAGCATGATTAGCGAAACGTCAAGCAGATAACGTAGGAAGGAAGGACGAACACGGCTCAACCCGGAAGATAATAATCTTAATTTTCATAATACTAGAGATTTCATTATTGTGGGCATAAATTTGTCAAGCCCAAGAAGCACTGTCAATCGATACATTCTTTGTTTTCCTTTTTTCAAGAAAATTATTTGAAATCTAAATATGCACTTTTGTTTAAGCAATTTTTTCATACAATAAGTGATTACTAAGATAGAAATAATCATTTGACTTTTATTCAGTAATAACATCGATAATAATGTAGGAAAATTTTAGTTAAAGGACTGAAATGTTTAGTATACCATTTAGGGTGTTAATATTAATCATATATTCTGAAATTATGCGGAGAAATAAAGTGCAGCTTTTTCTTGAAAATCGAAGTAGTAGCACATTAAAAACCCAAAATTTGTAGACTATTCGCGAGATTTTTAAATCACTACAACTGTCATAAATAAATAAAATTAGTAGAAACAATATAAATAAAAATATGCAAATCAAAGTAACCAAGAAACACAAGCATTTATTCGAATTTACTTTTCAAGAAAAAGCTGCTCATTATCTCCCAACGTTTCAATCCAGGAACCTCAATTTTTAAAATTTATTTCTAGTACACTATTACACAAGAAAAGTTATTAAACAAATAGAAAATTATATGTTCTACAACTTTTATCTGGACTATTTTTTACTACAATTATTTTGTTTCCTCCTAGAACCGGTGATATAAACAGAAATTGGTAGAATTTTTTAAATGTGGCTGGTAGTTTTTTCTCCCTGTATCACATACATAACAATGCATTTTTTTAAATTTGGCGACAAAGTTGGCGTTGATATTTTGAGATTGTGAACCTGTCGACTTCTCCCACTGAATTTGTTTGCCAACTAAAATCTAATCTATCAAAGCACAATTGTAACGGTATTATTTATACCTTTATGTATTGTAGATACTGGACGTGATTCATTTCCGCCAATTAAAAATCAAACAATGAAACAAATTGCAATGGATGGTTTCGTTCGGCACAACAAAGATTTTTTCGTCGGCTTCGACAGTTGCATAATTTGAATATAACATAAAAATTATGTTACTGAACGTATTAAGGTGTTAGTTACTATTTTAATCGTTTAATTATATTTTAACTATAGGTATTACCTGTTATTATGTTATTATTAAGTATAAATTTGTATTTGTTTTATTCAACGTAATAAAAATTTTTTGTCGCTAGTTGCACAATATGAATATACTATAATAGTAGATTCTGTAACAATAATAGAATGAAAATTTGACACGAGCCTACCGAGCGTGAGGAACCACGAGTAGCTCGAATTTTCATTATAATTGAGTATTGACTATTGACAGTGTTTTCTCCACACCCATATCTGATTCACTGGATTTTTCATTTAGTTCATAAAATTTTATAATACTTGTCTCAAAACGCCTAAAACGTTGCATTCAACTGCACTTTTATTTAAAATGACAGTTCAGAATATCATGACTGTCTAATTTGTTCGTAGAACATAATTACAGAATATTTATTCGGTTTCAGAATAAATATTATATCTCAAGGGCAAGAATTATTTCTTTCTATTACTAAAAATGGTTTCAGAATTTCTACATTCTTCTAATGCTCGTGGAGGAAAGTTATCTTCGTGACAACATATTAATGGTATTATTCACTATTTGAATCGTTGAATTCTATTTCAATTCTAGGCGCTCTTTATTGTTATATTATGACATTATTATTGTATTGTATGAGACATTTTGTAAATGGTAGTAATTTATAAAAATATAGATAAAATTTAGTATCTTTTTTAATATAAACTACAACCTTTACATTACGGTCACGTAACAAATAGTCACAATTTCATGTTATATTCACTATTTATAGAATTACGTAAACAAAATCTTTTAAATTATGCATTACATCTGGACGCATTTTTTACTTGAGACGTTAAGTTTGAACTAGGAAACAATGTTGCAGATCTGACAAATATTTGATCTTGGTATTCTTTATGTTATCTGTTACGTTTGAATTAAGAAACTTTGTTGCACATTTAGTATGTAATTAATCTATGCATCTTCTACATTATGAGTTACGTTTAAACTACAAAGCAATGTTGCACATTTGTTACGTAGCTGAACTACGCATCTTCTACATTATTTCTGTAAATAGAGAAGGCGAACGTTTTGTAGATGTTTTAAAACGCAACACACGCGTCAACAAAAACGTAACATGAAACGAGGAAACGTCTGCACTACATTATGACTACGTAACAGTGTTTATTGGGGACACAATTTAATTTTTTTATTTTACTGTAACTCAATTTTAAAGGCATATAACTTCCAAAGAACAAAAAACACCTATACAGGGTGTCTCATCGTGAACCGCTATTAGCCGTATACGGAAAAGTAAATATTTTTACTGATTACTAGCTATACCTTCTAAAATACCGTGTACAATACATTGTCATGAAATATTTTTCTAAAGCTCTTCATGAGATATTTTCAACCCTTGAAGATAATACGGTGTATTCTTATTTTACAAAAAAAAGTTTATGCTACTACTACTTTTTGAAACACCCTGTATCAAATATTTTTAATATGTGTACTCCATAACTGTACTAAATGTGACAAATTTTAAAAGTTATATTTTTTTCCAACGATGCTAGAAGTTAACACCATATAGGGTGATCCATTTCAAAAATTGTTTGGTTTGCATTTTGCTTCGCCCTGTATTAATAAAGTTTCCGATAATGAAAATAAATAATACTAAACACAGTTAATGACATGGAAATAAGATGTTATAAAACACATATTAAATTATTTTAAGTAGCTTTATAACAGAGCGTTAAAGTAGTGTATGTGTAATTTTTACTGATAATTAGCTATACTTTCTAAAATACCCTGTACAATACATTGATATGCTATGTTTTTTAAAGCTCTTGATGAGATCTTTTCGAATCTTAAAGAAAAAATTAGGTATGTTTCATTTAATAAAAAATGTAAGTTTATGCTGCCACGACTCTTACAAAAATATTTTGGACGGAGAAGGGGCTAAAACAAGGTTGTCCACTAGCCCAATGTTATTTAATCTGTATGTAAAAGATTTGGAGGAGGAATTACGGAAAGGTCAAGTTGGAGGAATAACTGTGGGAAGAAAAAGTCTAATAATTTTAGCATATGCAGACAATATAGTACTCTTTACAAGAGATGAGGAAGACAATAAATATAACCAAAAGATATTTAGAGAAAAAAAACTGGAGGTAAACGTAAAAAAAACAATAATAATGATATTCAAGAAGAATAAAGGGAGGGAGACGAAGGACAAATGGTGGTGGGGAAGTAAAGAAATCCAAAAAGTAGATAGATATAAATAGCTAGGATACGTCTTAAGATATGACATTAAAGACAATGACCAGATGAAAGATTTAAGAGAGAAAGGAAACAAAATAATAGGGCAAATATGGGGGATAGGAAAAAAAGATTGTGCAGAATGTGTGGGAATAATTGGGAAAACATAAAACATCTTACAGAAGAGTGTGTGGAATTGAGAGAGGAAGAAAGAAGAAATAAGATTTTACTTGGGGAAAAGGGTAGAAGGTTTAAACTGGATGAAAGAGGTAGTAAAAAGAAGGAAATGGTTGGAAGAAAGAAAACGGAAAATAATGAAAATAGAATAAAAGTTAAATTTAATATAGAAGAATAAGTTAAAGGACAAGAAAAGTTTAGTTTTTTTATGTTTGTTCAAATTTAACTATTTTAAATATATTAAATATTTGTAAAGATAAAAGCCGAATTCATTTGTTAATTTTTAAAGGACAAATAAATTGATTGATTGGTAAACGCTAATAAATACAATAGTGAATTAAAAAAAAATAACAGAAATGATAAAAGTCCTAGTCGACTAATATCGATATTAACTAAAACTGCGAAAGATGTATCAGATCAGAAAAAAAAACAAGGTACTCTAATAGGTGAAACAATAGACAACTGTTATGGTAAACTAACATTTTTTTTTAAAAGAGAATAATAGTCTTTTGAAAAAGGACTAAAAAAACTAAAAAAAAACAACCACAAAAAACTAGTTCTCAAATACAAGGGGGAACAACAAATCGAAATTATAGAAAAAGTTAGAAACAGCAGGAGATTTTTATAAAATTCCACATACCAAAATAATTCAGCTAGCTACAAGAGAGAATAATTAATGTAGGTTCAAAGAAGATTTCAGAAATAACAAGGGAATAACTGAAAAATACCTTAACAAACATGAAACGTAATAAAGCGCTGGGTGAGGAAGGGGTGCTTGAAGAAGGAAGAGATATAGCAATAGCCATGTGTGTCAAATGTTTAATGAACCAAAAGAAAGTATGTACCAAGCGGTCTAGGACAAGTTGGCGCGACCACCTTGACGTGACTATCCTGGCGCGGCAAGCTTGGCGCAAGCCGAACTTGACGCAGGTACAGTACGGCGCAACAACAACTTGGCGCCAAAACGATTGTACAACCATTGGCAAAGTGATTAAGTCACAAACATCATAATTTGCTTTTTGTATTTGAATAGAAAAAGCAGTTTTAATGACATGAAATAAATAAAAAAAAAGTGAAATTTTAGGAATTTGTTACATTTTAATCATTTACTACCAAAGGACATTGTAGCTATTTAAATGTTTTTTAATAACTTTGGTTATAATATGTTGTTGTCATGTTTAAGTTTTTATATTCTAAATACAAAATAGTTTCGTGAAAATAAACCTGAACACCTTAGTAAAATGTCACTTTTCTTTACTTTTGATTTTCTAAAATCAAAACAATCAAATTTATATAATAATTTGAATTTTTTATGATGACTTTTTTTAATCTTAATTAGGGTAGAAAGTAAACAGTTGTCCCGTCGAAACTAAGTATATCAATATGCGCCAAATTATGTCGCCGCCTAGCTCAGTCGTCAAACTAACGCGTCAAGTTATCCGAGCCCGTATACCAAATAATTTGAATAATGCAGATGTAATACTTATCTACAAAAAAAGAGACACGGTTAACTTAAAGAATTAAAGGCATATCTTGTCGAAGATATATAAGCTGTTTATCAAGAATATAACTAAGTGAATAACAACTCAAATATATCATACCTACCAAAGGAGTAAGTCGAGTTTATAACAGGTTTCTCTGCATGAGATCACTTTAGTATTAGAGTACAATCTAGAAGTATCTATATCATTTGTTGACAATCAGAAAGCAGTACCAAATGTTCAATAACGTCAAAAGTTTTAACAAATGCATACATTGAGATTGTTCTCTACTACTTTTTGTGGTAATATCTTTTGTCAAAGTCCAATTGGTCACTAAAGAGAAAAATACGCTAGGTCTTTGTATAGTGTCTTTAGTTACCCCGTAGAACGCGTCGATTCACTGTTGTATTTTTAGAAATATCCATACTTTCCATTCGTTCTTTGACGTATATTAATGTAGTGGCGGTGTAGATTTCTGCGAAATGATTATATTTATTTATTTGTATGGTAATATGATATGATGAAGATTATAATGTTGGTCTGTAAGTTATTAATTCGCGTTTGGATCTAAATAATTATGCAATACCTGTCTAAAGTTTTTACCCCCCAAAAATATTTTCTGAATCACTTTTGGGTAAGTAATCATACTTGATTTAAAAAGTTACTCCTAATCCTCTACAACAACACTATTCCCATTCAAATTTTTATAAATTTGAGCCCCAAAAGGCAAAAAATTTTTAAATTTTAAACACGTCAATACCGTTTGTCTGTCATTTTAATAATGATTATCCAAAATATTATATAAATACTAGTAACCAAACCCACTTGAAAATGGGCCTAATCTAGAGAAACCTGAAATTAAAGACGTGAGATCACTGCACCAAGTCAGAGGTCAAAGGTCAGGTCAACTTGGGACCTATCTTAAAACATTCCCCTTGACATCCTAAACACTTTAATATATAACATGCCTATGTCACCGCTCCAGGTCAAAGGTCAAAGGTCAGATCAACTTGTGACCCCGCCTAAGATCAGCGCCTGGACCTCCTGAACAATTCGACGTATCGATTTCCGAAATCGGTTCAGCCGTTTTGGAGGAGAAAACGAACATACAGACAGACAGACAAACCGGGCCACGATTTTATGTGTATAGATTCCCATATATTGTTAAATAAAATTCAATTTTTTGCGTTTAGAATTCTACCACCAAAAACTAGAAAATTTAGTGTACAAGGTATGTCTCGACCATAGCATGTTAGACGAATAATGAGAACGAAAAACCGATTCAGCTGAAAACTTGTAACTTTATACAAACGAACACGGTCTACTTACTGAAAATATTTTCATAACCGTGTCATTTCCGGTTTTACAGCAAGTAGATACCAACTTTGCTATTTTAAATACAATGCCCCATTTTTATTTTATTTTCGGTTTTTGCATAAAATCTTATAAAGTCTTCTACTACAAGGTTTGGCGTACCTATCTCTACCAATATTATGAAAAAAAATAATTTCAGGCGTAAGCGACAAAAATTTGAATCTACTGAAAAATTAATATTTCGTAAAACATAAAAGGCAGATAAGCGAAACTTGTACAACGATTAAACATGGTATTGGACTATGCGTTTAGTATTAGATATTTTTGAAATTTATTTCTAGGGATCCGGGAGTAACGGTAGTTAAGAAAACTAAAATTGTCAAAAAGTCCGTTTTTTTTTTTTTAATTACAACTAGGTTTTTTTATATTCTCATTTGATGCAGAACTTAATTACCTATCCGTTGATATACCATGTTCCTATACCTAAGCTGAATAATTATCGTATTATCTGCTTTTTTTTCTACTTTTCTTGGAGATGATGTAGTGTGCTTTGTAATCTGTTTTAGCCAACTGATTGAAGGTAACTCGTGATTCAAAAAATTTTTCATCATTTAACTTTACCATGAACGACAAAGCAAGGTATAACAGGTATATCTTACCTTAGCCTGTACATTTGTTAATTCTGACAGATTTAATTTCAATTTATGATTCACCGACCACCATAAACGCTCCATGTTAGAAATGTATTTTCGAAAACGTGTAAGAATTGATGGGCCATGGGTTTCTTCTACTCGTACTGCGTTTCAAGAATTCCAAGAAACCTTTCCTGAAGTGATCGTTCACTTTGATCGATTTAGTAGACAAGTGCATTATCTTTAGATTATTTTTAAATCATTTACAGTTGCTGCATTAAAAAGGTTCCTTTAAATTGAAGTTGTTTCTTTTCCGATTTGCCGATTAATAATTCAAATGACTTGAATAGTTCAATAGTACTTTGGTAGGTCCAACACATCCAGTTTTATGCATTTAGAGTAGACGTAAGTGAATTTTTTCATGGTCCACTTTGATGAAAAATTGTTTGAATCACGGCAGGCAGCAAAACAGATTGCAAAGCACACTATTAATTTACTACATCATCTCCAGAAAAGTAGAAAAAAGCAGATAACATGAAAGAAAAGAAAGTACAAAAAAAGCAGATAAACGACAATCATTCAGTTTAGGTCTATAGGAACATGATATATCAACGGATAGATAATTAAATTCTGCATTGAAGGAGAATATAAAAAAATTCACTTGCAATTTAAAAGAATTGACTTCTTGACAATTCTAATTTTCTTAACTACCGTTACTCCCGGACCTCTCCTAAAAATAAACTTCAAAAATGTCTAATACTGAAAACATAGTCCAATACCATGTCTGATCGTTGTACAAGTTTCGTTTAATTAATTTTTCAGTAAATTCAAATTTTCGTTGCTAACGCCTAAAATTATTTTTTTTCTTAATAATGGTAAGAGGTAAGTAGGCCGAACCCGGTTATGCAGAAACCAAAAATAAAATAAAATTGTGGCATTGTATTTAAAATAACAAAATTGGTATCTTCTTGCGGTATAACCGGAAGTGACAGCGCCATGAAAATATTTTCAGTAAGTAGATGATGTCCATTTGTATCAAGTTTCAAGTTTTCAGCTGAATTGGTTTTATCGTTCTCATTATTCGTCGAGACACACCCCTATTGATGTTGGTTAGGTTTCTATATTCATTATAAGTAATAAGTTGTTATTAAATGTCACCAATTAATTCAAAATTCCCTATATTTAAAAATTTTACTTTTTTACTGATATAAAACGACAAAGCAGAAATAATAGCATCAAATACTCGTTGCAGAACACTATTTACTACTTATTCGTTTTTGTGGGAAAAATGGAAATTTTAATTAAATACGTACATTGAATTTTCATTGCCTCTAGCTTGTAGGTGTTCCAGGAATCCATTCTAGCGTACAATGAGCCATGTCATACAAAAGACAAAGTCTTTACATTGAAGATCATACGAAATTAAAATGCACCATCTGCTGTACATTACGAAAATGAAATAATTAAATTAATTTCTACTACTTTAACAAAATATTATTATCTTATTTTTTTTTTTTTTTCAGCTTAATATTAATTCCTTTTGCTTTATATTTCGTTTCCATAATTTTGCTAATTAAAAAACAAACCTCGTAAATGTTGGATATCGCATGTATTTTATAAATTTATCAGAACAAAACAAAAATTTTATGTAAATCGTGTAATGTATTCGAAGTTTGTAATTACTATGTAAATAGTTAAATTAAATAAGCGTTATTGATGCCGTTTTTTAATTCTTAAACAGGTAACCACTTAACCACGAAATTAGATAACGACTTTCAAAGGCAAACTAATTGCAATTATCTCGATTGTAAAAGATAATACAGATGGTGTCATTTTGGTGTATTAATAAATTGTAAGCAAAACAAACACGTAATGGTTGATTAATGTTCGAGATTTTGCAATTTTAGTAATTTTCTTGCACTTGTAAATTATATATTTATACAATAAGCTAAATATTAGAAAAAAGTATCATCACATGAAAAATTTAACAAAAAAAGACAAATTCTGAGAAAGTAAGCAATGCGGGGTTGATTAAGTTAGTTACAGTTTCGATGGTTAACGACACAATTTTGGTATATTTTTTATTTTCTCATTAATATTTATAATTACGAAGTGTTGACTCACAGACTTTGCTCTATCTGTATTTAGTATGTAAATAAAAAGTATCTATTTAGCCATTCAAATTTATGTTAAAAAGTTACATTATCATACCACTTCGTTGAAATACAAATTAAATGTTTAATGAAGAAAAACAGTAACGAACAACATTTTCTGTAAACGATTTTCGATAAAAAATTAAAATTAAACTTTAAAACTTTAAAGAATTCAAAAGTAGAACCGTTTTAGATATATGGTACATAGGTTCAAAAAATAGTGAAAACCGTTTTAATTGTCTATCCAAATCTGACCAGACATCCAGTCTGTAGTAAATCCATTTTAAATATTTTTTGTAAAAAACATAATTATCACATTGTGTCCAACTGACGTTCTATAATTAGTCCAGTATGCAGAGTCAAATTATACCCCAAAGCCAAAAATCAATTGTAGCAGCATGAAATTTGGCATATAGTTTCTTGATACCATATAAAATAATAAAAAAAAAGTTATTATCTTCCGGGTTGAGCCGTGTTCGTCCTTCCTTCCTACGTTCTCTGCTTGACGTTTCGCTAACCATGCTGTTAGCTTCTTCTTCATGGTTAGCGAAACGTCAAGCAGAGAACGTAGGAAGGAAGGACGAACACGGCTCAACCCGGAAGATAATAATCTTAGTGACAACAGCCGCGAAAGCTTACATTCATACATTAGACGCCTCTACGAGGAGGATATCGATCACAAAACCAGGAAACTGGATAAGTTACGGAAGAAGAAGAATCAACTGCTATCCTAATTAGCATATCTACACCGATGCCGAGACCAGGAGGTGACGCCTACGTTTGTGAAAATTAGCCATCATATCGCAACAAATCGTGCAAGAAGAATCATCGAACGTAGTGAGAAGGCACTCACTCGAGAAAGAGTACGTTATACTTACCATCAACTGCATACAACGTCAACAGAACGTCAACCATAGATCGCATCAGCTAAGAACATGGGAAATACCACCTACAATCAACCACTAACAGGCATATCAAGAAGTTTGAGAAATTAAGTACCAAGCACCAGCAAACCAGCCATAAATTGGACGAAAACAAAACAGTTGTAAACTTGTCGGACTACCCACTCACCGAAGACTGCATATCAATTTTGTCAAAAGGGATGAACTACGCCATTGCTCTAAGCAAGATACCCACAGAAGAGATAATAGCAGAAGTGGAAAGTGTCATCAGAAAGCTTCCAGTTGAAGAAGCAGAGGAAATACGCCACGAGACTTGTCGGATTTTACAACGTTCCAAAGCTCCACGTAGGAACATCACTCGCGCAGAAGAAATAGCATTAAAAGAACTTAGAAGCAATCAAGAAATCATGGTGACACGCGCAGATGAAGGCAACGCTACAGTAGTCATGAACACCGAAGACTACAAAATGAAAATCAAATTGCTACTGGATCCACAACTTTACACCAAGTTAAAAGGAGATCCAACCAACAAAATTGAATAACAAACAAGAGCCGCAATCAAACATTCAGCTATACCAGTCGATCAACATCGTCAACTGCTACCTTCCGGGACCAGACTACCTAGACTATACGGATTACCAAAAATCCACAAATTTGGTAACCCCCTAAGGCCAATTGTCAGCACATGTGGATCTCCAACTTATGAACTGGCCCGTTACGTGGCTAAGTTTCTACAACCGTACGTGGGAAGAACTGAATCTTTTGTGAAGAACTCCGAACACTTCGTTGAATTACTGATGACTCTGGAAGTAACCAATGACGATATACTAGTAAGTTTTGATGTAGAATCGCTATTCACTAACGTACCAGTCGACGATACACATAACATCATAAAACAACTGTGCACAACCCATGGGTTAAGAGAAGACATACCAGAGCTAGCAAGAATATGCCTGAATACAACTTACTTTTTATGGAACGGAGATTTCTACTAACAAAAATCAGGTGCAGCCATGGGATCACCATTATCACCGGTTATTGCGAATATCTTTATGGAAGCATTCGAGCCAGAAGCCATTCAATCCAGCAAACAGAAACCGAAATGCTGGTTCAGATATGTGGACGATACTACCTCAACACTCAGCACGAAAAGATCAAGTTTACCATAGAGACAGAAGAGAATAAGGAGCTTTCCTTCCTAGATGTTCTAGTGAAACGAGGGGATAACAATAAGTTGGATCATAGTGTATATCGTAAAAAAACACACACCGACCGATACCTCCATGCCACATAACACCATCATCCACAGCAGAAGCGGTCTCTAATCAAAACTTTATTGCATAGAGCTAACAAGATTCCTGACGAGGTTCACAAGGCAGAAAAACTTCGACACGTCTAACAAACCCTAATGAAGAACGGCTATACCAGAAAAGAAATAAGAGCCGCCTGTCGCAGGAAATCCGAAAAAGAGAAGGAACAGGTCACCACCTACGCTCGTTTGCCATTCATTGCTGGAGTAACTGACAAATTAAGAAAATCATTGGAGAAGAAGAATGTCGGTGTCAGGTTTGGAACGGTTAGAAAAAACAAAAATCCAGTAACTACTACCTTCTGATAAAGATAACCTGCCGAAACTCTCAACAAAAGGGGTCTACCAAATTGATTGTTCATGTGGAAAGGTCTGCATTGGTCAAACCGGACGCAACATAAAATGTAAATTGAAAAAACATCACCGAGACGCCAAGTCCAGAGCGGTAGATAAATCAGCAATCGCAGAACATCTACACGAAAAAGGAAAACACATCATTAACTTTGAGGAAGCTAAAGTTCTATCAAGGACTAACAACTACTATCCAAGGATAATCAGATAATCCTTAGAAATTATGAAAAATAAAAACAACTTCAATCGAGAAGATGGTTACCGATTAAGCAACACGTGGAAACTAACTCTTCACAAAAACAAAGAAAATAAATGTCGCCACAAAATTAGTCGATACCAAACAGAAGATCAACCAACCATCGAAAACCAACCACCCGTCACTGATCGACATCAACCAACCGCAACGGAACATAGGTACATAACGAGGAGCAGAAGACAAAAACATCAGTCTGTAGAGTAACTTCTGAAGAAGCTAACAGCATGGTTAGCGAAACGTCAAGCAGAGAACGTAGGAAGGAAGGACGAACACGGCTCAACCCGGAAGATAATAATCTTAGTGACAACAGCCGCGAAAGCTTACATTCATACATAAAAAAAAATGGTTCACCAAAAAAACGGCTACCAAACCCAAAAAAAAATTTAGTTTAATATTCGAAATGTAGTTTTTTGGGATTTTCTCGTAAAATGTTGGAACTACGGTAAAATGGCTTCTGTGAAAAGGGAGAATATGCTAACTTTGATAAAATAATTATAGAATTCTTGAAATGAGGTACATGAGGAATTTATTTTTTCAGGAAAATTTATGCTTTTTCGAGCTGAAAATGGTGCGAATCATTTTGAAAGTGCGAAACAATGTTCTGAACTGTTCTGTAATGATAAAGAAATATGACTCATGACTTAGTTACTTATCGATGAACATAATAGGAGTTGTGAATATCCCAATCGAAAATAATATCGCACATGTTTTATTCATAGTTTCTTTTCGAAACGCCATTATCAAGATGAGAAGAAATTGTATACATGAGGTGTAAGGTAAATTTTAATATAAAAATATTAGGACGAATTTAACCAGTTTTTATCAGGATCATTATTTTCATCAGAATCGTCATCAATAAGCACACTGAAATTTTTGCAAGAATCTTTTAAGAATAATATAAAATTTTGATTGTTTTATAATTACCCTTCGAGATATGATCCCACAAAATTAATTGATTTTCAAAAAATCTTCTTTTTCGAACTTCGATTTACTTAAAAAACAACGTCGTTTTTATGATAACGCATCATATGATGTTATAACTTGTCTTGAGGCAAATAAATTTTATTTCTTACAAATTAAATTGTGTTTTTTTTTATAATCAATGGTTTTGTTGAAGTTTGAAACAAAATTTAAAAACAATTCGCAAATCCAACTATTATGATGCACTAGGATAAATTCGTAGCAAGATAAATTAGATGAGTGCACATTTTTTATTGTGCACGTGCAAGTTACTTATTTTGCGATAAGAACGAACGTCTTTGCAAACTGCTGAGTTTGATTCTTGAATTATTCTCGTACGTAGAGACCGATGTTGCGTTTATGCGAAGCAGTAGCAGAATCAATCGTTACAATATTAAGCCGTTTGCAGCAGCACTTTACCAATGAACAGTTTGGTGGTCGAGGGTGAAAGGGGCATCCGTTGTTTGTGCGAGATGTAGTTACGAAGAAATATTAAAGCTTTCGTTTCTTTCCGAAGTTTATAATCAATGGTTATACTAAATCTAATAAGCGCCGTCATTACTTCTACATTCCATCCTTTCGTTGATCTTCCCCTCTTTCTATGTTATGCTATTCTGGTCTTCCACATTTCCTTCACTGGTACTTTTTGCTTACCCTGAGTAGATGACCTCTCCATGAAAGTTGTCTCTTTTTTAAATATGTTATTAATTATACTTTCAACATCCAGTTTTTTAGTTTATCTCACACTGTTACTAGAGAAAGTGATTATTTAACGCGTAATAATGTCTATTTGTCGCCTTCTTCATTTAATTTTTTATATTTGTTTTTTTGTCGTCTAATATTATGTTACGATAAATGCACGTCTATTCACAAATTCCATCTTTGTGAATATACAGCCTGTCCGTGTAGTACGCCGACCTTTGATATTGCCTTGAAAAAGAAGATTTTTTCAAAATCAGTTTTAACCATTTTTTTAGGTTCCTTATTATTAAATAAAGTCTAGTAGTATCATTAACCAACCAATTCTTATTGATCTAAATTATACAGGGTGATCATAAACTAGTGTTAAACTTCTTAAACTGTAAAGCAATTTATCTTTCTTATTTTAAATTGCAAACCCTATTAATTTTTATGTAGTTGTATGCTCAATTATAAAGCAAACACTTTTTCTAATTACAACCCTATGGCGATTCCTAACATTTTACAAGTTATTCACCAAGAACTCATTTTATCAACTGCTGCGATAATAATTTGTTAAGATCAAAAATATTTTCCCAAAGTATATTCAAAAGTACTGAAAACGTCTGCAAAATATAAAAATCCTAACTTAATTAATAACTTAGCTACCGAAAATGGAAGGTGAGGTGCAAGACCCTGTATTTACTAAGTAGTCTTTTCACAAAATTATGACTAGTGATAAATTTATAGTTCTTGGCAACACTCACGAAAACAGTGACTTTTTATATAGCTACTAAATTTCGTACTTTTTTGCAAACATTTTTGGAGATGAGGAACTGTCAAAATATCGTTAGCCATGGTATTAATGGTATAAAAACTTGGACCATCAAGTAAACACGTATAGTTTAATATGAAAAACTAAATTCAAATCAGAAATTGTAGCCTAATTAAACATTGAATTTGTCACTTTTAGGTTAGAAACATAAAACGTAATTAGTTTTTAAATTTCAATCCAAATTCTAGCAAGAGCAAAATTAATACTAAGGATGGATAATAATGCATGGAAACAAAACTTTTTGTTTATTGTTTGTGAGTTCACTGAGCCTACTCGTTACGCTACATTTTATGCTACGTAAACAAAACATTGGTGATATTTGTCAGCAGTCAAATTACTGATGAAATATTTATAACCTTCAAAACCGTTCAGGTTTTTTATTTGTCTGAGGATTAACGTTCGCGTCATTTACATTTGAAAAACAACTTCTACTTTTTAAATCTTCAGTGATATGCTTGTGGTAACAATCATGGATCAAAAAATTAAACAGCCAAAAACTACACTAAAAAACATGTGAAATTATGTTTCAGAAAACATATACGGAGATAAACTCTTTTATGTCTTTTTCACGTTCTCACAATTATTCTTGTTTGTTTTTATTCTAAGACAACATGATAACGAATCAAATGTAGGTTAATTATAAAATTGATAAAAAGCCTAATAGAACTACTTATGTTAGATGGCGCTGAAAAATATATTTTGAAACATGGATGGATAAATGTAAACTGTTAATATAGAGAAGTTGTATTTTAGCTTCACGTTCCTGTTATTGAAGATCATAAAACAAAGATGACTTAAAAAAACTATTGTAGAATTAGATTAAGCTTGCATTCATTCATCGCATGGTGTTAGCAAATGTTAGCAGTCAAACGGAAAACCTGTAGTCTATACATTTTATAGAGCTAGTTGTATTATAGCCGATTAAGTGGTTGTTCTTCGAGATTTATAAAAAAAATCAATTAAGTTCAAATTTTAGAGTACATTACAAGATTACCATGGTGACATGAACAATTTTTTCATCATGGTTATTGTAAGTCAATTTTGCTATCTAAGAGACGGACGAGGTAGGTCAAGAAAGAACTCCATCCTAACGATGTAAACATTCCCCTTTCAGCCCAAAATTATTTTAAAAACTAAATCGTGTTACAGTCGTACTTTTTTTTATCCGAATAATACAAAACTTTGAAATTGCAATTACTGTTTTATTTACAGAAGAAAAAACTAGAATTACTAATTAATTTTTCTTCAAAAGAAAGTTTTTCTGCGTACGTTTTATAATACCAATAAATCTTATTAGAATGTACATTTTCACAGAATAAAGTTGCAAAGTTTTAAGGTTTCAATTAAAATGTAATGTTCATGCACAAAAAATGTTATATACAGTTATTGCAGTATTTACTTTTATTGTCTTGTCAAACTGTGTATAAATGAAACTTTAAGGCTTTAAGTTTTATGTGAAAAAAATTTAATGTACCATTAAATTGACAATATCTACGTCTAGACCAAACGGTACAATAACCAATAACAATAAACTAAGTTTTAATTTTTATTGTTCCCATTTAACAACACGAAATAGATTAAGTTACTGTTTTAATAACGTGCTATTTATTTATGTCATTAAAACAAATTTTTAAAAACCAAACTAAGCAATTCAAATTACTATATTCATATTGTACTCTGCTTCTTACAGTTACAATATTTACAAAGAAGACTTTCTGGTAATTGACAAATTGAATAATAATTTCGTAGAAATTCGGCGTTTAAATAAGAATGTAATAAAACCGGTATAAATATTAAGTCAATTAATTTAAACTAAACGAAAATATGACATTTGAATTTATTAAACAACTGAACATTTATCAAACTTATTTAAAAAATAAAACTTTATTATTCCTTTACCAATGAAATAATTATGTTTATCAACCACCAAAAACTCGACATTAATGACAAATGAAGCCTCCCTTTTTGATATACCTACAATAGATTCCCGACAAACTTTTATTCCCAAATAAAAGACACAAAACCTTCATTTTTAGACGAAAAATCGATAATCGGTTTGAGTCTTAATTGTAGGAAATCATATTTATCGCTTCCTTGCATTATTCGGATGATGTAATGAAATTCCAACAATCCTAACCGATCCAAAATACAAATCGCTATCTGGACTACATTTTTTCATCTATTAAACTTTTTAAATTCTTATGGCTTGCTTAGCGTATCTGCGTTTCTTATTTAATATGAACGTCTTACTTTCGATACATTAAATATCAGTTCGGTGATTAAAACATTATTGTTGATAATTATACCAATATTAATTCTTCAGTCTTAGATTTCCAAAATAAATTTCCTTGAAAACTATGTGAACATCAATCTCAATTTAAAAATTTAATAAGCGTATAAATGTAACTAAAGTAAAGTTCTAGTAAAGTAAAGTGGATTTTCAAAATATAATTATAATGAAAGATTAAATTTGCGAATTTAACTTTTTTTAAGAAATGTTTTTGGTACTGCTTGTTTATTTTAATATCTCTGGCATTCTTTTTAGAAACAAATGGAATTTGGAATGACTTCAATATTAAAGCATCTCTTAAATCTTCCATATTTTTAACGTATTACTGTTGTCAACTAAATTAAAATTAATTCACTTCAACCATAATATCAATTTATACATAATTTATGTTACTAATAAATTTGGTGAGTGTACGATAAGTTAGGGTCTCTAAACCTATTAAGTACCGCAAAAGTATAGCTATTTTCTAGCAATTGCCTTGCCTTTGATTTAAAACTTACACAATTATCTGGCTTCGCTCATTTTTGTACAATCACATTCTATTTGTTAAAATCGGTGATTTTGTGCCTCGTAAAGTAAATGTTAGTTAAGGCGTTCCTCAAGGATCTCATTGTGGACCTATTATTTTTATATTATTCATTAATGAATGAATGAATGAATGAAAATGTCTTTATTAACATAATATAAATTTAAATATATAAAATTTGAATTCTTTTCAAGGCGAGGTCCAGTAAAATAACAGAAGGTTTTCTCTGCTCTAACCTAACCTTTATAAAACTAAATAATTAATTTAAGTAATTCCGATAAATTTAAGAAAGAAAAATTTGCACATTGAACGTAAAGCGCTCAAACCTTACTACGCTAATTGTAAAAATGAAACTATATATATTTTCGTACGTGAACGCTTTCACGAGTCGACACTAGATGTCGAAAAACTTATCATTTAAATATATATATACAAACACTGAGAATCACCCGACAGCTCTTTCGTCCTTTTGGGACTCATCGGGAGTGAGAGAACTCGAGTGTAAGTTCACTATTGTACAAACGCGCGCTGTCGACTATATGCCGATGAGTCCCAAAAGGACGAAACAGCTGTCGGGTGATTCTCAGTGTTTGTTTGCTATTGTACAACCTCTTGCGTACTTTACTGCAGGCGATTCGAAATTTTATACTTGCCAACTGTTAGGTTGGCTATAATTATTGAAGAATCGACTATGTAACTGCTTTACATTACCTGTCGGCAAATTTGCTAATATATATATATATATATATATATATATATATATATATATATTATTGATTAATTAACATACCTTTGTTATTGGTGGTTTAATAAACACCCTCGCATTCCTTTTTGAAAATTAAAGGTGACAATTGTTTAAAGTTCGGGGAATTTTGTTGTAAAGGAAGCAATGCAATAACTGAAACTTTTTTTGTATAATTGCAAACAATGAGGTGGAATAGTTAACATTCTCCTAAATCTAAGGTTGAGGTGATGTACGTCCGTTCTATAGCTAATTTTATGATGTAATTAAAGAGGCGATTGATTTATTACTATGGAATGGTAGAGGCATACAGAGTGAATATATCTTCTGTTACTCATGTTTAACCAACCACTTTGAGCTAACTTATAAGACACCGTTGATCTTCTTGTTAAGCCGAAAATATATCTAATAAAAGACTTTTGAACCTTCGTGGTTAAATTGTCAATGCACGGGCCATATACAGCATCGCAACTTAGATAAAACAAGTGACTCACATAGAATTTTTTTGGTACGATGATCAAAAACATGTTTATTTAAATATAGTTTAGTCAATTCCGCATAAGCCTTTCTAACATTAAGTGTTACATGATCTCTAAATCTCAATTCTACATCCATTAATAATCCGAGATTTTTTACAACATTTACTATCGGAAATAATACATTATTTATTGCGATTGAAATGTAAAGCGATGCAATAATTCTATCACTGCGTTTACCAAATATGATGGCTTAAGATTTTGCAGGATTAAGTTGAAGAGAATGTTTGTTACACATTTCGTGTAGTGAGTTTTTATTAATTGTAATACATGCACTTTGTACCTCTGACGGCGGGAAACAGTAATATAATTGAGTATCGTCTGCATACTGATAAAATTGGTAATGTTTTAACTACGGATAAGAAATGGAAAGTATACACAGAAAATAAAAAGAAGGCCTAATACAAAACCTTGAGGTACGCCAGTATTAATATCCCTAAAATTTGATATGTCGTCAGCTACTTTAACCGCTTGCTTACGACCCCCCAGGTAACTCCGAAAAAATGAAATGGTAGACTGAGAGAAACCAATATATGACATAATCGATACCAGCAATGATGATTTATTGTTTCGAATGCTTTCGAAAAATCTAACAGGACAAGAACGGTTAGTTGGCCTCTGTAGCAGTTAAAATGTCACCTACAATTTTCAGAAGTGCGGTATTACAGCTATAGCCTGGTCGTAAACCAGACTGTACAGGAGAGAGTGTGTGATTTTCAAAAAAAAAATTACTAAATTGCTGCAAAATTATCTTTACTTGTATTTTACATAGGACCGAAAGTAAGCTAATTGGTCGAAGATCCAAGGTCGAAGATGTTTGAATAAATCTTGATATGTAGATGTTTTAAAAGAGAAATTGACTATATGTGTTAGGAAAGGTAGCAGAAACGGAAGAGTAAGTGGTGATTTTAACAATCTATTGTTCTGGTAGAAAGATATCAGAGTATCACAAATAGTCAAATTTAGAACAGAAAAAAGAAAATAATCATTTATTTTATTCGAAACTGATAAACTAATTGGTAGGATAGCAGACTAGTTTGTTTTAGTGCCAGTTAATTTCCCCATTTCCTTCCAAACCGTATTTTGATTAACAGTAGAGAATATTAATTATATAATACAGAATCTCAAATATTCCCATTGTCTTTTAAATGTAGACGATTTAAAAACTTATAATGTTGTCGAGAACTTGACCGATTGTTTGCGTACCTATACTCAGTATACTATTGCCGCGGAGTAATAAACCTGTCAGAATTATCAAATCTCCCGTATTGCAGTGGCGTAGGTACCTGATACGTTTGGAAAATCATATTTTTAGTAGGTAAATATATTATAATAGTAAAATCTACCTTGATATGAATTATTATGTGGTTTCTTTTATTGTTTCAATCCTTACTTTGTGGAATCTATTTTTCATAGTAAATAATTTAATTCAGCAATATTCCACCGTTTAATAAGATATAAATAGATACAAAACTTTTGTAAAACACAGTATTTGAATATAAAGTAGAGATAACGTTGGAGCCAATTATTATATCAGTAAACACACAAGACAACAATTCTGATTCCGAAATGGAAATTTCAGACGAGGAAGAAAGTTAAATGACCAATCGTAATGTGCCTGAAACAGTGTTCTACTCTCTAAACACCATTTATTGTAACCATGAGTGAGTATTGTCAGTTATTTTTAAATATACCTATTTTACCTACTAATGTCATGTTATTTAAATGAACATTTTTATGCCTGTTACTTTTATCTATTCATTTTGATAAGTTTCCATGACAACCACATAATATTATAATTAAGCCAAATTTACTTTTTGATGCCTAAAAATCGGTTCCCGCAAATTAATTGTAATTGTAATAAATGTACTGACGATATCTGCATTACTATTTTATTTTATATTTATGTCATATATTATTTATATGTTATTTATTTTATTTGTATAGTAGATCACATTACAAATTTTACTTCTTACGTATTATATACCATTATTTTTGTATCATGGTATAATACCCACATCTACGGCTATGATTCTCGTTTCGTCAGTACCTGGGCTGATGGCAACGTGTTTACACAGATTAAACTATTGTTCTCAGACCCTAGATGGGTCGATATGCTGCAAGAACGGTACAATGATCGTATTTTGATTAGAATTTATTGGTTTTTACTTAACCGTAGAAGTACCGCTTTCACAAGAAAATAAAGAATTATTTCAAGCAATTATGATTTATTACTCATTACAGACTTTATACCTATATAAGACGATTTGAATAGAGGATTAGTGCGAATATAATGCTTTATTTTTAAATATTGGGAAATGTAAACATATATCTCTCTACAGGTTAAAAAACCTATTATCTTCAGATATTATATTTCAAAAATATCTAAAAAGTGTAAACTCAATCTCCAATTTAGGGGTGACTTTGCAACAAACTTTTTTGATTAATGAGCATATACACTCTATTAGTATCAAAGCGACTAAACTTTAAGGTTTTGTTTGCCGAACTTCGTTACGTCTTAATCTTGATTGTGTGAAAACATTAAACTGCGCATTAGTAAGATGCCATCTGGAGTATGTATATCTGTAATATGGTCTCTTCCATCAAAACAAGATATTGACAAACTTGCACAAAAAATATTTTTAAAGCACTGTGGGTTTCGATTAGGATTAAGACCGATTTCAGGATGCTATTTGAATATAATGGATTTGAATGAATTACAGTGCAGGAGGGAGATAATTGATTTGTGCTTAATTTATCGCTTAGTCAACGATCTTATTGATTCCCTTAGTTAGTTCATTTTGTAAAAAAACTCGTGTGTACAGCATACAGCAAAAAAAGGATGACCCAAACTTCTGACATTGGAGAATAACATTGATGAGAAAAAAGATATAACTTTCAAAATTTGTCACAATTAGTTACTGAGTGTAAATTAAAAAAAAATTTTTTATTATACAACGTGTTTCAAGAAGTCGTGGCAGTATAAATTTACATTTTCTTCTTGTTCTAAAATACCCTGCATCCTAGAAATATCCATACTTCGATGAAATAAAACCTTTTACAAAAAATAATCCAACATTGAAAATTAATAACGCCTCGTAGGTTACATTCCAATAACTAATTTTTTCTCATACATGTTTTAGATGGTGAAACTTAAATGTGAATAAACTATAAATGCTTCAAATTCTACAGGATGCCCAAAAAACGAGCTCAAACTTCGACAACTTCAGTTTTAATCAAGTGCCTTATTTAAAATAGGACGTACAATACATTATAACATCAATGAATCGTTTTTAATTATTTTTGTTCTGAATCATCATTCCCTATAGATAAAATGTGTATCTTCTGAGTTATATCAAGTTCTTTCAAAAAATTATTGATTTATTTAACATAAATATCGAATACATGATAGCCTAATTGTCAAAATTGCAATACTTGTATAATTATAATTAATTCAGTGAAATTGCTTTAAAACAACAAAATATAAATAAAGAACTTTCATCAATATTAATACCATAAATATAAACATTATTTATTTGCTAACATAAGAAAACTGACAAACCACTTATAAAACTAATAACCATGTCTTTTAACCTACTAAATAAATATCCAACATGATTTCCATCCACGTAAATATTTTAAACGACAGTTCGACAACTTATCACTCTGTTTAAACATAGTTGAATTTGACTACACTGCCATTTGTTGTGACCAACTAAAAGTTTGTATTTTAGTAGTTTTTCAGTTTATTTATGTTACTGAAAAATATTTTTTATTTAAGTTAATAGTTTTTTATTTCTAATTTATGATATTTAAATAATTTAACTGAATCAATCGTAATCTTAAAAGTATTGCAATTGTTATAATTAGGCAATCATGCCACACTGCATTGATTTATATTAAATCAAAACTTTTTCCAAATAAATTAAAATGACTCAAAAATGTACATTTTAGGCATAGGGTATGAAAGATAATAAAGAAATAAAAAATGATAATTGTTAAAAAAGAAAGCCAACATACAGTATGTCCTAATATTTAAAATAAAAGACTTACTAAAAATTAAGCTAGGTTGTCGAAGTTTGGCCTCGTTTTTTGAATACTCTGTACAATTTGAAACAGTTGTAGTTTATTTACACATAAGTTTCACCTCTTTTAAACGTATAAGAAAAATAATAATTTTTGGAAGTTACCATGTTGAGGGTTATTAATTTTTAAATTTCGATTAGTTTTGACCTAGATTTTCTTAGTATTAGAGTAAGTCAAAAAATATTTATTTTAAAGTTAGTAAATGATATTAAAAGTCTAAAATATTGAGTAGCATTCGAATCTTGCAAAAACATGACATTCTATTTAAAACAAGGAAGTTGGGATTAACATTCGGTATATCCGGAGATGCTACAACAGTGTTGTTATTTTAATTAAATAAAACACACCTGAAGCGGTTGAGTTCGGTTTCATTTTATTTGTAGTTTTACACTGAAGCATCCTGTATACAGTATTGTCTTTTAAAAGTTAGTGTGAATTAGAAATGTTAAAATACATTAAATCAACTAAATTGTATCGTTTTTAGGGATCCTTTGGGATTGGAGGTGAAGATATAAAAATCATAAGAACCGGCCAACGTTTACCCCCTCGAAGCCGGAGCTATATCAAGACTAAGTTCTGTTAAGGATTATTGTCCTTGACAAAACTTTAAAGCAATCTAAATTGTAAATTGGAGGAAACTAATTATTTTAATTAAATAAATCAATTAATTGATTAATTTATTTAAATAATTTTGAATGTTTTCATAAGTAAATAAACGTATTTATACACAGGTTCTATTTTAAAGTGTAACTAAAGAAACCTGCGCTTTCAACCATTACTAAGAATACACTGTACAATTTTTTGTAAATTAAAACATGCAACATTTTAAAATTTATTCCTTCTTATTTTGCTGGCGAAAAGCAAAGCAATATTCATTTGGTTCAATGATTACAATCGATAATAATGAAAATAATTAGAACCATTATCAATAAATGTCCATATGACAAATATTCAACTGAGTGATTTCATTAAACAAAATTAGTCTAACGGCAGCAGTTTATTGTTGCGTAACGTTAACAAAGATATCTAACTAAATTAATTCAAAAGAATAAAAAAATTTCAATATATATATATATATATATTGAATTTTTTCTTTATATATATATATATATATATATATATATATATATATATATATATATATATCGGGCGACCTAGGAAACATGGGGTTTTCACCACTAAGTAAGCACACTTATGTTTCATATGGTCGTAAAGTTGTGTGTATTTTAAATGCAAATCATTAATTTTAGAATAAAAAAATAATGCTACTTTGAACAAAAAACTATGGCTCTGTTTGTTTTGGCATTATTCAAATTTTTGTTAGAATGGGCTCACATTAGATAAATGATAAATTACTGCCCAGTAGGCTATGTAAGTTTTCTAAAAAACTAGCCACAGAAAATTTTAGAATAACTTTAAATTTTAATAAATATTCGAATTTTGATCCACGTACACACGTACAGTCTTTCGCCTTTACAATGGCGCGGTTAAGAGTAGGAATATGTATTAGTTGTTCGTCTTTAATTGCATACATATAGACAAAATAAAGTGGGATAGATTTTGCTATTGTATAGGTAGACTCGGTCCGGATTAACAAAACTTAACGCCTGAAGCTATAATTTAAAAGTGTAAACTACTGGAAAAGAAGATTTCATAATTGTTTAACGTTTATTCTATAGCTAGATATTGTAGATTCATGTAAAAGATGATAAATTACTCTTCATATTAAATAAGTATAATATGAGATTTTTAAAAGTCAAAAGACGCCATGTTTTTTTTATTTAAAAATAAAACATTCTCTGACAAAAAAACCATGCAAGCCAGTGATTTTTTTTTGAAATTCATATTTTTTATATAAATATTATCAAGTCTTAGTTTTATGATATCCTAATCTAAGCAAGTTGAGTTTAATTAGGCCAATTAAGGTTTGCATAGGTATTTTGCATATTATGAGACTTTTGTGCATAAAACTTTCAAAAGAGCTTATTTAAGCATATCAGCTTCAAAATTAAAAAGGGCATTTCATTTCACAGGTTTGTGCGCAAATGTTTACATTAATAATTCATATTTTGCCGTTATTTTCCGTAACACAAATCTAAGAATCGAGTCAATATCACCTAAGAATTGCTGTAAAGGATTAAAGGTATTAAATTCCGTTTGTTGGACATTCTAAGCTTATTAAAGAATGTTGCAAATAAGTTTCTACATGAATAGGTTTTAATATCTAAATTATTTACATCCACTTTGTAACCAATGAGTCAGTGCAACTAAGGACAATACAAACTTCTTTGCCTCCTTGTTATTTATTGTTAGTTACTGAAATCAATTTAAGTTTTGAGTTTTGTTAGTCCTTAGGTAGGTATACCTATTTCAAAAAATTTCAAATTCAGGATGCAAATTACGCGTAATACAATTGAAAATGCCGCAAAAATCTTTCCGATATTTTTCTAAACCACATGGAAATGAACAGAACCTATAGAAAAAATCAAATCAAAAAGTTTAATTACAAGCGTTGAAGATATTGTCAAACAAATAGCACAAAAATTGAATGACGTGTTAAATAAAAACGAAAAATTTATGGTTGTTGCCCAAATATCTACTATTTTAAAAAGTCAATTTGGCGCTGATCTATTACTTTAAACCTGCATATTATTAATAATTTAAAAGAGCCGCAATTACGTCAGTTGACGTAGAAAAAGTTTTTCTGGTTATAAAAATGTTTTAAGAGACAAAAGGCGGTCTTTTTATTATGCAATTTAGAAAAATGTTTAATTATACTTTGTAATAATTTAATTAAAAATAGAGATTAGAATTCAAAAATTATATTTCAATATTAACTATTATAATGTCCAAAAAATATTTGTTTTTAATACGTCGTTCATGGAAATACTGGGCATATGCACAGCCTGCACATGAAATAACAGCAACCCTTAATATTCAACGAAAAATAAGAAAAATAAAAACTCTAAAATATTAACATAAACAATTTAAAGTAAGTGTGTCTTAGAGTTTTATTTTTATTATTTTTCGTTGAATATTAAGAGTTGCTGTTATTATTTTTTTGATACGCAGGCAATGCATGTCTTTTTGCTTCCATTGCCAAATTAGATTTTGCAAATCTTTCCCCATTTGACCATTTTTGTATCTACAATAGTTTCCGAGAACCCCATATAAATAATGAAAAAAACTCACCCAATATATATGAATTAACCACAGCTTCATGTTATTACTAAACATAATACTTGTTTTTAATAATCAACTTTTACAAATAGCAAATCTAGTATTTCTACATTTAAACTAAGGTTTTGTTTATTTAAATGACGTTAATTTGTAATTCTTTCACAAGAGTTTAATTTTATTAATTAGATATCGCAAATATGTAAAATAATTTAAACATGTTAATGAATGTTTTGATTCCAACATAGGTTTTGCAAATTTTAATTTCTGTGAATGTTTATTTATTTCTAAAAGCTATCAAAAGTGCTTTGTATCTTACTACAAAATTTCTAATTGTCCTCTAAATAGGATTAACATTCTAATTTGTAAACGTCTGATTGTTGTAAAGTATTAATTTTGTCCATCCCTTTAAATAATAAATGTTTACTTGTTTTAAATGGTCCGAAATTTAAGAATGTTAATTACCCCTAAAACTATTTATTCTAACAGGAAGAGAAAGTTTTTCCCCTTAATTATTGTAAACTAGTTGTAATTAGCCAACAATAGCTATAATTGTTAAAATAATAGTGTTCATTTGGCTGTTGGTTTTGGAAGTAGTAGTTTTAAATAAGAGATAATCGCGGACATGCTTTGGAAATTCGATCTCGAGCTGTGGGTTTGCGTGAAGGAGGAAAATCCTCAAGGGAAATAGCCGCGCTTCTTGGTGTGCCGGTAAGTTTATTTTTATAGTTATATTTTTGTATTTATTTTATTTGGAATGTCATTTCTGTTATGACAAGTGCTCTAAAGATAAAATTCAGTATTTTGCTTTAAGGTTCTGGCTCTGCTAAGAAGCCACATATAAAGCAAAAAATGGGGTTGCCATTTAAAATAATCATGGTGATAACAACTTCCGGTATAACTTAAACGATCAGAATAATAAAAATGTTTAAGGAATAAATTTTATTTTTGAGCAGGCTCCTATACCAAATTTCTGAAATTTTATCTCTAGAATATATTTTTTAACAGGCGACCCACAACTAAAAAAACACCTTGTATTGCTTAATAAATTTTAGTTATACTTCTACTTCAAAAATGTTCAAATACCTTTTTACGATCATTTATGTTATATTATATTAGTATTTTTGTTATAGATGAGAAGTATTCAAAGGTAGCTAAAAATTTTGAAGACGACGGATACGAAGGCTTGAAAAATACACCACGACAAAGTAAGCCGTTTTCAATTCCGGAGGAACAGTTGAACGAAGTTGCCAATTTTATAAGTCAACAACCATTTCTTAGTTCCGCTGATATTAAAGAAACTTTTAATTTAAATTGCCACAGATCAACTATTTGCAGACGGTTAAGGACGAGAAACCTGCGAGCAAGACGGCCGGCGCGAAAAATTGATTTTACGGCAACACATCAAGAAACACGACTCCACTTTTGTCAAGCAGAATTATTTCGAAACTGGGGAAATGTAATTTTTTCGGATGAAAAGGTTTTTCATCTTCTGAAGACAACCTTAAGTTGAAACCAGTGTGGAGAGCGAATGGTACTCGCTACTTAGAACAGCACGTTATAAGAGAACGAAGAAGTGGTCGTATATCGTTGGCCTATTGGGGTTGGATGTCATCAGCTGGTCCGGGAGAATTAGTGAGGATAAATGGTCGCATGCGAGGAGCAGATTACATTGACATTTTGGAAGAGGTGATGATCCCTTCGGTGCGTGTCCTGTATCCTGAACCACTCCCAATCATTTTCGTTCAAGACAACAGCTCGGTTCACCAATCACGCATGGTAACAAATTGGTTTGACAATCACCCTGAAATAGTAAGGATTAATTGGCACGCTAAGTCTCCAGATCTCAACCCAATCGAGAATCTTTGGGGTATTATGGTTCGACGATGGAATACCGGGGATAATATAGGCAATGTAAATATCCGCACTGCAGCAATTTTAAATAATCATGTAGTTCGAGTTTGGGAAGACATGAGAGGATCTAAAATTTGTCACAATTTAATAAATTCAATGCCAACGCGTTTACAAAATTGCATCGACAACAATGGTCTTTGGACAAAATATTAGTTTTATTTATTAGGTTCTATATTTATGCGTAGTTCAAATATAATTAATTGTTTTGTACACTTTTGATTTTGAATGTTTTTTGGTTATTGGTGGAGTACAATTTTGAAATATGTAATCATTATGCAATGTATATTGGTAATTTATACTTGTGTTTTATGCTTCGTTGTATATTGTGAATAAATAGTTTTTATGCACTAGGTTGTGTTTTACTTTAAGTTATAAAAAAAAATAATCTTAATCCAATTTATCAAACAATCCATTACAAATTTTTATGTAAGATACAAAGAATTATTATAACTTTTAGAAATAATCATCCACAGAAATGAAATGTTGCAAAACCTTAGAATGAAACTATTAATTGACAGTTAAGTCATTCTACATATTTCCAAAATTAAGCTTTTGCGAAAGTATAAGAAATTAAATGTAAATAAACAAAACCTTATTTAAAATGTGGAAATACTAGATTCGCCATTTGTAAATGTTGATTATAAAAAAACAATCATTATGTTTTGTCAGAGAATGTTTGATTTTGAAATAAAAAAACATGGTTTCTGTGACTTTTAAAAATCTACTATAATAATAATTGTTTTCTAATATGAAGAGTAATTTGTCATCTTTTATATGAAACTACTATTTCTAATTGCAGATAAACCTTAAACTATTATGAAATCTTCCTTTCCAGTAGTTTACACTTTTAAATTATAGCTTCAGGCGTTAAGTTTTGTTAATCGGACCGAGCCTACCTATACAATAGCAAAATCTATCCCACTTTATTTTGTCTATATGTATGCAATTAAAGACGAACAACTAATACATATTCCTACTCTTAACCGCGCCATTGTAAAGGCGAAAGACTGTACGTATACACGATACAAACTGCATATTAGTGAAGACCTAATCGACTCGTAAACTTATTAAAATTCCAAACCATCCTTAATAAGACGTTTCTTTTTATCTTTACAGTAATGTCTAGCTCAGTAACACGCCACTCATTTGTTATCAAGAAGAATGCACAGATATAAATTCACCATAGTTTTTCTCTTAGATTCCGAATAAAAAATAGAAAATATATTGTTTCATTTAAAATATCAAAGTTAACAGGTTGTTACGGTTCAAAATACTCGAACTCGAACGTAAGTCGCAAGCCTTCTGAGTAACAGTAGTATTTAGCGCGCACGCTATGATTTATCCTATTGGTGGATCGATTATTCACAAAAATTTATCGAGACCACGAGCAGACATCTAATAATTTTCCTTCTTTTAGGCGTTTTCGGCGTGCTTCGTGAAGCTAAAAGTTTACACGTAAAATATCAATGTGGCTTCAATAATTCCAAAGTTAAATTAGTGTGGAAATATAAATCCGATCGATTTCGCCGTAAATGATTTCATTTTTTATTTCTTTTTGTTTGTCTCGTGGTTGTGTTAATTTCGAATTACAACGTATGCTTTAGCACGTGATTTGACCTCATACTCTACTCGTATTTACCATCTGGATAATTCCTGGGGGTGCTGGAACGAGTAATTAAGAATCCTTCGCTATAAAAAGGTGACGACTACCACTGTGTCGCCTAACTCGAGGCTGCTACGGCCGATGAACTCAGCTAGTTGGGGGTCGCTCACGCTGCGTACCTGCTATTTCGAAGAAACATCTCTGCTTTCCGAGCTTTGTCGTCTAAACCTCCTAGAGAAATCCTGTGGCTACCGATCTTCTAATAGCTGTCAACTGCTGTCGTTAAACCTTCTTTATCGGAACTACATGCATCAGTACACAGATAAGTTTATTGTTTAAGGAACCATATTTATTTTGCATGCGTTTGGAGTTCACGTACATGTGACATTAAACGGTTTGAATCCCTAGTGTATAAGTAAATTGTTATTCGGGGTAGACTCCGCCCATCGATGTTCGGTTTTGTTTCACTAGCTCCATCAGAGCTGTGGCGCTTTCAATAAAGTGAGTGAAACTAAAACAAATGGGTTGGCGGGAGCTACGTAACGTATTAGTCGGAATTTAATTCTAGTTTTTAAGTCACCGTGTGTAAGTGACGTGTGTACGTCGAGTTTCCTTAATCACCAATCTTAAATTGGTGCGCTAACTTTAATTTGGGGTGTAACAAACAAAAGCTTAACTAAATTTAGACATATTTGACTGCGAACTCTAATTAATTGTTGTTGCCAACGCCCGTAAGTTCCATGCGACAGAATCTCTTACTTCTCACAGATTCTCCTAGTATTTTCAATTGTATTTGCTATATTTACATGTCTATTTGTCTCTCTGATTTGTGTTCGTTTTAGCGTAGTAGACCTTAAGTAAAACCTATTAAATTCCTGTTGGTCGGTTTTATTTCTTTCTATTACCCAGCAGGTGGTGCCTCGTTACGCAGCAGTTTATTTCTTTCACTTTCCTCAAGGACCTCCCCAACTCACCGATTAAGCCGGACACTGCTGTGTTAACTATTACAAATACGGGATCTTCCATACATTTAGTGCTCTATTTCGAGCCAAATAGTTTTGTTCTTAGGTTGTATTGCTAGAGCCGTCACTTTCTTTTTGTTTTATTATTTGTGAATTACAACCGTTACAAGATAATCCATGAAAGTGGGCACTCTGTATTGTTGAAAATACTTTCAAATTGTAGGCACTGAGGAATCTAAAAGAATGTTCAAAAGTGATTTTAAAAATCTCTACTTTTTAAAGCAATATCAAAGCAATTCCAGACCAACTAAGAAGCATTGGCTTTTCAAATGTGTCATTTATAAATAGAATTAACATGTATAAGTATGAATAATTATGTTACTTAATTATTTCTGGTTAAAAATAACAAAAACAGCAAAAAAATAAAACCGTTTACAAAAGCCACAAAAATGTATGTAGGAAGTACTTGAAATTCTAAAAATATCTGTTAAATTCCTATTACCCTATTGTGTAAGAACCTTTTTGTTACAATTTAGACCCCAATTCAGATAGTTACTTCGAAGAACCTCGTTTCAGTTACACACAATACCCAGTACACCCATAAAATACGAAATAGGTTATATAAGAAAATTAATTAATTTATCAAAAGCTAATTAAATTGAGTAAATAATCACTTTCAGTATTAGTTTAGGTAATATTCGTTCCAAACTGTACTTAAAAAGGTAAACATTTCTGTATCACTTTATGTACATTTGAATTCAGTTTCCCTTCGTTTGCTTCGGTTTACGTGCTTTGAGATTTAAGTTTGTTTCTTTATTTCTTTTTTTTTTGGTAAATTTTAACTAATTGAATTTTCTATTTGTTTCGTAGATGTCTTAGCAACTATTCCAATCAGTATTAGGTATCAAATTAGTCTGATAAATTATTTGAAGAGTTAACGAAATACATCAATAAAGCTCAATAATGTATTATCGGAGTTATCGTTTCAGGCAGATTACGTGTAACGTTGACATACGCTAATGCGGCAACGTTGGCAAATATTTATATTACGTGAATGGAAAAACTAATAAAATATCTTGCCGTTTGCAGCTGTTATTTTCTCATTTTGGTATAAAATTTTATTGGTACAATATGTTATATTGAACTGACAGATTTTAATTTTAATGGCCCAATTTCAGTATTATTTGGTACATCATTTTAGAAAGTGTTCCATTATAATTATTAAAAATCAACCAAAAATATCATTACAGTTGTTGACACTATAGATGGTGTAAAAATATTTAGTATGTTTTTACTATAATGAGAAATTTTGAATTTTTTCGAAACTGTTACCAGTTCAAGACAAACGTTGTAATAGTAAAAATTCCTGTTGTGGGATGAATTTTGTCTAGAGACAGATTAATAAATTTCTTTTTGATTTTAAAATCTGTTATCATACAATTAAATGTCAGGATCCATAATAAATAAATAATGTGGTAGTAACTTAAAGTTGTTAACCATTTAATAAAACTAAAAATATGGTTACGTAACTGGGTTTATCCATTTTCAAACAGTAGATTGAATCTTAAAAACTAATACATACTGTTTTTTTTAAAAAACTGTTCAATTACATGTTAGGTGTTAAATTGGTGATTTAACAGTTGCCATAAATAACTTTTATCAGTTTAATTCGCTTCTGTGACATCTTGAAGTAAGTATTCATTTTTATTTAAAAAAAAAAAACAAATAGAATAAGCTTCAATTGCTTCTAAAATTAGTGATTGCAATTAATTTTTACAATATTATTTTAGGCTAAAGTGATTCTTTGATAAATTCTCTTTAAAAACTATAACACAAGTAATACTATGAAATAACACCCAAAATGCTGCAAAATGTACACAGAAGTATTGTGAATAGAAGCCGCTCATGTATACCTACAACAAAATGGAGGGCACTTTGAACATTTGTTAAACTAGTTATTTTTCTTTTTGTTGTTTGATTAGAGATATTTATAAGCTGTTATTTATAGTAGCTGTTTTCTGTTGCCATAAGTTGCAAAATATTAATTTGATAATCGACTGCTGTTAAATTTTGATTTCGTGATTCGTGAGTTCCCATACTTTTTTTTCTCATAGACCACTTTAAACATTTTGCTGGATCTGGTGGACCCCTGCAGCTATTACATTTACTAACTTACTTCCAAAACCCGAAAAAAGTATATGTCTATGTAAATCTGTGTTGTGGCTATTTTTCAATCAACTATGAGTTGAAAGTTTTCGAAAAAAAAGTGAGAATTTATATTGCTTTGATTATGCTGTGAGTATTGTCATTCAAGCTAAGTTTCAAAGCCAGTCTAAAAAGCGTCTTCATCCAACAGTTGGATTCCTACTTTACTTTTTGTATTCTAAGATTGACTCACAGTACAAGAAACCAATAATCTCCCACTTCGGAGTGGTAAAAAGTAAAAATAAATATTTTCTTGTTTTGTAGCTATTTATTCAAACACAAAAATTACTACACTTTTAATTATGTTGTTATAACAGTCTTAGTAGAATCAAAATTTAACATCAAAACTAATAATGATTATTATTTTAAAAACAGTTTAAAAACTTTGATTATATTGCGACTGTTTTTAAAATAATAATCATTATTAGTTTTGATGTTAACTTTTATCTCAGATTACCATTGTAATCTGAGATAAAAGTTATAATTTTAATGGGAGGGATGTACTTGGTGAATTGACAGCAAATTATCAATATTTGGCTTGAGTTTAGTTAAGTATAACCGTAAATCTCCTCGCTCTGTAATATTTAATCTGCTCCGTTTTTTTTGTCAACAAGTTTGTTACGGCACTAAAACTGCGTTCGACAAGATATGACGAAGGAAACGCTATGAGAAATTTTTGCACAATTCCCCACAGTCCTGGATATTTTTCAGGTATTTGTGCCTGCAGCCAAAATGATTGATACCCTCTTTTGAATGCTACTTTGAGCTCCTCATTAGTGCTAAGCTCGAGTAGCTCTTCTTGCAGTACCACATTTTCCACTTCAGTTTCATCATATGGATTTATTATCCATGGTGGTATATCCATCGACAGAATGTCTTCAAATCTGATTTTAAAATCATCATACAGGGCAATCAAATGTTGAACATACGTCTGAATATCTTCGTCGAGGCATTCTACCTGCGATAAATTTGGAAACTGGGAAAATTCACGTCGACCAATATTTTGCTTCATAAGTTTCAGTTTACCAAGAAAAGCTGAAATTTCACTCTTTGTTTTTATCAAATTGAGGCTGTCCCCTTGTAACTGTAGGTTGAGGTCATTGAATTTTTTGAACAAATCTGTCAAATACGCAATGTCTGCTTTGAAATTCATGAGGTTTTCTTTTAAAACAGGATCTTTAGTGTTCAGAAACTCTAAAACAGAGTCGAAAAGCAAATAGAATCTTGATAGACATGCACCTTTCGACAACCAGCGTACTTCGGTATGTTGCAGCAATCGTTGGAAGTCCTCATCATTTTCTTCGCACAACTGTGCAAATAAGCGCGTATTTAATGCATTGCTTCTTATTTTGTTAACTGCATTAATCACAAATTGAAGCGCTTGGTGCAATCTATCACTCAATTTTTTCGCTACTAGATGTTGTCGGTGGATGACACAGTGAATTGCAATTACCTCTGGTATAATCCTTTTAAGATGACTTATAAACCCACGATATCGCCCGACCATGGCAGGAGCTCCATCTGTTGCCACCGAAATAATGTTTAGAATGCAATTGATTTTTCCGTAAAAAAATCATTCAGAACATTAAAAATTGATTCACCTTTAGTGTCAGTCTTCAAAGTTTTCGCGAATAGTAACTCTTCAAACATTTGTTCGCCTTTGATAAATCGAACATATGCCAATAATAATGCTTCATTGCCAGGTAAAGTTGACTCGTCCAGTTGAATAGAAAAATGAGTTGTTTACAGATAATTACACAAGAAACTTTCAACATCAGAGCTCATTTCATCAATACGTCTTTGTACAGTGTTGTTACTCAAAGGAAGGCAAAATTAACTCCTCTCCAATAGTATGCGGTTTCCCAGATTTTGCTATAAGTAATGAGATATTGTAAGATGCCCGCAAGCCATCGTCGTTGCTTTCAGACGTTGAAGCGAACATACTATGCACGGTGGGTCTCTTTCATACTTTTCCTTCAATGTTTGGAAATATTTCAAATCCTTACCTATTTTGTCAGGATGACACCTTCTTAGATGATCTTCCAGCTTCGATGGTTTCATAGAGTCATTGCTCAAGACTTTGTTGCATAAAAGACACATGGGCAATCGCTTGTCTGTATTTGATGGAAGAAAACCAAATTTCAAATATTCAACACTGTACTGTCGACACTTCTTCTTAGATTCAGCCATGTTTCGTATCAATTACTTACCTGTAAATATGAAAAAAATGTTTGTTAAGTAATCTTAAAATGATTTAACAAACATAATAGAAGTGGCTTTTAAGATACAAGTTGCTAACAAATAGATAGGTAAGTACTTACTTTTCCAACACTGGCAAACAATAATATCAATTCACTTTAATTTTCAAAAGTCTGAAAACTACTTCCGTCACTGGTGAACACTTATATAGGTACACTTTCTTTTTTGAAATTCCGGAAACAACTGAGTAATGTTTATCATTCGCATTCGTATTTATATTAAAGAAAAATCCAACAAGTTCATGCTAGTTCAGACACGACTTTAACTAGGCGGGCGGGCGGGCGGCGCGGCATCGGCGAGTCTTGACACGCTCTTTCTGAATATGGAATATGCAAGTTCTTACAAAAACAATTGCTGAGCTTCTTATAATATTGTCTTCCTATATTCATAAGAGAAGTCAAGCTTCTTATAATATTGTCTGCCTATATATATTATTGTCTCCCTTATTCATAGGAGAAGTCAAGTCGGGTCACCTAATACATTTTTATAGACCCCCGTCAACGAGTTGTGGACCCCATTTTTTTCCAGGCAAGCGTAGACCCTATCGGGCTCCCGTGGACCCCTGGGGTCCACCTGGACCACTTTGGGAATCTAGGTAAACGCTATACCTGTTTTATAGTTTTTTAAAGACTATCGTATTCTGGCCGTTGTGCACATTAGTTTTCACAGACTCCTAAGATTAATTGTACTAATCGAAAGCATCTCTTTAGATTTTAAATAATAAATAACTAATTTATTAGTAACTTTGCTATTCTTGTGTTATAGTTTTTTAAAGAGAATCACTTTAGCCAAAAAATTACTACATGATTCATTTAAAAAAGTAAAGTTGATATCATTTCCGCTTAAACCGGAAGTCAGCCATTTTGTGTAAAGTTTGGAAAATACTCATCTTGTATACTTGTTAAACTTTTCTTAATAAACTTTTTGTCTATCATGGATAATAAAAGAGTAAATCAAGTGGCCCTGAATTTACAATCAACCTGTATACAGATTTACAAAAAGTTTCAAACTTTTTGCGGATTTATATGTCGTACAATATTTCGATATGAAAGAGGAATTTATTATTGTAGTGATAGAACACTTATATATTAAGTAAACATATCCACAAAAACATGACACATAAGATATGAAACTTACTAATTTGGAGTTTGCAACTTTTACGTGTAGCTATAATTACTAATTACTAACTTATAAACTGTGAATGATCACGTAAACTATCACGTAACAAACTTTAACGTTAATTACTACTAATTATTGTAAATAGAAATTAATTTCGAGCAACTGAATGAAGTACCTATCATTGAATTCAAATTAGCACATCTTTAAGATGTCAATGAATTAAATAATAAATTGAATATAATAATTAAATTATTCAAGTAGGCTTTTCGTAGTGTCAAAGATCAAAGTGCAATTTTCATCTCTAGTAGTGAAAGTTAATTTTTCTTTTAAATTCTTGCATTAAAATTGATTAAAATCTATATCTCCGATAAACTTATTGATTTATTTATTTATAATATACACGGGTAAAAACCAATTTATAACAATAAAAAATGAAAACTTATACACACCTAATAAACTAATATTATAAGTAATATATGTTATTAAAATAAATCGTCAATTATTACAGTAATATGACAATGATAAAAATAACTTAAAGTAACTATTTCAAAAGTAAACATAAACCTTCTAATTAATTAAAATAGTTTTCAATTAAGTAATTAATAATTATTACTCCACATCTTATGTGGCATACTGCCGCCCGTCCGTATGTAAACAAGATATAGAGAAAACTACCCTTCCGATTTTTATAAAACTTTGTACAAAGACCTTATTTATAATTTCAAAGATTTGATTAGTTTATGGGCATAATCTATGTAGCCAAAAGGACCGTTAACTTCCACAAATTTTCAAATTTTTGAAATATAAGAAAAAAATGTTCACTTTACACATTTCTGTTTATAATTTAATTACACACATTTTTGCTTAAATTATTTTTTGATTCGATAATGAGTTACTGAGATATAATAATAATAATTAAATTGAGGTTAACTATATGTTTTATAATTACCTGAATTTTGTAAATTTTTTTATGTGAATAATTTCTAATAGAGCTCGTTTGTTATAATTTTTTTCATTTTCTAGAATTGTTGGTTATTTAAAATTAAAATTATGCAGATTTTCGACAGCGTGATCGGATAAGGCGGTGTTGGGTTTTTGTGGAAAATTCAATTTGGTTTTTATGTTGATTAATGCGTTTGTATAAATATTGTTTAGTTTGTCCTATATATATTTTATCACAATTTAGACAATTTATTTTATAAATTAATTCAGTTTGTTTTGAAATGTCAGTTTTATCTTTTAATTTACTAAAAAAAAATGTTTTATAGTGTTTTGATTATTATAAGAATTAGTATGTTGTATGTTTTAAATTCTATTTTAATTTTTTTAGATAATATAGGTATGTAAGAAATATTAATGTAATTTTTTGAATACATGTTCGAATTATATTGTTATTAAAATTATTTCCTAAAAAATTAGGTTGTAAAGATATATTAGAATTACTTATAATTTTATTTTTATTATTAAAATTTTTTTTAGATCTTTTATTTATATATTTATTGATAAAAGTCATAGGATAATCATTTTTAAATTTGATTTATGGTGTTTAAATTCTGATAAAATTATTGCTCTATCAACTAGGGAATTAATTACACTGACTTTATAAGTATTAGATGTGTATGAATTAAAATTTAAAAATCTTTCAGTTTTGAAATTTTTCTGTACCAATTTGATTCTAGTTTGTAATTTTTCTTAATAAGTAAAGTTAAATCTAAGAAATTTGTTTCTCTATTTTTATTTTCTAGTTCTAATGTAAATTGTAATCTTGGATGCCAGTTATTGAAATTGTTTAAATAGTATTAATTTGGTTATTATGTGCAATAATTATAAAATCGTCGACGTATCTCTTGTATAATAAAATATCCTTTGTTTTTTTAGATTATCTAATTCTATTTTCTGTAATACGAAGTCTGAAATGGTACTAAATAAAGGGTGACCCATTGTGACACCAAAAGTTTGTAAGAAAATTTGATTATTGTATATAAAATAACTTGAATTAAGAATAAAGGTTATAATTTCTAAAATTCTTTTTAGGTATTTTAATAAATTTTTGATTTTGTTCCAATAAAATTGTATAGAATCAAGAGGAAGATCTTAAGGTATATTAGTTAGTATACAATAAATCTACGTCTAAAGAAAAAAATTTAAACTTTGGTGGTACAGTTATATTTTTTATAATTTTTTTAAAAGTTTATAAATCTTTTAAATTATTTTTATTTTTGGTTGTAATATTTTTTAGTATGTTAGAGATATATTTTGATACTTTATAGGTTGGGCTATTATAAGATGCAACTATAGGTCTTAATGAAATATTAATTTTATGTAATTTTGGTAACCCATAGATTTTTGGAATATTTCCGTTATTTAAAATTAGTTTATTATTGTCTATTGCGTAATAAGATATTTTTAGATTCTTTTATATGTCATGTCATTTTATTATTGTATTCTGTTTTTTCCATGTTTTTTGTGTTTTATCCGCTTCTAATACCACTAAATTTTTTTTATTATTAAGAATTTTTTTTGTATTTTTAATTTTTTTGAGAAAAGTTTGATTTTCAAAATGTTCTTTTCGAGGAAGGATTTTATTTTTATTAGTGTTTTTAAAATTTGTTAATATATTACTTACTTAGTTTCTAATTGTGTTTTGTTGATTATCGTCAAAATGCATAATTTTGCTTTCAATATTTGTAATAAAATTATTAATAGCAATTGGTTTATTATGATCAAAGATGTTATATTTAGGTCCTTGTTGTAAAACCTTTGTTACATCATTGGGAATTGTTTGTTTACTTAAATTTTCAATAAAATTAGTTTTTTTAAGGTGTAAAATTTGAATTATTAAGTTTTTTCAACGTTTCATTAATTTTCTTAGTGTGCGTATTTTTGATTTTTAATTTTAATTTGTTAATTTTTGGAATGTTTATTTTGAAAAATGTTAGAATGCTTTGAATAAAAGTTTGTTTCCAATTTTGTTTTTTAATTTTGTTATTTTTTGTTTTAAATAATTTAAATGTTCATAATAATAATAATATTAATTTTATTACTTTAATGTAAAATCACTTATTTAAAATAAAAATTAAATACAAAAAAATTTTAGACCCAATAAAAAGTATTTTTATGCTAAACCATATACTGAAAGTTGTTCTAACCAACTTCACTTTATTAAACGACATTAAACTGATTAGTTAACTTTGTCTTTATTTAGTTATTAATTAAAATGAGTGTAATAATTAAGAGGTGATGTATTATTCCACCTCCCTTCTAATAAAATATCACCAAAATTTAAAATGTTTCAACTTTCAATATAGTGATCACCCCCTCTTAAATTAGTCCCACATACTAACATGGAATATAAATATGAAAGTTTTTCCGATTCTAACAATTTGTATAAAAATGTACCATAAGACACACATCAGTACTCAGGCTTAATTATATTGAGTCTATTATAATGGGGAGTCACGTGATCTCTAGGAGAAATTGAACTTTGCTTTGGATGTATTTTGTTAAATATTTATAGTATACTCCACTTCCATAGTCGAGATTACTTAAAATTAAAGCATTTACTAATGTCTATTTAGTATTTTGTGGAAGAATCTTTTTAAATTTCCATAATGACTTAAGTTTTGGATAACACTAACTACATTTTTTTATGAAATGCTTTTCTATTAATCCTAGATCACAGACACTTTCACTTACATTTAACACAGTATCACCTAACAGAATCTCCTCGTTTAACATCAAGTTAGCTCTATTTATTGTTAGTCTTGATCCAATACACAAGATTGTTGTTTTTTCCGGATTTAAACAAAGACCATTTTTTCTTGACCATAGAAGTATATTTTTCAAGTTTACATTAAGTTCACCAATTACGTTGTTTACAATTTCAGGTATACATGATTTGTACATTTGCGTGTCACAAGGTGTATAGGTGAATATATTCAATGCATTTGTGAGAACATTAGGCAAGTCAACTATAAAAATGGTGAATAGTGTAGATCCCAGTATGCTACCTTAAGGAACACCATAGTTAACTTGCAGTTCCCCTGACATAGTACCATTTATTCTTGCCACTTAAGATCTAGTACTCAAATAATTTAAAAACCAGCGAGGCGTGTGTTTGTTAACACCATAATAATGTAATTTAGCCAGCAGTAAATCACGATCAATTACATCAAATGCTTTGCTGTAGTTGAAAAGCGTTAGGTAAGTAACATCTATTTTATCCATGTTTCTAACGATATCTGTTGTTATTTTGATCATTGCAGAAGCGGTACTATGTTTGGGACGGAATCCTGACTGGGTATTCGGTAACAAGTTGTTGCCGCAGATGTATATTAAGTCATGAAATTGTTTACAATTTTTTCTAAAATTTTAGATAATATTGGTAACACGCTAATTGGTCGTAGGTCTTTTAAATCTCTAGCTATACTAGTTTTTGGTAGAGGATTAATAAGTGCCACTTTTAAAAGAAACATTTACAATATCTACAATTACTTCTTTGCAAAACGGTAACACCATCTTTAGCATGTTTAAGTTAAAGTTATCACAACCAGTTGCAATTAACCTAAGTTTACCAATAATTTTTTTAATATCTTCATCTGTTGCAGCTTCTATCTGACACATCTGATTAGTTAAACATTTTGCACATGAATATGCCTGGATGCAAAATTTTTCCAAAGCATGCGAGGATTATTTTTATAGATTTGTATTTGATATTGCATATATGCTCTTTTTCATTTTTATTGCCATAGATAGAAAATTTTCCAGGTCCTTATAATAAATTCGGTCGGTGTTGAGTATTGTTTTTAGATATTGTTTATAAGCTTTGGTCTTCAAGTTTATTATTAATTTGAAAATATCTGTTATGTATGGTCGATATTGATGTCTTTCAGTTACAGTTTTCAAAGGTGCATGGTCATCGAATAGCTTCAGAATCAGATTATTGAACTGATTAACTTTAGCATTTATATTGTCAAACCTTGATATTAATGACCAGTTTATTGCTGCAGCATTTCTATTAAATTGAGTAATTTCAAAATTCTTGAAGCAACGATATGTCAGTGTTTTGGGTTTAAGCTTATTTGATATGTAATGTAAGATGATGATCTGTTTTGTTATCTAAGATATCTAAATTGTCATTTGGCCGGACAAAAATACTTGATATAATCTAGCAAAATATTATTTCTGGGAGGAAATTTAAACGCTAAAAAATATTTTCAGTCTCTATGATTTGACTCGTGCTAATATTGTCTAGGGTGACCAGACGTCCCGGTTTACCGGAACATGTCCCGGTTTTCATCAATATTGAGGAGCGTCCCGGATTTTAATTAAAATGTCTCGGTTTTATCGAAAATTTTCCAAGCCGAGAAAAAATTCACGAGGGGAAGGAGAAACATTTTTCTTAACCATAACCTCACTAACCCAAATACTCTATACGTCGAGATCTATAACTTTACTGATTAACACTAGATATCGATCAATTAATAAGTTGGTATAGGTAGAGCGAGGGAAGGAAAGCTTCAAATCATAAGCTCCCTAACCCATCTACTCGACACTCGAAGATCTATCACGTTGTTATTTATTTACGAATTTAACATGTATCGGATAATGATGAATGATGGTGGAAAAAATCAAAAGAATTCCAATTTTATTACATATAATATACAAAATCAAATGTTACATTAGAAATAAATACATTAAAGAAATTAATTGTGCTAAATAATATTTTAAATCATGAATATTCATAAAGAAAATTAACAAATTATGCTTTGATATTTCGAATAATATAAAAAAATTGGAAAGAAATAATATTGTGTTACGAGTAGAAAAGGCTTAGGCTGCGCAATGCACAAATTATGTTTTTATAGTGTACCACGCTCGTTTCAAGGGAGCACAACCAAACTTTTTGGCGACTCGCGAAATATAAATTACGCATACGAGGATATATTGAAAAATTCTTAGCCTACTATAGAACCAAACAAAATTTCAATGGCAAAATATTTTATTACTCAACATATTCTCCTCTTAATTGGATACATTTATTACAGCAAACCTGCAACGTCTCTAGACCTTTCAAAAAAATGTTTCTTCTTGCTCTGCAAACCAGACCTCCACAGCTTCTATTACCTCCTTGTTGGAAGAAAATGTACGACCTTTTAAACTTTTTTTCAGTTGAGGAAAGAGGTGATAGTCGGACGGAGCCAAATCGGGTGAATAAGGGGGTGTTCTAGTAATTCAAACCCTAAATCACGAATTTTTGCATGGCAACATGAGATTTGTGTGCAGGGCGTTGTCCTGCAAAAACAAAACACCTTTGGATAGCTTTCCGCGTCTTTTCTCTTTAATATTTTCCCGTAGAGTGGTCAGTAATGTCGAATAGTAATCTCTAGTTATTGTTCTACCCTTATCCAAAAAATCAATCATGATTACTCCATGGCAATCCCAAAAACTGAAGCAAGAACTTTTCAGAGATTTTTGGACACGAAATTTCTTAGGTCTTGGAGAACCAGAGTGTCGCCATTCCATCGATTGTTGCTTTGTTTCTGGATCGTAGAAATGTACCCAAGTCTCATCCATAGTAACAATTCGGTTTAAGAAGTTTACATCGTTTTCAAATCGAGCACAGCACGAACGCGATGCTTCTACCCTTGCACGCTTTTGGTCAACATTCAAACATTTGGGGATCCATTTTGCAGCAATTTTTCTCATGTTCAAATTGACGTGAACCATTATGATGAACGCGTTCGTATGAAATATTCAGTGCTTCAGATATCCGTTTTAGCCCAATTCGACGGTCTGATAAAATCATGTCATGAACTGCATCGATATTTTCGGGGACTGACACAGAAACTGGCCTTCCCGATCGGTCATCATCTTCAATGGAAAATTTACCTCTTTTGAACTTGCATTCCAATTTTTGACGGTCGCATACGAAGGACATTGATCACCAAGGGTATTAAGCATATCTTCGTAAATCTGCTTACCTCTTAACCCTTTTAAATACAGGTACTTGATGATGGCTCGATACTCCAATTTTTCGATTTTCACAATTTCGGTGGACATCTTTTTCATTTAATTTATTGCGTGACTCTGGTTTACTTTTTTGACGTCAAACTTTACACTGACACTTCTAATAAGTTATTGTTCGTTGCTATGGTAACGCAATATTTTGTTTATGCAAGGAACTGGTCTAAGCTAACTACATATCAATACATCCTCGTATGCGGTAAATTCAAATTTGTATTCCGTACAACAAAATTCATTTTCTCATTTTCTTTTAAATTATGCAAATAATAAGTATCAATCGCCTAAATTTAAAAAAAAAATCATTTGTCTCATTCCAGAGTATACAGGGTGTTTCATTAATCAGTACAGAAAATGAAACTGGAGATTCCTTGCAAAATTTAAAGGGGGGTTTAACATAAAAAAAATTTCCTTAAAGCCTCCTCTGAAGAGTTAGACAATCTGTAGCAATGCTAGGTAGCGTTAACGGAAATTTGTTCAAAAGAATAAGAGCCTGTATTCAAGAAAATGGTGCCCATTTTGAACACTCTCTGAAATAATATTGTTAATTTAAATAAAAAATGATAGATAATAATAATATTGTTATTTATGTCAAACTTGCATACGCAACTTATTAATTAAAAATTCTGCAAGTTCGCTTAATTTATTTTTTGGTGAAAAGTATTGAGTTTACGTGAAATTTTTAAGAGACAAAAAGTTTTAATTGAATTGGCCCTCCAAAATCTGAATTTTAAAATTGAAAAAAAATTAGTTAAAAAGTTCTGGTAAAAACTCTAAGGGGTAGTAAGACTCACCCCTTGCAGAGAACAAGGGTGAATAAAATTATGAAATTATGGAGGCTTCTTGGTAGTAGTATTTGAATTTTAGATTTCTTTTTTTATTTCAAGTCATTTCAGAAAAAATCGATTAATGTGAATTTTTACACATCTTTAAGGGGCTGTAACTCTTCAGGGAGGCTTTAAGGAAATTTTTTTTTTATGTTAAACCCCCTTTAAATTTTGCAAGAAATCTCCAGTTTCATTTTCTGTACTGATTAATGAAACACCCTGTATATTATAGAGTAAGTGTCCTTTTTATTTTATCTTATACAGGAAAAAAATTCATTTCTTACTTCTCTATAATTATGAAGTAGTTGGAAAGAATCCTTAGGACAAGCGTATAAACAAATAATTACCTTGATTTAGGGAATATGCTTTTCAATAAAACATTCAATTTACTTATACTATGTAAGGCTTCAAAGTATCTAACTTTTGTAAATATTGGTGAACTGAATTCCTTTGTAAACTCGTGGAAGATTTTATGAGTATTCAAAAAACTGTTTTCAATTGCTTAAGGGAGCAAGTAGAAAAAAAATTACAATTTTCAGCTTAGTTTATTATTGTTGCTTGCTTTACCTAAAGCATCAAGGTCTATGTTATATTTTTTCCGCGGTACAGCGTTCAACAAAATTTGTTTATGCAGTGTGCTTTTTGTCAGTGAGCGTAATATCATAGGGTGTAGTGTATCGAATATCAAGTGTATTTGTGTTTGTGAAATATCATTTTTTTCAAAATAAACATAATATAGACAATATTCGATGTGCGTCAACCTCAAAATCATTAGAAAATTTCTTAGTGAAGAAAAATTTGTCTCTGGATGTTAAAATTTCAGTGGCCGAAGGAGTCTTGGCGTTCTATACGATAAAACACCATATGTCTTATAGATCGATGAATTGGACGTCACTATTGTTACGCTTACTTTTTGATGACTCAAAAGTTGCTACGAAAATTTCATGTGCTCGCACAAAAACAGAGGCGATTATCAACACCGTTCTATCACCACACTCGATAGAATTAATCCGAAAAGAATTATCAAACATTCCTTTCGTGGGATTGTGAACTGATGGGAGCAACCATGGAAACATTAAATTGTTTCCATTTACACTGCAATATTGCTAGATTTCCATGATGTAAAAAATAAGACTGTAAAATATACGAAGAAATTGCTAATACAAATTTCAGAGGACTAAGGCGTGGCGGAAAGCAGAATGTATTTTCTCTTTCGAAAAAAGATTTGAATCCAAATTTGATTGGAATTGGCTGTTCTTCTCACATTTTACACAACTCGGTACACCATGGGCTCGACCAATTTGGTTTATTCGAAGTGGATTCTTTAATTTTCAAGTTGTTTAGTTATTTCTCGATTTATACAGTTCGAACAGAAAGAATTTTGTGATTTTATTGATACAGCATATCAAGAACTACTTCATCATTGTAAGACTCGTTGGCTGAGATTGGTTCCCGCAGTTGAGCGAGTTGAAATCCTATTTTTTATCTCAAGACAGACCACCAATGATGACTTTGGATTTTTTTAAGCACGACGTAAGTGAATGTTATCTCTGGTTTGTTCATTAGTTAATGTCGGTGTTCCATATTAATATGATGAACCTTGAGAAAAAAGATATTAGTATTGCAGAAATGAATACAATACTCGATAGAATTTTGAAAATTTTACGCTCTCGCAGCGATAACAGTTTTATTCCAATCAGTGCCAAGAACATTCTCAACAAACTCTGAGAAGATAAAAAGGAATTCATTTGCGAGGATTTCTTAGCCAGAATAAGTAATGTTTACTACAATACCATAGAATATCTTCAGGGGTGGTCTGAACACTATTCAGAATTAAAAATTTTTCAAGGGTTGGATTTTAAACAGTTAATTATGACGACGTCAGAAAATAGGTCGAGTATTTGATCAATTAAAAAATCGCTATCAATGGTTCCAAATTATTCGATCAAGTTGTAAACTTGAATAATTTTCTTCAACAAAAAAAAAGCTTAGAGGAGTTTTTTAAACTATTTTCTAGTATGAAAATGTCAAATTCTAATGAAGATTCTTATTTGGAATTGCAATATTTTTATGCTGTTCCTGCGCATAACGCCAGTTGTAAACGTGTATTCTCTCTTATGACGACACAATGGACGAAAGACAGGAACCGTTTCACCCCAGAAAATATCTGACACATGCTGATCATTTAAAAAATATTTATTATTACTTGAAAACTTACCTCTAATAAGAAAAATCAGTAGTTCTGATAAGTATAATAAATAAAGTAAAGTTTGAAAATCTTTATGTTGTTTTATTTATTTTATAATCGAAATTTCTTGTTCAAATTTCGCACTTTGTGGGAGGGGGGGGGTGCGCGCTTACGTGTCCCGGTTTTGCTCCTCAACCATCTGGTCACCCTAATATTGTGTCCGGAAAAATCTAGTTTCTGCAAGGTAAAGTACCTCAACATACCGATCGACTGACGCTGAGAATGCAGTATGGCTGGCATAGGCAAAGTATTTTAAATGGGATAAAGGGACACATCCTTGCCGTCAGTCACATAGCAGTGGCTGGGTCGGCTCTGCCCAAAAGATACTTACGTGCCGTGCAGAACCGTTTATTATTATTTTAAATCTTTAATTATTATGACTTCAATATTTTCGGTTTTTTATGTTAATAAAATAATTACGAATAGCAGATGTATCGACTCAGTGATACCACGACTGGCAACGGTGCGCTCCATAAGACTGCATTCTAAGCGTGGCCGGCACTGACCTTGCCTATCTACATACCATCTACCCCAAAATACATTTGCTCCTTAAAGAAGGTTAAAAAAATACTCCGATTTTGTTCAAATTTTGGGATTTCGGAAAAAATATAATATCTACCCCTGCACCAAAGTTCTTTTTTCATGAAGAATCTGTTTTAGTTGCAGAGGCAATAGCCGAGGCAAATAAAACACGTGCCTTTAGTGTTTTGATACGTAAATAACTATTTCGTATTTGCTGTTTTTATTAGTTTCGAAAGTTTACTACTTTTAATCATCAGTATGTGTTCGTTTTATAATATCTTTGTTTGCTATATTTTTTCTGTAGCCCGAAGGCAAATTAAATTAATTTTTTGACAATAAAACAAATCAAAGAAGAATGAAAATATTTTTTTAAAATATAATATTGTATTTGCACAGTACAATATAATAAACAATAAATTTATTCGAAGAAATACAATTATGTGTAAGTAGACGTAAGTATTTTAAAATGAATCGTCGTAATTTGTCGTAAAATGAAAACAGCTGATTACATTTATTCCTTATAGAAGGTTAAAAAAATTCTCCGATTTTGTTCAAATTTTGGGATTTCGGAAAAAATATAATATCTACCCCTGCACCAAAGTTCTTTTTTCATGAAGAATCTGTTTTAGTTGCAGAGGCAATAGCCGAGGCAAATAAAACATGTGCTTTTAGTGTTTTGATACGTAAATAACTATTTCGTATTTGCTGTTTTTTTATTAGTTTCGAAAGTTTACTACTTTTAATCATCAGTATGTGTTCGTTTTATAATATCTTTGTTTGCTATATTTTTCTGTAGCCCGAAGGCAAATTAAATTAATTTTTTGACAATAAAACAAATCAAAGAAGAATGAAAATATTTTTTAAAATATAATATTGTATTTGCACAGTACAATATAATAAACAATAAATTTATTCGAAGAAATACAATTATGTGTAAGTAGACGTAAGTATTTTAAAATGAATCGTCGTAATTTGTCGTAAAATGAAAACAGCTGATTACATTTATTCCTTATAGAAGGTTAAAAAATTCTCCGATTTTGTTCAAATTTTGGGATTTCGGAAAAATATAATATCAACCCCTGCACCAAAGTTCTTTTTTTCATGAAGAATCTGTTTTAGTTGCAGAGGCAATAGCCGAGGCAAATAAAACACGTGCTTTAGTGTTTTGATACGTAAATAACTATTTCGTATTTGCTGTTTTTTATTAGTTTCGAAAGTTTACTACTTTTAATCATCAGTATGTGTTCGTTTTATAATATCTTTGTTTGCTATATTTTTTCTGTAGCCCGAAGGCAAATTAAATTAATTTTTGACAATAAAACAAATCAAAGAAGAATGAAAATATTTTTTTAAAATATAATATTGTATTTGCACAGTACAATATAATAAACAATAAATTTATTCGAAGAAATACAATTATGTGTAAGTAGACGTAAGTATTTTAAAATGAAGGTTAATAAGTTGAGTTAATAAATGTTGGACACCAAATGCCATTATCATTTTAACAAATTTGTTAAATGAAGGTAAATGGTGTACTATGAGAAATAGTTGCTGAAGGACTGTAAGTGCTAAATACTTTACCAAAGTTTTACAAATTAAATTCTATAAAGTGCCATAACTCATTTAATTGTTGGAGTCCTTTATAAGAAACAATATACTATTACAAAACAAAAAGAAACAGTAATTGTTGATACTATTGGTAGTAAGTATACATATTTTTTGCTCAATTGTTATTCAACCTTGTTTTATCTACCACGTTTTATATTTAAATGTAAATGTTTAAAACAATTTATTTTGTGTTTTCTGGCGCGCTAAAGAGATGTGAACGAGTTTTAAAAAATTATGTAGACAGTGTTCAATATAAAATTAAGTCATGTCATTGCATATGACATTAATAGAAAAAAAAGTTTGATACACGTTAACTAAGGCAAAAATAAATTTGGAATCTAGTTTATAATTTATTTGAAACCGTTAACATTTTTTTTGTTTCTCTGCGCTTTCCTTTTATAATGGTTTAGGAAGCTTTTTTATCAATGTTTTAAAGAAACCGCCATGTTTTATTTCAACATGAAATAATTATTCAGTATAGAATAAAAGTATGCAGAAAATCGTATATATGTGAGAACTTAACAGACACTGTTTTTCCATCAGCATAAAAAGATTTAGACTTTTAAGAGACATAGCAAAATACATTAAATCCGCATGTTGCATACTTTGTGAATCAATAAAAAGTGTAAGTAAAATTAAATTCAACTCACGTGTTCCATCGAAACGGGTAGCGATTGTATCTAAGAATGTGTTTTGGGGCGCTAACAGCCCCCGACGGGCAGGCATGAGCGTTACACTTTGGCGAAATCCGTCTCTGAAACAAAAATTACATTTCATTGAATCCGAATGTGACAGATATTGTGATTATTTGTATTCCGTCATATTTCTTTGAAATCGGATTTGGAGATGTAAAGCGAAATTGAGTTTTGCGAATACATCTAACACTATTATTGAAATGATGAACTCGTGCACATGCAACTCGTTCAGATATTGCTTTTATGAATATATGTTGCAGAAAATACCAATTTACATAGAAAGGAACTATGTATTTAACATTTGCTTCGGTAGAGTACGAGACTATTCACGATTAATCAATATATTATGTACGTAGCTTTATTGAAGTCAATAACATGAACATGCCATAAAAAATATAACCAAAACACGTTTTCCTAGTTCCTAGATTCGAGCTCCATTATGCAAAGCAAATACCCTTAGCTATACTTTATGTACTTAGCATTTTCACTGAGTTTGAAGTATTCTTGAAAATAAAAAAAAAATTGTATAAAACAACCGAGAATGCTATTTTTGAATATGTTAAAGCCAAATAATAAAATGCAAAATTTTTAAACTTTAGATGAAATGCACATTCAGTATTTATTATCTGAACAATATAAAATAACAATGAATGTGCTACAAGATCACAAAAATTGTTCAAGTTTTCGGCTTGTATGGAAGCGTTACATTTTTCATCTCTATCAAGCTGGAACCGCCACATTGCAAAATCAAAAATTATTACACTTTATAATTATAAGCTAATTTCTTGCTAATTAAATGCTCGGTCGATGTTTTCTTAGTAAAACGTTGCAACCTCCACCCCTAATATCTAAAAAGCAATAATAATTTTGAAAAATTGTTTATGCAATAATAATGGTCTAATTAGATGCTAATAAAATGCCCTATTGTCGAATAAGCGTTTGATGTTTTTTTGGTAAAATGTATAGCGGTAGGTGGCTTTCACTAAAGTCCAACAATTTCAATCTTAAAAATTACCTAAAATTCATTGTACACACAATAAAGTGATAGAATTATTGTGTATGTTAGAAAAATCTAAAGATTTTCAAGAGTAATCGACAATCAGGAAATTGACAATACAAACTCTATTAACTTTACAATAAAATCTATAATAAAACTGAAATTTACTTCTCGCTACAATACCAACCGAACTTATAAAAAGTTTACAAAAGTTTCTTGAACGAAATAATAATAAATTAATCATGTACTTTTTGGTGGCATTAGTAAAGCAGTCATGTCTTAAACTTAATTAAATTTGATTTGTTGCGTTAAAAATGCGCTTAGCATTCCTACAAATTGTTTATTCTTACGATATGTAACCAATCAAATTGTCAATATTAAAAAAAATTGACCAATGGGAATCTTTTATAGTAATAAAAATGGCGCGCAATTTGCTAATTTTCTATTGATGGAAAATAAAATTCCGCTAAGATTCCTAGACGAACGGGTGGTTTAGCGTGCATCTTGAAATTGAAAATTACAAAAAAATCATTAATGTGTGATTCAAGATTCCCAATACAAATTATTGGTTAAGTTTAAATCCGGCTAAATTCGCTGTGTGTTACACCTGTATATCTCTTGAGGGTGCTGGAGGGGCTGATTAAAAACCTTCGCTATCAATTAAAACCACGCCACGGTTTCGCACTACTTAAGCTGCAGACAAGCGGTAGATACTACGTCTAACCGGGGTTGGTTATGCTTCATAACTTCATCGAGGGAGCCTATCGCCTTTCGTTCTTCTCCGCACACCTTCCCTAAGAGAAATCCTGGGGTTACCTAACTTCCCGAACTGTCGATATCGTCGCTAGCAGGATACTCTCATTCTCGAAATTGCATCCTACAGATTACAGCTAAGCTTTATTATTTAAGTAACTTATTCAGTGATAATGCGTATGAAGCTCAAGTACATATGACATGGAACGGCTTGATCTCAAGTGTTTAAGTAAATTTTTATTCGGTGTACTCTCCACAACCGAACGTTTTTTAACCAGGTCAATACGGGCTCGGGCGCTTTACTTAGAGCGGTTGACGCAAAAACAAAAGGCCTTTTGTGTTTGCCGGAGATACTTACCCCTTTAATCTTAGTTTAAGTTAGTTTAAATCGCCGTGTGTAAGTGATATGTGTACGCAGAGCCTACTTAGTAGCCAATCCTCAATTGGGACGTTAACATTAATGTTGGTGTAACTAAAGCTTACCTGAAATTCGGCACATTAATTGCGAGCCTTATTTAATATTAAGCGAAGCTACTGCTAACGTACGTAAATATATGCGACAGTCTCTCTATTTCTGTCACATTCACATATTACTTGTTGTATGGAATTATCTGTCTTTCTCTTTTGTTGTGCTTGATCTAGCGTATTAGGCTTTAAGTAAATCCTGTTGATCTCCTGTTGGTCGGTTTTATTTCTTTCTTTTACCCATCAGGTGGCGCCCTTGTTAGACAGCAGTTTAATTTGTTAGAACTTCCGCGACTCTCCGACAAATCGGGACGCTGCTGCTTTAACTATTATAAATACTTTATCCTCCACGAACTTAGTGCGCTACATCGAGCCGTATTTCTTTTTGTTGTTTCTTTTTTTTTAGGTCGTTCCTCTAAAGCCGTCGTTAGTTGTAAACCACAACCGTTACACGTCAACCCAAAAATTAATGTTAAACATTCAAAATTTACATGTTATATCTAAAATATTCATAATGTTATCGATTGTAGTAAATGATAGTAGTCTTTAATCATATAATAATCTTCTGTAATACACACGAAGATGATTTTGTACTCGGGTACATAGTTTTTTATTGGGGACTAAAACTTTTTTTTTATTAAAAAATGATTCTCGAATTAAGGGACATAGCAAAAATCGCTCCACTTCGCGTCGCAATTTTTCGAATAATTTTCATGGAAAAAAGGTTTTCACCAAAAAAAATTAATTGATAAAAAATCAACATCTGGAGTATGAATAACGGATTAGTTAAACCTATAAAAATGGCAACAACAACATCAATGTAATTCTAAACTCATAATCTAGGTGTCTTGAATATTGCCATTTACTATGGGATGACTGTGATCTTAAGAGGGACATTTAAATAGTTTGTGAAAAACATGCACCTACTAAAATCTATTAATTTTTAAAACAAGCTTAGTTACAGTCAAAACGGTAAACAGTAATTGAAGTAGAAGATTTCAAAAAGGTAATCCCATTTTTTGATTCATCAAATGTATATAACTACTGATTTATCAACAATTGAAAAACAATTCAAAATTTATCATTACGGATAACCACTAAAACGTAAGATAACCCGTGGTAAGTTCCAATATTTTGACTTCTGTCAAATGTTTTGTTTGTATTAACAATAAACTTTTCTGTTAACATTTTTTCATTGAAGTTTAGCAGTATTGGCAAAGATGGCGCAATAAATGTGTAACTAATACCGATGCGATAGTTAATGTGCAGCCTTGCCACAATTGTATAATTTCAAGATTTATTTGGGAGTTGATAATAAGTATGTAACTAATAGCTGAATTGTATTTCGCATATGGGCGTGTGTAACTTACAACACCGCTGCATGTAAATGTGTAAAACATCTTATTGAAGACAGCGCCTTCTGTTAGAGAAATTACAAAATTACCGATACTTCTGGATATCTAGACTTTTTTATAAAAATTTATTAATTTAGGAACTATAATGCGATACTAACGCCATCCGTGGATGTTACGAGTTTGACACTCTCTGATGCCCCACTTAACTAATTAATAAATTTGTACAGTTGCGTTCCATTTTCCCTCGGCCCAGTTAAAGATGGTATCAAAGCATCAAGGCATACTGCATAGTATGTCGGGTAATTGTACAGATTAAAACTATAGAAATACTGCACAAAAAGTAATAAAAACCTACCTTAGGATACCCTTTGCATATTCAACTTCACTGCTATATAAAGATCACTGATCGAAACCCTAATTTCCCAATAAATGTATTTCATCTTCACCTTATCTTTAGACAAGAAAAAAGATCCAATATACAGCGGCTAGCGCTTTAGAGATAGGTAAACAAAGTTTTAACTAAACATATTTGGTTTAAAGAGATCTATTTTGTAAAATTATGTTTAACGATACAGGGTGTTCCATTTTATGAGATGGCAAAGACATGTTTTTATAATAGAACACCCTGTATATTTTAAGGTGTTCTGGCGTAGTTTCTCATCCTCTACGTTGTGTTTTAATTAGTTTTTGATTCCCTGTCAGTGTCAGTATAGCGACCTTGTTTTCCAAAATAAATAAACAAATTTTAACAGGGACGTTAGACCAGATGAAGAGCAACATTTTAATAGTTAGAAATTTAAATTTTGTGTTAGCAAAAACATGCCAATTTTTCAAAACTCAAAGAACAAAAGTCATTTTTCCAAATGAAATAAAGCCTGTTTAATTTTGCCATAAGATATGATTTTTTTTCCTGTTTAAAGGTATCTGCTAAACCCCATAGTTTTGGAGATATTTAATAGTTAAAAAAAACTATTTTAATTACATTTTTATGCATCAAGAGAGCAATGGCAATGATTTAGTGTCACTTTGGGGTTTGGATAACTTTAGGATTTTTTTATTAATTACTTATTTACCCAACAAAATAATTGAATACATTAAAAAAACTGTAAAAAGAAACAAAATTGAAGAAATTACTACAAGTCTTTCATTTTCATTGAAGCACAAATTGATTCTCTACTGAAAAGACCTTTCCACTATCTTCAATATTTGTGGTGAAATGCTTGCAAACAAGTCCACTATTCTTTGTCGCATTTTTTAGTGTTGTTGGTGAATCGTATACACCATTTCTTTTACATATCCCTAAAAAAAAGTCTAGTTTTGTCAAATCAAGTGATCTAGCTGGTTACCCGGAGGGCCATTCCTGTCAATCTAGTGATTCAAAAGATTTCATCGAGATATGTTTTTGCAAAGAATGTGAAAGGGCGTTATTTTTTTAGACGCAGGCATATGGCATCTACAGTATCCAATTTATTTTCCACCAACGTCCTTCTTCGGTGTAAAAAATACGATACAATAGGTGTCGTAAAACTTATTGTAATTAATAATTATTTATGTATCAAGGCACGTTAGATTTTTTATGACAAATGTGTTTTAGTTGCAGAGGCGATAGCCGAGGCAAATAAAACACGTGAGTCATGAAAAAGAACTTTAACGCCGAGATACATATTATATTTTTCCAAAATCCCAAAATTTGAACAAAATCTGACAATTTTATAACGTTCTTTAAGTAGCAAATGTAATCAGCTGTTTTCTTTTTTACGTCAAATTTTTCCACCGCGAATGCGCGGTTTTAAAATTTACATACATTTTACACTTCTATACCGGCGAAAATGCAAACTTAAAAATCGTCGTATAATGAATTACATTAGTGCCGATTTTTTTGTACTTTAGTGAGGATTTCGGAAAAAATTGTTTTTTTAACTATTAAATATTTCAAAAACTAAGGAGTTTAAACGTAGGACTGCTTCAGTAAAAATCAAAAACCACTAAACCTAAATATGCCAATTGTTACCCACCTTAGTATTTATATGTAATAATATTGATTAAGTGTGTAAACATTATAGACAGTAAATAAGAACATAAAATATAACAATACAGTCATTGCATGACGATATAGTATAATGGGTCGGTCCAAACTCCAGTCACAACAGTGACCAAAAAAATAGTAGGTTAGAGAAATATTAAACAAAATAATGGAAAACAGATAATCAGGACAAAGAATACAAAATATTGCTTAACTTCAGATGTCCTTCAAATTAGTAAGCCATAATACAGCTTTGTTCGAAAAATTATGAAAGTTAACAAACCCTTTAAACTTTGTTAATTGACAATCCTCCAATACATATGCAACGGTCTCTGATTCGTTTCCACAGTCACAATTTGAATTTGAAATCGCAACCCATTTAAACAACATAGAGTTGCAATTTAAATGGTCTGTTCTTATGCCATTTACTTTTGACCAAATTTTTCTTTTTTGATCAAAGCCCGGGACTTCTATTGCTGGATCGTCAATGAGATGTTTATTGAAAACTTCAGACCATAATTTTTTCCGCTCTTCAACTTTAGAAAAAGCCGTATTTAAGTAGTCTTGCAACCATACAAAACTTCGAAATTTGAGTGTTTTAGCTGGAGGGTTCTCAATATCATTTCAAATTGCTAAGTTTTTGTTAAGTTGGCATTTATCCCATTCTACTTCCACTAATTATACGCATAGTGCAGTTTAACTCGGCATCTATTTTTTTTTGTATGGTAACTATTTAACCAGACAGGAGGGCAATATTCTGCTGTAAAATAAACTATTGCTAATGCAATTGCACGAAGTGTCTTTGCTTCTTCTCCCAAGTTGTTCCAGCTAATTTTAATTGACATTATTTATTGTTTTCATTTTTGATTGACTTTTTCTAAATGATTTTTTGCTAATAAAAACGTAAAGTTACTTCTAGATAAACTGGGTTAAATTCATGGTTTAACTTTGTATTATTAAAGATCACATTAAGTTTTCTACTTTCTTCTGTATTACTTAAATGAAAACAAGAAACCTCTCTTTTTAAGATTGGGGCATAATCGCCATTTTTTGAAACAATTTTCCATAATAAACAAATCATCGTTCTGGATGTATTCCATCAAACCCACCAGTTTTCATTGATTAATGCATGTTTTAGCTGATCTACAATAAAATGTATGGATATCTCTTCTGAAATAGGTGTAGATTTTTTTTCTTTTTAGACACTTTTTTAGCTTTGTCATAATCGATTTCTCCACCTTGAGTTTGAAACAGTAACCAACTCAGAAGCAATTGAATTTGGAGAAATTTTTGTATTGGTTTTAGCAGATTCATTCCATTATTTAGAGATGACAGTACAGCATTTCTAGATGTGATTTGCACAACCTGTTTGTTTCAGTTTACCACCGACATGAAACATATTCCTTTCAAAAAACACGTGGAATTTATTTTTTTGCCGCACAGTTAACTCCTACAAATTAAAAATAATTATCAGAAACCGGTGGTATCTATCTCAGAATAGAATCGAGAGATGTTCTTTAGTTTTTTGAAAAATCTATCTTAGCTTGCCTAAAGATTCTACAAACCGGATTTGAAGTCCAACTTGTAATAGCAAAGGTCTATGTTGACTTCTTGCAAAACCGTTTAATAGCATTCGTTTTTATTGTAATGGAACCATGTTCATTAATACTAAACACAAGTCCGGGCTGTCATCGTTTGCCATCTACCCGTGTAAAATGTTTTGATGTCTTTTGGATCGTATACTAAATTTATGTTTTGAAACTCCATCCACGTTTGTAACGTTATTCCATTGGCATCGCCGACATTTCGTGTAGGTCACGAGATTTAAAATAAAAAGGTCAATGTTGATGATGTCATTTAGAATTAAAAATTAATAAATTATTTATAAAATAATATATTAAATCGTTTTTAAGATATTACATTTTAAAAAACTCACCCCGTACATTACTGCTAAAGTGTACGTTAGTTTATCTACAGTTAAACGGGAGTTGCACTATTTAAGTGGTCCAACTCGATTAACTAACAAGAAAAACATCAACAACAAATTTCGTTTCCTTGTACGCACAGTTTTGATACCAACTTAACGTAAATGTCAAATGACGGAATTTCAATGCCCTGTAAATAAGAGACCAAAATAAACGTATAGTGGAGTCAGGTAAAATTTTTAGTGAAAATATCGGTTAGAGCGACCCGGCACAAAATGTTGGTTTTGGTGTCAATTACAACATCCAACGTTTGGGGTAACACGCTTTTTTTGCAAAACAAGGGTTTTTAACCGTTTTTGGAGTACTTCGGGCTTTAAAATTATTTTGACTCACTTTACCTTAAATTTAAGGAACCAGATTTGCACTGTTTTATTTTCGATGTTTAAGGAACATTTTCATTCAAGGAACACCCTCTCTGTTTATCTTGCCTTCTGTTATGTATATGTATATACAAAGAAACACGGAAAATTCAATCGCGTGTAACTCGGTCGGACAAATTTAGCTGAAATTTTCAGGAAAATTAATGATTATGGACTACAAACAACATGCCAAATTTCAACTAAAAAGATTATATAGTATTGTCAATATTTAACTTTCAGTCGAATTCTGACCATTTTTTCAAAATGCTCCCCAGTTTGTCCAAATGGTCGTAGGAGAAAAAAAATTAGCTTTTTTTACGTACTTTTACGTGATATAACTCAAATTTGCTATTTACGATATATACAGTGTGTCCGCGGATTGAGTTGGAAAGAAGAAAAATTTTTATTATTAATTTTACGACAAAAAGTCATTCTTTATAATAATGACTACTTTTCCTAAAATTTCAGTTCAATCTGTCAATATTTGACCGATTTATACGTCATTGAATTTTTTGTGTTTTTGTATATACATACAGGTGTCCACAGGAACGCCACCGATAGATTATAGGAAAACTGTACATGAGAAAAATTTGAAAATTTGGTATTAACTAACATTGACGGGGTCAGTTCCGCTAAAATATTTTCAAGATGGTGGCCATTCCGGTTATACGGAAGTAGGTGTCAACTTGCTTATTTTAAATAAAACACCCTATATATTATTCTATTTTGGATTTTGCACAAAATTCTAGACACATTTGTGTATAATGTCATATACCTAAGTCTAACTGTTTTGAACTTATTTTAAATTTTATGTCAAAAATGACGTTTTCAGGCCTAAACAAAATTATAAAATTTTCCTATACTAATGCCTTTATTATTTTATTGGAATGGGTTTCCTTGTAGCAGGGGACCTATTTTAGTAGGCTATGTCGATATTTTGATAATAAATTAATACAGGGTGATAAAAAAAGGATTAAAATTAAATTCAAAAAACACGTAAAAGTCATTTTTTTTAAATGCAAGCACCCTGTTTTATAATTTTATCTTATTTAGTATCAAAAATAAAGTTGACTTGGTACAAGGTTGTCTATTAAAAAAATTTATGGTTTTCGAAATATTGGCAATTTAACTTTTTTTTGTTGCAAATGCTATTGTATTTCTTTTAATTATAAATGGTTATTGCTAGTTGGACATGATAGCGTTAGAAAACAATCATCTGGCAAGGATATGTCAAACTATTAAAAATTTTCAATAATCATGCCCGGACGCTTAAATTATACAAACGAATTACATAAATGTATTTTTTATTTATGGACAATGTGATAAAGTTATATCAAGAACATGTGTTACATTTGCAGAAAGATACCCACAAAAACAGAAATCATCGCAAAAGCCCTTAAACGAATAATAGAAAACTTCAAAAACTTTGGATCCGTTAAACCAAATGTACAGAGAAATAAACCTGTCGTTAATAATGAAAATGTTGAAATTGCTGTTTAGGATATTTTGTTGCACATCCAACAATGTCTGTAAAACAAGCTGCATTAGAGTCTGGATTAAGCAAATCGTCAGTTCAAAGAATGCACCAAACATAAATTTCATCTGTATTCATTTTCCATGGTTCACCATCTAAAAGAGACTGTTTAAGGAGATTGGATTTTAGCAAATTTTATTTTAACCTGGTCGCAAGAAAACGAATTTTTCTTGATAACATCATTTGGACAGACGAAGTCAAATTTACAAAAAACGGCATTTTTAATCGGTGAAATTCCCATTATTGGAGTGAATCAAATGTCCACGTTGTTAGAGAGCGAAATCTTCAAGAATCTAGGCAATTTCATGTTTATGATGTAGTAAGAAACGATGGCATCGTGGCATCACATTTTTATCAAGAAAATTTAAAAGGGTAAGTTAACCTTTTTTAAAACCATTAAAAATATTTTTATTTCTTAACTTATTAAATAGGTGAAGGCTATCTGAACATCCTGCACAATTATTTAGATAATTTACCTTTGGCTGATCGTAGACATCTATTCTATCAACATGACGGCGCACCTCCACATAGTAGCCAATTAATCAACAATTTTTACAAGACGCCTTTTATGATCAATGGATGGCAAACAATGGACCCTTCCTTTGGCTACCACGGTCCCCAGATATCTCAATGCTCGATTTTTTATTTGCGTACAATTAAAATTCGAGTTTATAACACCCGTTAACCACCAAAGTAGACTGCATGCAGCGAGTTAGGACTGAGTTTCAAAATTCAACACGTGAAGCAATAAGGAAGGCGACCCATAAAATTAGCTACTCAGATGCGAAAAATGTCTAGAAGTTCAAGGACGTCAATTTTAACATTTAATAAAATAATTTTTTTTTAACTTTGGTCTTTAATTAATTCTTCTTTCTTGTTAATCAAATAATAAGGTTATTTATCTGTTCATTTGAATTAACGGGTCCAAAGTGTTTGAAGTTTTCTATTATTCGTTTAAGGGCTTTTGGTGATGGTTTCTGTCTTTGCGGGTATCTTGCTGCAAATGTAACACATGTTCTTGATATAACTTTATCACATTGTCCATAAAATAAGAAATAAATTTATGTAATCTTCGTTTGTATAATTTAAGCGTCCCGGCATGAGTATTGAAAATTTTTAATAGTTTGACATATCAAGGAAAGGAACACCAACTGCAGCGTCTATTTAACCAACAGAAAAACACCAAAAACTGCACCAAAACTTGACTCGGACACGTGTTTCAACAGCTAAGCTGTTATCATCAGCGATACCGATACTAAAAATAAAACAACGGGAAGCTTATATATACTATCTGCTTATCACGCATCGTTAAACTTAATTGATTCTTAGATAAGCTTAAATAATTCCGAAAATCCTAATGGACCGTTATCATCATAATTCATAAGCAAATTTCTGTTTTTAAAAATTTGTAAACTTTCATAAGAATCAAGTTCGTTTTTATTATCTACCCTCTTAATTAATTCAATGTCGCCTACTCTATGGCCATTTTCAAGCATATGCATGGCAACACTGGACCTATCTGTGCGATGATATTTGACATGAGCTACTGCTCTTTAAAACGAGTTTTAATAGGTCTCTTGGTTTTGCCTATATATACTTGGTTACAGTCTTTACAATTAATTTTATATATTCCCGATTCATCACACATTTCTATTGGGTCTTTTGGATTGCCTAAAAGATTTTGCAAGTTGTTATTACTAGAAGTCACTGTTTTATAATCAAATTTTGAAAATATTTTTGAAGACCTTTTGTAGGTATGTGGGATAATTTGGTAATTTGACATATTTCTTATCTATTTTGCTATTACTAGTTCCTAACGTTGTAATGTTTCTAATGTTTAACTTATGTTTATGTTTTCTAATTATGTTTGTGACAATTGATTCTTGAAAACCATTGTATGATGCAATCTGCTTAATATTTCGCAGTTCTTTATCAAAGTTTTGTTTTGACAATGGGAAATGTAATAATCGGTGAATGAAAAAGTTGAAAGATGCAAGTTTATGTTGCATACTATGGTTGGAATCATTTGTTATATACCTCATAGTGTTAGTGTCTTTACGATAAATATCTATATCTAGTTTGTTGCCATTTCTTGTCACTAAAGTGTCTAAGAAAGGTAACTTAAGGTTTGTTTCTGTTTCATAGGTAAACTTGATCGTCTCAAATTTTGAATTTAAAATTTCTACAAATTGCTGAGGGCTGTAAACTTTAGTGTCGATGACTGCAAAAACGTCATCTACATATCTACACCAAATTCTAGGAAAATTATCTAATTTATTTTTATATCAGTTTCAAATTTACCCATGAACAGGTTAGCCATAAACGGAGATAAGCTGTTACCCATTGTTGTACCATAATTTTGTTGATAAATATTATTGTTAATTTGAAAGTAGGTTTGACTCATACATAATCTTGCTAATTTAATAAAATTATCTACTTCTGAATTGTCTAAATGGTTTTGGTGTAACATATCTTTCAAATAATCTAAAGTGACATCTATCGGAACGCTTGGAAACAATGAACAGACATCGAATGAAACTAAAACTTCGTTCTCAGCAGCTCAATGTTTTTAATTTTTCAACAAAATCGTATGAATTTTGAACACTGAAATTTGATTGTTGATATTCAAAACTGTTGAATTTATTTGACAACCATTTAGATATCAGATAAGTAAGAGCATTAATACCTGAAACAATGGGACGCATTGCTTTTCCGGGTTTATGTATCTTAGGTAAACAATACATTCTAGGAAGAACCGGGTTAGATACCGTTAGTCTAAACCTAAGTTGTTTTGGTATAATATTTCCACATTCTAATAAGACTCTACGGGTATCAGCAATCATTTTGGGAAGAGGATTTTTAGATATTAATGAATAAGGGGCCTTCATTAAGCATCACCTGAACTGACTCAAAATAATCCTCTTTGTCCAAAATAACTACTTTATTGCCTTTATCTGCTTTGAGATAACAACAATTTTCTCTTTAAGATTTTTAACAACGTTTATTTCTCTCGCGTTAAATTTAAATTTTGGTAACTGCTGAATATTATCTGAAATTTGAATTTTACAGGCATTCCTAATGAATTTTTTAGAATTATCGTCTAAAAGTTTGATCGAACTTTCAATTCCTACAATAATCTTATCTATGGGCGCTTTGTTAAATTTGAGGTTATATTTCAAGCCTTTATTCAACAAAGTTAATTCGTCATTGTTAAAAATCTCCGAGGATTTGTTTACCACTATGTTAGATTTTGGGGATCAAGTCTGTGCACCTCTTTTTCTTTTTTAGATAATTCTGTGAACTTTTTGTTGTGGGTCATCTTTTTTTGCCAAAATGTGTGTTGAATAATTTCATGATCCCCAAAAATCTAACATAGTGGTAAACAAATCCTCGGAGATTTTTAACAATGACGCGACATGACGCGGGTGAAAACACGTTACCAATCAAATTTATTATTTTGGCTCGGTTGGAATTTCATCGAACTTTACTCGGTGTTGGTTACCTGGAAAAAGCCGGGATTATTATCGATTTGGGTCAGCAAACGTGGGCGTTTGTTAATTGCCTTGAGGTGAAATACGAATTTAAACCAGACGTGCCTTTATGGTTACCGACCTTGTTGTGCTCAAACACCGTAAGTACGCACCGTACTAATCAGCAAGAAAAATAAACCGTATCTTGGGCACCGGAGGAGAAACAACATTTTAATGAATGGTTGAGCAAGCATGAGACATGAGTTAATTCTCCCCCTAGAGCAAACAGAGACAGTGTTTGCTGTAAGAGGAGAATCAACTGCGTTTGCAGAACACAGCATCAACATTGGAGACAGCCTATTATTGACCCATCTTATCGAATGTCGCCGTCTAGGAAAAGTGTACCGAAGTCGGCACTGGATCAATTTTTGGAGGGTGAGTTATCTAGGCCACCATGTAAATCAACGGAATTTGCAGTGTCAGGATAATTGGATAACTCAGAAGTTCCCAAAATTATTGATTTTTTAAACACGACGAAGATTGTAAGAAATGGACCAACGTAGGTTATTAATAAAGCGAGGTGTATTGTACTTTCACAATCCAGAAAGCAAAACGGCGGATGCGCAATTGGTAGTATCTGAAAGTACGCGCAAACGAGTGTACTACACGGCGCTCCGACGGAAAGCCATTATGGAAAAAAACGCACCCTGTTTCGAACTGCTTCCCATTAGTATTAACCTGAGATACGTCGTTACTTGACGGAGTACGTTAAAACTTCATTAAATGCCAGCGATATAAATGTAACAATCAACTGCCCGCTGGACTAGTGCAAGCACCACCACTGATCCAAAGGTTTGAGATTCTGGCTGATGATCTTTTTGGGCCTCAAAAACCACTACCCAGACCAAATCATCCAATTCGTCGTCTAGGTCGCCTTAGAAAATCAAAAGTTACCGGTCCGGCGAGGACACCAACCAGAGGGAGAGGCCGTAACGGATCTAGTAATAGTTGATTGTTTTGAAGACTAGTTTGTTTTATATTCAAATTGAAGAATAGTAAAACTATTCATCCACCATAACAAAATTAATTTTTTCTTCAAGCGTGCTAAAATATTAATTTTACTATACCGCATTGAATATATAGAACGACTACATTATTTTACGGCGTACAATAATATTATTATTTTACGCTCAATTAGTAACTTAGTTTGCCGGTAGAGGTATTAGCACTTTTTAAGCAGAAACGCCATTTAAAATTTAAACTTTTAAAAATGTCGCAAATTGAAGGAACTCCACCTAAAATAAAACAAATCGCCGATGCCTTAGTTGAAAATTTGATCCCCAACAAATCGCGCAAAATATATGATTTTGCTTACAATAAATTTTTGAAATGGGCGCAAGAAAATAATATAATCAATTACACAGAAAATGTTATGTTAGCGTATTTTTCCCATTTGGCGGAAACTATGAAAAGTTCGTCATTATGGGCACAATATTCCATGCTAAAGTGCCAATTAAATATTAAACATGACATAAACTTAAAAAATTACGCAAAATTAATTTCCTTCTTGAAGCGCCAAGCTGATGGGTATCAACCAAAAAAAGCAAAAGTTTTCTCAAAAGAACATTTTAATAACTTTTTACAAAATGCGCCAAACAATGAATATTTGGCCATGAAGGTAATTTCAAATATAACTTTTTCAATCGCTAAAGTAGATACTATTTTCTTAGATCGTATTAATATTCGGAGTTAGTGGGGCATGTCGTTGCGACGAACTAGTCAATTTAAGAATACAGGATATCGAAGACCTGGAACGTATAATACTAGTAAAAATTCCTAATACTAAAACGAATAAGTCACGGACATTTACCATAGTTGGAGATTTTATTTAAATTTATGTAGACAATATATGACACTTCGACCTAATGACATCAACATAACAAGATTCTTTTAAAATACCAAAATGGTAGATGCCACCGTGTCGTTATGGGGATACATAAAATTTCAGGTATACCAAAACAAGTGGCAACTTTTTAAAACTACCTAATCCAGAGGAATACACTGGTCATACACTGCGACGAACCTCAGCTACATTGTTAGTTGACAATGGTGGAGACATTACCACTCTAAAAAGACACGGTGGATGGAAATCTAACAATGTAGCTGAGGGATACATCGAAGACTCCCTTTCAAACAAACGTGAAATTGCCAATAGAATATTAAGGTGCGATGAAGGTAACACATCTACCGTAACATCAGGTGATCTTAACAGGCCTAGTACTTCCACCGCAACATCGAGCATATCCCAGTCAAGTGAATATGAAATCCATCACGACTATAATGACGTCAATGTCAGTTCTAAAACAGCAAGTAGTGGATTAAATATTATTAACTCGACATTACAAAATTGTACCTTTAATATTACTATAAATAAGAAATAGGTATTTTTTCCACTATATAGTTACTAAAAAAGAATGTTTGTTTTAAGTTTTCATCTGAAATAAGAGTTAATTATTATTATTGTTGTATTGTGAAATAATTATAGCTTTCTTTCTTACTCTACAAAAATAATACAAAAATTTTCCTTTTACAAACCGTGTTAATACACACAACAAAAAATAATGTTGTTTGACAGTCATGTTTGACAGTTGTAAAGTTGAGTTAACGCTGTTGCCTATTCATTCTAAAACCACCTCAATTACTTCAAGAATTTGGTTTTTACGCTTGAAGAAAAAATAGTATATGCTACACGGAGGTCGAACGCTTTTGTGTTTCGCAAAGTATTTTGCGGCCTCAGCTGCGCTTCGGCCGCAATATCTTCGCTCAACACAAAAGAATGCGTTCTACTCCTAGTAGAATAATATACTATTAAAACCTGAAGAAGTAAACTTTGTGAAAATTACTTATTTCAATCTATTTTTTTATTTTCAACTTTAGTTGAGTTATAAAGTTAGGAATTCCGCATTTGCTGCATATTTACTTATTGGTTCTTCATCTATTGATAATTGCTACAAATGTTAATACCTAAATATATGTTAGCACTTATTAGAACGTGCAAATAGATGAAACTAAATACAGCAGACAGTTAAAATTTGTTAGTCAACATTAACAACATCAATTAGTAAACGGTACTAAGATTACATGTTTGTAGTTTGCTTACATTATTTTGTTTGTCCAATTTGCTAATTTATTCATTCTTTATTTTGAATTAGCAGAAGGTATGACACCTATAAAAAATAAAAATTAATGTAGTGTTTATTGAAGCATGTTTAAAGGTTTGTGAAAACGTAATTTAATTAAAATTAGTCGATCATTTTTAAGAACTCACTGAAACTTATCTCTCGTAAAATTAAAAGCATCGTATCGTTACTTGTTTCATAAATTACTATTAATAAACGTATATGTGGGATGATAGTTAAGCTATGTCCTGCATGGATAACCGGTACGGTTATATTCTTACCAAAACCAATTGTTAAAACAATTTATAAGAGATTCAAAACCAGTAAATATATTTCAAACTAATTCCTAATTTTCAATTTTTCCAGGACCCAACTGTTAAAGCTAGACTAGTTACATTCTAAAACAGAACACCTAGCGACCTCTCTTACTTTTTCTAATCATATTTTAGATTTGCGTTTATGGTAATTAAATTTTTTTTAATCCAAATATGCAAAATAAAACAAAAAATATATATTATTTTTATGAGTGGTTTTTACTGAACAGTTTAGGCACAAAAAAGTTCATTAATCTTTATCCAAGATTCAGTCAATATAAGTTTGCAAGATGGTAGCTATATTGGGACAAATTTTGCTTTAAGTTTATTGTGTTGCAATATATACTCCATGTTGAGTCAATATTGTAATACAATGAAACTCGGCGTATTTCGATAGTATTGCAACATTTGCCCAATATTGTGCCAATATTTTAAAGTATGTTAACCACAAGATTACATAAAATTACAATGTGGGCTCAATGTTGACTAAATGTTGCAAACTTCATCTTTGCCATATTGGCTAAATCTTGGCTTAATATTGCAAGTAGGCAATGTTGGTTAGATATTGTTATTTAGTGTAAAGAATATTGGCAAAAAGTTGGTGAATGTTCACATTTCTATGTAACACCAATATTGGCAAAGTTGGCAAATAATGTAGAACTTATATAGCGCCGAGGTTGTGTTCTACTGGGGACGTTTCTTCAAACTAATGTCAAATTGCATATAGAAATTCCTTAGCCTTAATAGGATGTTGGGACATCTTGTGACGCCTTGTCTATTGGAGCACGTCGAAGAAGTGATCTACATGAACAATAATTTTATAATGCACAATTAATATCAAGTTTCAACAAAAGCCGGACTTTTGCATAGTATGTGAAATAATGTTTGTTCCTCTTCTCGGTAGATTCAACATTTAACAGTAACAAGGTGTTTCATAAGTAGTCGGTGAACCACGAAGAATCCACCTAAGACGATTTTTATCCAATTTTATAAAATGATGTTCAGTGTCTAATTTATCACCCAATGCTAGTTGCTCCTGATCCTATTAGAAGCATTTCAGCTGATATCTTTGCTAAACGATCTAATATTTTGTTTTCCTTTTCTCTACGAAGTCAGTTTGATTTGATAAGTTTTGGAACGTAAATTACAAAGCTTTTTTGTCTGAAATAATTGGATCTTCTTGTTGTTATTAGACATACTTACATTTCTTGATATAGAGGAAGCTATTATTTCGGTTTTAAACATAATTGATCTTTAGTGAAACTGTTCTACGTACCAGTGCCTCCAAAGTTTACTTCCATATTTTGTTCAGTGTATACTACATAGTATTGTTTTGTTTCTTTGTGTTGCTGTTTATCTATTTCTATTCCATTAGCAGTATGGTTAGCCAATAAGTGTTGTGGAAACAAAGCATAGCAATGGTTCTAACCAAATGCATATTTAACATATAGTTCCTGTCTATACTTGTCATCCCAATACTCGTAGTCTACTTGAAAAAAAAATTAAATTTTATCGAATAAATCAAAAAGTACTTATTTCAGGTGTAGGGCATGTTAGATACTTTCTCATTGATTTTTGAAAGAGAATTCATTAGTGCCATACAAAATAATTTTTATCTGTACAATAACTTCTACGGTTCACTAATTTCTTTGATACCGTACATCTATTAAAAATTTTTAAATAATGCGAATAGGTAAATTTCTATATTTTTCTTCTTTTTTTACAAGCCGTTTCAGTTGCTGAACCAGATTCCAAGCAAGTAAGGGTAAGTAAGAAGCAGCAAGTGTGTCACATGTGACATCCCAAATTAAATGTTTGCCTTTAGACCAGGCAGTGAGTGTTGCACTAAGAGATTTCTTACTGTTTTCGCACTAGAAAGCAGTAGGTTCTGCAGTGGAATAAATATTGACGAAACTAAGGTCCCTTTAAATAATATTTTTAAAGTCATTATGACATATTACTTCTTCCACTGCACTTTGAACGCCTAAGGATACTAGTTGCGTTAAAAAAAGCTCCACAGTTGCAATGGTGGTTTTGAAATATATTGCACCTACACAAACTTGAAATATTTGGCTATCCATGAGGATACCTATGGGGTTGTCTAAAACCAAGCTCCCAATTCTGGACATTAGAGAGCTTAAAGCGAGATAAATCGTTAGTTTTATTTAAATGAAGCGTTGTCTCAATAACCCCAATCTTTATGTATATATTTAGTTGTTGGTTGTTCAGAATTTAGTGTGACCAGGTACCTAAGGCTTCGTTTAATAGATAAATTTAAATTTTGTTATTTTTCGTGGAGAATATACTCGGTACAAAATCATTAATACCCTAAACAGAACTAAGAAAGAGAGGAAAGCAAATATGTGCTAGCTTACGAATTTCAAGTCCACCTTTTGAAATTGGAAAAAATTCTTGTAACCATTGAATATCATTTAAGCGAATAAGCAGAATATATTCTAAACGTAAATAGACACAAAAGTCCATAGCGCAAGTGTGTTAATTTTGGAATAAAAACATAGTTTTTTAAATGGAAATACGCTTTGACTTGGAGAAAATCTAATTTCTCTTGTTTCATTCCCAAACTGTTGCTGTAAGCTTCTTCAGAAATTGTAGAACCCAGGAGTCAATGTTTTCAGTTAGTTTGATGCGGACATCTAAACAAACAGATTCCAATCGAAATTTTAAATTCTCATCGATTTTTTAACTACAGAAATAAAGTAAAATTCTAATGTATTAATTAAAAGATATATAGTAGCACTAAAAAAGAGTAGATCAGAAGGATCACCTTTTGAACTCCAATTTGAGATTTTTGCCTCCAAAAAATAAAAAAGAATTAAGTTAGTAATTTTGGTTTAGGAGAGGTATAACAGTGGAAATTTGTTTTAACTGCGATTAGCATTTTATTTCTATAAATTGAGTTAAAACCCAGATATGCCCAACGTCCTACCTACATGTAGGCCGGTTGTATTCATGTCCAGACTTGCAAACCTGTGGATTCTGGAAACAAATTGCCGCATCCATACACTTAGTATAATATTGTAGTAGTAGGTAGACGCATTATTTGAAGTAAAAAAGTTACTATACATGAAGTAACAACTTCTGCAATTTAAAGCTTATAAAGTAGAAACTATAGTTATATTATCATAGTAATAAATTATATAAGTATTGGTAATTGCAGAAGTTGTTTTTTATATACAGAGTGTAACAAAATAAGTGTAAAACATTTCAGAGGTAGTTCCTCATCAAAAAAACATAGGGTTTTGTATATAAAAAACTTCATTGGAGCATCCCTTGTTAAGATACAGTCTCTTAAAGGGGTACACAAAATTTGTTTTACAATGTTTTTCATAAACCCTAAAAAAGTTAGAAAAAAATCAACACACAATTATTAATTCAATTTCAAAAATTTACAAACTGACAGAGTGATACCAATTTAATTGTCACTATCACTGATAGCAGCCTACTAGATAAATTAGTTTCGCATTTTTGTTTTATGCCGATTTATCTCTGTGGTTGTTGGTAAAATAAATTTTTTGGTGAGAACTGGTTAATTTTGGGCAAAAACTCAAGATACAATTTTTGTTTAGAATGAAATAAACTATTGGAAATAAATTTTCAAATGGTAAACAAATAATAAGACAAAAATTTACATTGGAAATAAATTTTAGGGATTGCGTTTTCCACCCCTTACAACCATGGGGTAAACCAAATAAATTACTGATGTGTCTTTTTGATAGTAAAAAATGTCACCTTAATTTCAATCTTCTAACTTTTCTAGTGTTTTTGAAAAAAATTGTAAAACAAATTTTATGTACCCTCTTAACAAGAGATGCTCCAACAAAGTTTCTTTATATGAAAGACCTTACCTCTTTTTCGATGAGGAATACCCCTGAAATATTTTATACTTATTTTGTTACACCCTGTATACTAAAATAACAAATACAACAATTGTGGATCCTAACGTCATTTTAAATATTAAAAAAGTTACTGTTTGAAATTTTACTCAAGGTGAATTATGCGTGTTTTTAAAAATGTGCGAATCTAGGATACGCTTTGCATTGTAAGTGTTTTTTTTTCGTAATTACATGTAAACAATTTTCATCTTTTCACAAACTAAGACAAAATATCAAATATTAGTTGTGTCAAATACAAAATTTAATTAGCTTTGTTCAATGTTCTTTTTTACGGCTGAATTTGTCCGTCCTACTTGTAGGACGTTGGGTATAAGCACCACTAAAATCTTATTAGTTTAGAAACTTTTCTTTGAATGATGCACTTGCAATGATAGAAGACGAAGAATTTCAAAGACAAATACGATCAATAGCAATACTGCCACTAGAAAGTACTTCAGGAAATCAAACAGAGGAAGATTCAGGAAATGAGGATTTCGTCGATATAAATAATTTACCGGGATCTCAACTTCGTGCTTCTGCTGAAATAAACACAAGCATTCATGTTGGTGATGATGATTATTCTTCGGAAGACGATATTCCTTTACAAGAGCTGAAAAAAAAGTTAAATCTTCAACGACTCAAAAAAAAAACGTCGCGTAGAAAGCAAATGCTACAAGTGGATAGAGGAAGATTTGTCAACAAATAAAACAGAGTTTTCTGACATTAGCACTCAAAGCCCTTTGAAATTTTTTTTTGATCTGATATTACAGAATCTAACCGTTACGTACAACAAAAAAATATATTGATCACAATAGAAAAGTCCAAACTAAAAGCGTTCATTGGAATTTTATTGCTAAGTGGATATGTTCAGCTTCCTCGACGACGCATGTTTTGGGAAAATGAAAGCGATACTCACAGCAGTTTAGTGTCTGAGGTTTTACGTCGTAACAAGTTTAAATTCATTTTGTCTCATTTTCATGTTGTGAATAATACGACATTGGACACTACAACAGACAAATTTGTAAAAGTGAGACCGCTCTTCCATAATTTGAACCAAAAGTTTGTAGAATACAGCATTTGTGAGGAAAATCATTCCGTAGACGAAGCTATGGTGCCTTATTTTGCGTGTCATAGCTGCAAACAGTTTATACATGGTAAGCCCATTAGATATGGGTACAAACCATGAGTCCACAAACATTAGCACAAAATATGTTAAACTGAAAGTCGGTCCATTGTTGTTTTAGAATACTCAGATATTTTGAGAAAAAAAATGACATGACGTTCAAATGCATTTCATACTTTCATAGAAGTAGGACTTGAAGAAGTATAGAGAGGTTAAAATAACTTTGACGTTTTTTTCTAAACGAATACCATAGAAGATGGACCTGAAAAAGTATAGAAAGGACAATATAATTATGGCGTCTTTTTTTTTAAATTGAAGACCATAGAAGTCGGAACAGAATATGTATAGAAAAGACAAAATAACTTTAGCGTTTTTTTTTTCAAAACGAAAACCATAGAAGTCGGACCAGAAGAAGTATAGAAAGGACATAATAACTTTGCGTTTTTTTTTCAAATTGAAAACCACAGAAGTCGGACTAGAAAAAGTATAGAAAGGACAATATAACTTTGGCGTCTTTTTTTTCAAATTGAGGACCACAGAAGTCGGACCAGAAAAAGTATAGAAAGGACAAAATAACTTTGTCGTTTTCTTTTTCAATTTGAAAACCACAGAAGTCGGACCAGAAATAGTATAGAACGGGCAAAATAACTTTGTCGTTTTTTTTTCAAAACGAAAACCACAGAAGTAGGACTTTAAGAAGTATAGAGAGGTTAAAATAACTTTGGCGTTTTTTTTTAAAATCAAAAACCATAGAAGTCGTACCAGAAAAAGTATAGAAAGGACAAAATAACTTTACCGTTTTTTTTTCAGAATGAAAACCATAGAATAACTTTGCCGTCTTTTTTTAAAACAAAACCATTGAAGTCGGACCAGAAAATGTATAATAATAATAATAATAATAATAATAATAATAATAATAATAATAATAATATAAATTTATTTCTTACTATATACATATATTTACAACATAGAGTATATAATCAGTAAAAACATGATGTCTGAACATTTCAATACAAATGAAGGAATACGACAAGGAGGAGTAATGAGCCCAGTACTTTTCACCTTATTTATGGATGAGATTATAAAGGATTGCCAAAAAACAGTAAAAAAAAACAATTGTGGGATATCGAAACTTAAAAGCTGTATATATATCTGAATGTGCGTTTGCAGATGATGTGGCAATTTTGCAAAAACCGATCAAGATCTACAATGGCACCTGCAAGTATGGAACCAAGTGCTCAAGAAGTATCAAATGCAAATGAATATAAACAAGACAAAAGTGATGGCAGTGTCAAGAATTCCACATCAAATAAGAATTACAGTAGAAGGGCAAGATGTAGAACAAGTGAAGCAATTTGAATACTTGGGCATAACTATTGACGATTCGGGGCAGCAAGAACCAGATCTCATTAAAAGGATAGACAAGGCAAACAAATTATTCTATACTTTAAAAGACAAATTTATTACTCAAAGAGAAGTTACGATTCCAACTAAAAATAAATATATATAAAACTATATTCCGTCCGGTTTTAACATATGGGTGCGAAACATGGGTAACAACAAATAAGGTCAAAAGTAAAATAGTAGCATGCGAAATGAAATATCTACGAAAAGTAAAAGGGATTACGATAAGAGATAGAATAAGAAATGAGTATGTCAGAGACGAGCTTGGAATAGAATCAATACTGCAATACATAGAAAATAGGCAACTGAGCTGGTGGGGACATATACAAAGAATGGCAAGTAACGTGGAAAGAAGCAGAAACTTTGGCCAAAAAAAAAAGAGTGGTGCAAGTTTATATATATATAAAAAAAAAAAAAAAAGTGAATAATGTGAAACAGTTGAAAGAGAATGGAAATTGTGTTTAATTTATTAGAGTATAAATTGTTTATGTGAATTATTATCTATGTATGTAATGTATGATGTAATGAGTATCTAAACAATAATTGTAATAGGATACACCCTACACCGTTAAGGTAATATGGGTATTGATAATATATATATATATATATAGACCATACGGCTCATGATTGATTAGATATTGTTTGCATAGTACTTTGAACTGCTTAACATTAGTTTCTGATTTTATATTTTCAGGCAATTTATTAAATAACAAAATACATTTATAATATGATCCATTCTCATATAAACTAAGATTATGGTTTGGTATACAATAATTATTTTTGTGTCTTGTTTTATATTTATGGTTAAAAGTGTTGTCCTCAAAATAGCTCCTATGCTTAAATAAGAAAAGAATACATTCCAGAATGTACAGTCCATAGAGGGTTAATAAGTTATATCTTCTAAAGGTACCTCTTAAACTTGTTTGTTGACTCATCCTAAAATTATTCTTATGGCTTTCTTTTGGATAATAAATAAATGATTACAATGTACAGAGCCACCCCAGATCAAGATGCCGTACCTCCATCGATAGAAAATTGGCATAATAAATAGAAAATATTTCTTTTCATTTATTAACTTTGAGATTACTCTAAGTGTGTAACATACTGAATTTAATCTGGAAGATGTGTGATGTACATGTTTGAAAAAGTCCATATGTTCATCAAAATACACACCTAAAATTTTCGTGGAATTACATGTTGGAAGACTCATTTAACCCTTCCATAGGCATGGAAATTAATTTCTTGTGGTGAAACAGTATTTGATTTTTTGACTTAAATACGACACAGTTACTTTTTACTTTCATTTACATTAAGACCATTGTTTCCGAACCATTGAAGTAGATCATTAATAAAGCTACTATTATTGTTTGATATCGAGTTTATATCATGAGCGTTTATTATTATATTAGTATCGTCGGCGTAATTAATGATACTGCAATGTTCATTATTAAGTATCTGACTAAACAAGTCATTGATAAATATAATGAACAACAGTGGTCCGAGCTTACTGCCCTGTGGAACACCACAGTTTACATCCAATAAACTTGATTTATATGTTACTCCCTGTTGGTTCAACATATTGTTTCCTGCTGCTTAAATAACTTCTGAAGAGGTTCAAAGCTATACCCCTGACTCCATTGCATTCTAATTTATTTAACAAAAAGTTATGATTGATGGAATCAAATGCCTTTGATAGGTCTAAAAACACACCACAAGCAATTTTCCCACCATCAAGAGCGTCAAAAACTCTATGTCCAATTTCGAATAATGCCGTATGTGTGCTTTTATGTTCCAAGAACCCATTTTGGTTCCGCGCAAAAAAGTAGTTTGATTTTAAAAAATTTAGTAAACGGGAATACATAATTGATTCAAGTATTTTACTAAATACACTTAATCGGCTTATGGGCCTAAAACTATTTGGGGAAGATCGATCACTTTTATTTTTATAAAGCGGTTTGACCGTTGCCACTTTTAGACACTCAGGAAAGTGACCTGAACTTAATACTCTGTTTACAAGGCCTAATAATACATCTGCTATTAATGGAAATATTTTCATTAATAATTTGAGCGAAATTCCATCTACTCCAGATGAATGAGTGTTTTAATATTCAGAATTACATTTCTCAACTCTGATTGATCGACAGGATATAAGAACAGAGAACGTTCCTGTATTTCTTGGCAGACAGTAAGTGGTTGCCCTTATTGGTTTTCACCAAAAGAATTAACAAAAATTGTTAAATTCATTGACTACATTATTTGGATTCTCAAACAACGTTATATTTTGTTTATCCTTAAGTTTTATATTATCATTAACAATTGACCAAACCGTTTTATTTTATTACTAGATTGATTAATAACATTGCTATAGTAATTCCTCTTTGCTTTTTCTAAACTGTTATTATAGTCTCTTTGAGCATCACAATATAATTTTTTTATGGCTGGATTAACTTTTGCCATATTATAAAGTAGATGTAATCTATTTTTAAGATGAAACAAATTATTGGAGTACCATTTTGTCTTTTGACTGTTTACATTGATATGTTTTAAAGGAAAGCATACCTGAACACAATAACATATGTTATTTATAAAAAATGACCAACTTAAGTCAATATTTGGTTTTAGTATATCCCACCATTTTATTGTAGATATCATGTTAAAGAATGAATGCAAATTTTCATCAGAAAAAACACGCATTTTAGTATTTTCTTTATGTTGTCCAGATTTGATTTTAAATGAAATAATCTGTCCGATATGATCAGAAATATTTGCATTTAAAGTATTGCATTCATAATCTGAAGTGAGATTGGTTATAATGTTATCCAAAGGACAAAATAACTTTAGCGTCTTTTTTTTTCAAAACGAAAACCATAGAAGTCTGACTAGAAGAAGTACAGAAAGGACAAAATAACTTCGGCGTTTTTTTTTTAAATTGAAAACCACAGAAGTCGGACTAGAAAAAGTATAGAAAGGACAATACAACTTTGGCGTCTTTTTTTCAAATTGAAGACCACAGAAGTCGGACCAGAAAAAGTATAGAAAGGACAAAATAACTTTGCCGTCTTTTTTTTCAGAATGAAAACCATAGAAGTCTGATTAGAAAAAGTATAGAAAAGACAAAATAGCTTTGACGTCTTTTTTTTCAAATTGAAAACCATAGAAGTGGGCCGGAAAAAGTATATAAAGGACAAAATAACTTTGCCGTCTTTTTTTTCAGAATGAAAAGCATAGAAGTCGGACCAGAAAAAGTATAGAAAGGACAAAATAAATTTTTCGTTTTTTTTTCAAATTGAAGACCACAGAAGTCGGACCAGAGAAAGTATAGATAGGACAAAATAACTTTGTGGTTTTTTTTCAAATTGAAGACCACAGAAGTCGGACCAAAAAAAGGATAGAAAAGACAAAATAACTTTGCCGTCTTTTTTTTCAGAATGAAAACCATAGAAGTCGGACCAGAAAAAGTATAGAAAGGACAAAATAAATTTGGCGTCTTTTTTCAAAACGAAAACCGTAGAAGTCGGACCAGAAGAAGTATAGAAAGGACAAAATAAATTTAAGGCGTCTTTTTTAAATTGAAGACCACAGAAGTCGCGAAAACCGAATTCCTAACAATAATCTAAAAGACTCCAAAATAATAGAAAAAGAACCCCGAGGAAGTTACGTCTATAGAGAATTGGTTGATAATGACATAATTGTTGTAAAATGGCACGACAATAATATAGTAACTTTGTGTTCAAATTTGGTATGAGTAAATCCTCTTCACACTGTAAAGAGATTTTCACGAAAAGAAAAGAAAACTATTACAGGTAAAAACAATTACGTACAATTTTTTGGTATAACCTCATTTGATAAATTTATATAACTCAAATATGAGTGGTGTGGATAGGAGGGATCAAAACATCAGTTTGTACAGAGTATCTATAAGAGATAAAAAATAGTATTTTCCTCTAATTGCTAATTGTATAGATATGGATGTATATATTGCATGGCAAATACACAGGAGAACTGGTGGTGTGTTAGACTAACTAAAATTTAGAAAAAGAATTGCTGTTACCCTATTACAGCACAACAAAAAGCAAACCTGGGCAACAAGACATTGTTTACGTAACGAACGAATAGATATCCGCTTTGATCGAACTGACCATTTTGTAATACCTCAAGAAAAACAAACAAGATGTGCTTTTTGTCATTGGAAAACTACTACAAGGTGTACAAAGTGTAACAAAGGTTTACATGTAAAATGTTTTGTGAGTTATCATTTATTATTTAAAAGTATGTAAATATCCAGTTAATGTCACTGATTTGCCCAACGTACTACATGTAAGATATGCGTATGAGTAAACAAAAAAAAGTGGCAAAAGTTGCCTGACCGATTTTAATATTTAGGGGTTCCTCAAGGCCCTTCAAATTTCTAAATTTTGCTGATTTTCGATAAAATTACAATAATAAATATAATCGAGGTCCAGATGATGTCACAGGTAATTTTAATTTATACTTTTTCTAAAACTGCAAAAACATGAAAACCAATTTCTCTTTTTTAGACAAAACAAAATTTTATCACAAATGAGGGTTAAACTGCCATCTGTCGCACTTGCCTGTGACAGAACCGGGGTGTCAGATCGTGCAACAGTTAATGCTGTATTGGAAGATACGGGTGTTTTATCTAAAGCAAATGCCACAACGAGAACTTTGTATGGCTAAAACCACGGACAAATCTGCTATTATAGGATTATTCTTTGACGGCAGAAAGAACCAAACACTAATTTATGAAACTACTGCAAATGAACGCCGGCGTATTACAGAAGAACACATTTCTCTTGTAACTGATCCAAGTTCCCAATATATAGGATACGTCGTTCCAGAAAGTAGTTTAGCAGCAAATATAAAAGCATCAATTCTACGTTTTTCACAACACAACTTTAATTTAAACGGCTTAATTGCTGTTGGATCAGACGGAACGGCAGTAAATACAGTAGCAAAAAACGGTGTAATTTGTTTGTTAGAGAAAGAACTCAATCGTCCCCTGCAATGGCTTATCTGCTTATTTCACTTTAACGAGCTTCCCCTGTGACATCTAATTAAAGAAATTGATGGCGAAACTTCAGGTCCCCGCGGACACAAAGGTCTAATTGGGCAAAAAATAGAATCCTGCGAAAATCTTCCAGTAGAAAATTTTAAAAGAATAAAATTAGATCTGTCACAGCTGGATGGCAACGGATCTCATTTATGTACAGATCAGCAGTATTTGTTATACATAGTGCAATCTGTTGAAACTGGAAAGGTACTTGCTTCTTTGGCCTCAAAAAATCCAGGGAAACTGTCACCTGCAAGATGGCTTACAACAGATAACCGAATTATGAGGCTTTATGTAGCAACTAAAGATCCAGATGAAAATCTTTGCCTGTTGGCAACTTACATATCCAAAGTCTATGCCCCATTCAGGTTTAGAGTGAAACTTCAGCCATCATGTTGTGGCGGATCAAGACACTTATTCCACTTAATCCAATCATGTAGCATACTACCTGAAAAGGTTCAAAAAATTATTTATCCCGTTATCCAACGTAATGGATTTTTCGCTCATCCGGAGAACATATTGTTGTCAATGCTTACGGATGAAGATCCGCTATACAAGGAACTTGCTATACGGCGTATTCTAAAGGCGAGGAGTAAAGGTAGTCAAACGATACGGGAGTTTAATATCCCTGCGATACGTTTTGATGCCAAGCATTATTCGGAGATGATTTCTTGGAGCGAAGTAAGTACTACTGAACCACCAATGACAATTAATATAGATATTAACCTCGATTTAATATCTAATCGAAGTCATTCTGATTTTACATTATTACCTTGTAATATTTAAGCAGTAGAACGTTGCGTTTGCCTGGTAACTAGAAGCATCAGCTGCGGTTTGTGGTCAGAGTAATCGGGATGTGTTTATTAAAAACAAGGTTCAGTCAAGACAAGTGTTGCTATGTTTTGAAAAAAATATGACTACTTTAAAAATAGAAATGAGTAATGTTAATTAGTTTACTTACCTACAAGTTTTAGAGTTATTTTTATGTTTTTTATTATTCCGAACTTAAGGTTAATAAAATTATAATTTAACTAAAACCCGTCTTTTTCCATTTTGCTATATTTAAGGGCATTTGGGGAACCTTAAAATGTTAACGTTTTTTTAGATTTGGTAGGTTATTTTCTACAACCTTAAGCAGCACATTAATATGTATGTCATGACCATCTCACAAAAATTAAAAAAAGTATAAAAAAATTAGTTAAGAGAGTCAAAGTTCAAATATTATCAAATATGGCATCCCTTTGAGAAACCTCAAGATATAAAGTCACCAGGTTTGTTTTTCGTATACTTGACTTTGATAGAAGCATATTTTTCAACTATGACACAACGCTATTCAACTTTTTTGTTTTTTCGTTCATTTTCGTTCCACGGCATATCTGAAAAGCCTTTTACACCACAACTTATTCTTTAACCAACAGAAAAATACCAAAAACTGCACCAGAAACTTTACTCGGACACGTGTTTAACAGCTGCTGTTATCATCAGCGATACCGATGATAACAGCTTAGCTGTTGAAACACGTGTCCGAGTAAAGTTTTTGGTGCAGTTTTTGGTGTTTTTGTATTGGTTAAATAGACGCTGCAGTTGGTGTTCCTTTCCTTTGAACTTATTCTTTGTTTAGAGGCGGATTAATATGTTCTGACTGCATGAATAGCAGCCTCTTTTTATTCCTGCTCCAAGTCAATAAAGAAAAAGTAACTTTCAAATTTTTGATTACGTGTCAAATTTTGTAACGGTTTCTCTTAAATAAATTTCTTCCAAGAACATTCTACTGTTGTCTAAAGGATTTTTATATACTAATTCATTAAAAAATGAACGATATAACAATTTATAATTTTACAGAAATTTTAATTAATTTATTAAATTCTGACAGGAATGGAAATATACTTATCCCAGTTGTTATTTTTTAATTGGATTGGGTGAAGTGAAACATTTTAAATTAGGTTTACATTTGTATTTATTATGTATACTGTTAATGAGTTTGAATGGAAATAGATTAATTCAGCAATTTCGTAAATTTTTGTATTTTCTTTATTAAAATTATTTTAGGGATAATGGAGAAAAGACTATTGAACAGAAAATGAAAATTATTAATCAGTTTTGAATATAAACTTCAATGTTTTTGGTTTTTATAACTGAACGTCTTTTTAACAATTGAATTGAATCCAAACTTCATTATAACTGGAATAAATTAAATCGGAGAAACCTCTAACCGGTAGAGTTCCTGCACCGCAATTGCAACAACAGTTAATTGGTGATCAATAATTCATTGAGATTATTCATAGTTGAACCTGCTTAAACAGACAATTATCGTTGATACTTCACCAACTAGAAAGTAATTACTATACTCTGGTTGTTTATTTGCTCTTGTCTTAGGCAAAACAAGCATTGATGATAATACACAACAAACATTACGCTTGATGTTTGTTCGTATGTAATATCGAAATGGAATTTATATGTCGGCTGCTTACAAAGCATTAGGAAGATTTAGAACTATATACATTATACATCGTGCATCATGTGGCAAATGCCTGTTAATTTGCACTAACACTAAAGTAAAAAAATTCTAACATAACCGCTCCGAGTTTGCAAAATTTAATTAAGTAATTGCTAATAGAACGTGCGCGCTTGAAAATGAAATGTTAGTGATACATTCATAGTATCATTGATATTATTTACCGAGGGTACTTGGAGTTTTTACCACAAACCCTCAAGAACAATTTAGTTTTTTAATTTTTGTCTAATCGCATTTAGTATAAGTTGATACGTTACTTATATTCTACCGTGTCGAAATTTATGTAGTGACAAAACTTTGTTTAGCATGTGACAAGTTACATCTGTTGATGATTTGTCATTACTACTTTTTAAAATGCTGAATTTTGTAGCAGAAATATATCAAGTATTGATGTTTTGTAATAAAAAAAACAAGTGTTTCCCGCAGAATTCCACATCGCCTCGATGTTAATAAACATCAAAGAACGTATGGAAAGTATGGATACCCTGTAAAAAAACATAAAAAATGTGTAAAATACATATTTTTGTAAATATTTTAAAATTTCAAACATTTATGTAGGTTAACGGCCCTTTTGACTTGAATGATTATCCCCAAAATTTTCAATGGCCTTTTTCACGGTTCTAAAACTATTGAAATGTTATTAAAACTATCTGTTTCAAAATAAATTTAAAAAAAATTTGGTTGATTTTGAAAATTTTTAAAAAATGGCAGTATCGTTTCTTGTCGAGATAAAAATTGTCAACTAATTTTGACAAAAATTTACAAACGTGTACTTTAAAATATCTTAAACGTAAGCGTCAAACAGATTTTTAATAACTTTAAAAATAAAAATTTTATAGGACTTTGAAGTCAAAAAAATAAAATAAATAATGTCTTCCGAAAACTATGAAATTTTACAGGAATTGTCTCTAGGCTCTGATAAATACAAATTAAATTTCAAACTTAAAGTTTATTTATTTTGTATGTTAAAAATTTAGCAATGACTAAATCAAAATCAAAAGTAGGCAATCTTAAATAATAGGAATTACAAAAGTACTAATAGTTGCTTATTACGTAAATATTGAATTTACCCATGTTTAAAATTTTCAATTTCAGCTTACAAAAAAAACTTCATTTCACTTCATGTTCATATTTACTTCATGTTCACATTTACTTCACTGTCAAACAGATTTGTGAAAACTTTTGAAATAAAAATTTTTTTATTAAAATTTGTTTGACAAATGTCGCACAAAATTAGTCGATACCAAACAGAAGATCATAAAAAAAAAAAAAAATTTAAAAAAAAATAAAAATTAATAATAAAAAAAAAAAAAACCAATCATCGAAAACCAACCACCCGTCACTGATCGACATGAACCAACCGTAACGGAACATAGAGCAGAAGACAACAACATCAGTCTTTAAGAGTAACTTCTCAAGAAGCTAACAGCATGGTTAGCGAAACGTCAAGCAGAGAACGTAGGAAAGAAGGACTGAACACGGCTCAACCCGGAAGATAATAATCTTAACTTTTTATTATTAACTAGTTTACAAAAAACATCATTTTTAAATATAATAGAAAAAACCCTTCATCGCCGCCAATGAGTGTTATTTTGGTTTTAAACCAATCAAAAAACTAACCCCTAAGTCGTCTCTAAGGTATAATTAATAATAAAAAAGTTTTCCATATGATGCGTACTTTTGAAATTTACTATGGGTTCTACGCATAAAACCATGTATACACTAAAATTAAACGGTCTCAGTTTCAACACACGCCAAATACTGATTTTGACGGGAACTATTTGAAAAATTTAAAATCTAAAAAACCGATCCTTAGATATTTTCTCAACGATACTACATTCAAATTTTCAACCTCGTCCGATAATATGTAATATGTTTTCTTAATCTACTGCAGACGCAGTTCAATCGACAGAATGGGGTAAACGCTGTCTCCTGAGATTTTGGAGTCCTGACTCCTATGTTGAGGAGAAGAATAAAAAATAACGGCGTATCTAAGAAAACGTTAGGGCTTAGAACTGCCGCATTACTGGGAGAAAATAAAAAAAAATTGCAACCTTTAGACTGAGTCTTTTTTAAAATCTTGAAGTTACATTTTGTGAAAGTTTGTAACTTAATTGCCAAAACCAATCGTACAAAAAAAAATTAACAGGAATCAACTGTCGAGAATAGAGTATCATCTTATAAGGCAACAACGGAAGAGCATTAACTCAAAAACATTAACCTGAGGAAGATTCACATCCATCTAAAAACATTCAATAAAAGAACATCAACCTAACGCATTTGAAGATTTAAATAAAACAAAATACCTATAACCTGAGTTAACTCCTTACCTTAAGCTTATCAAAATTCTATTACCAATCAGTAAGTGCTATTCAGCAAACCAAAAAATCGTGGGAAACATCCCTTTATATATCATCCCAAAACATTGAAAAAGAGTTTTGAAGTAAAAAAAAATAAGAAGAAACAATCTAAAGCAACAAAATCACTTAAAACTTTACCCAAAAAAAGTTGTACATTATTATTATAATTTTTTGAGATGAAAATACTTCAACTTTGTTTCCCAGAAGACTGATGATAGCTAGTGTTGAATGCATGGGATGTGGTAAGCGGTACTTTACATTTTTTTTAAAGCAATATATAGCAGCAATGCCACCATTTTGTGATTACGCAACACGTAGCGAAAATTATAACGTAAGGCTTGTTTTCTCTTTTCTTGATGGGCGGCTTGCTGTGGCACTTGATAGCTACTTCAGTCCAAAAGGGATGCACGTGTATATTCGCATGTATTTGTAATATGCGTATTATAATGTCTATGTTAATTTGTAATTGACGCTCAAACCGTACGTTAGAAATTTTATTGATATGCCTATGAAAAGTTATTTTACTGCGTTACCGAAAATAGGGCGGAATCGTCATGCACAGACCGCGACCTTTCTGTTGCTAACGTTAGCTAACAGACACCCAAAAAATACATTCAGAAATACGTCTTTCCAGAAGGACACAAAATCCTGCCGAGGGTACACATTGACATCATTAATGCATACTTCTTGATGTACTAACAAAGATACAATTTTTATTCCCTTTTACAAAGCAAAATAAACTCCCCCCACCTTTGTTAGGAGAAAATGTCGGCACTACATCCATAAAAAAGCAGTTTCATTTTTACCTCCAATTTAGGAAGATCCTTAAATTAAAAAAGGAATTATTTTATTTAAACGACTGCTGGAGAAATTATACCGATTTTATAAATTTCTCATTTCTGTTTCTACACTTACTTTTTCTTTCACCTTCTTTTATATTTGAATTTTCTTCTAATTTATACTCACAGCATTTTATTTTTCTAGTACTTTCAATTATTTTAAATACTCCTAATTAAACTCATTTTCGCTTTTTTCCATCTTTTTCCATTTTGTCTTTAATTTTCTCATAAGTTATCTTCTAGAACAGTTAATTTTGTGTCGTTTAGTTTTCGAAATTTTTTGTATTAATTTTTCAAAATTCATCTCCATCCATTTATTATTTTTATATTTCTCCATTTTCTTATCTACATTATTTGAATTATTCATTTCAAACCTAATTTTCTCTGATGTGTTGAATTGATGTCAAAATGTTGTCAAAAAGCATATTAATTGCTGATGACACCTGTTAACCAAAACCAACATAAGGTTTTTTAGGCGCTCACTGTCTTTTTGAAACAATAAAAATTATTAAAATTTTTGAACATTCAGTGTAATAAATAATGTGATCGACATAATTTTATGAGTAAAGGTAAGGTTTCATTAATTTTAATTAATTACCATTAAGCTAGCAGCGTCACGTTTTTTTTATAACAACACGTGGTATACAATTTTTTTAGTAGAAAATATGTACTAAATAATAATAGATTTGAATTGATTCTGCCCAGTCGGTGCTGCTAGCTTAATAGACGTTATTCCTAATATGCTGATCAAAAACTTACTTTACAGCCTTGATATATTTATTAATTTCTATTGAGAGAAATCAACAGTTCAATGACGAATGACAGAAAAATTATACTGTAAAGGATAAACATATATGTACAATCATAACAATAGATTTAAATACTTAATTCATCGATCAAAAGATTGCAAAAATATTTATGTTGAAAATATCCAAATGTTGAAATAATAATCAATCTGTTTATCGGTAAATTTTTATAACAATTTGTATTAACACTATTTACATAAAATAATTGTTGCAGTCTGGTTGCTTTAGGTAGCACGTACAGGTTTATACTGATCTTCTGGGGCACCATACATAACACTTACATCACAATATAATATTTAAAATGTACCATACGATTAAATAAATAAAGGTAGCACGTAAAAGTTTAATAAATTTATTAAAAGTTGACTGTCAATAATTGTATAGTGAATAATTTTGTGCAGGCATATCATATCGTTAACAATTCTTCTGTTCTCGAATGTTAACATTTCGAAATAATTTAAGATTTTCACATAATTCACATATTCAATATTAAACCTTTTACACAATATACAGGGGTGGGGCAGCCTCCCTGTATTTGGTGATTGATGAGTCAGATATTAAAGATAGACAAAAATGTTTTAGACAAAATTTGTTTGAATTTGAGTTTTTGCCACCTACAAATGATTTTGTGTATACAAGGTGTTTTGTTTTCCTGGGATAAACTAAACTTTCTTATTTCAAATAGTACACTATGTATATTATTGCATTTTTGAATTTCCCTGATGAATTGAGATATAGTTCTAAAATGCCTAAAATGTATGGTCTCCGAGTAATTTAACAATTTTTAAAAACAATTAACTACTGTGACGTTCTGAAGGACTGCGAATATTTCTGCAATTAATTCGTATACACAGCTGCAGTTTAAATCGTTGGATTTAGCACATATTGTTCTACCTTTTGGTTTAAAGAGACATTTTTGTGTGTATCTAGTAGGCTCCGAATATAACCTTAAATTTCAAAAAATTTAAACGTGCGTAACTCAGTTATTTTAAATTAAACGTCTAGCATTTTTCTACAGTTTTTGAATTAAGTAGTGTTTTATTTTATTTTAACAATTATCGGTGTGCAGCAAGTGGAGAAACAAAATAAATGATCAAATGAGAATCTAAATATCTCTACAGCATCAATTAATATTGTTGAGAAAAAATTAAATTTAATCTTTTCTAGTTGAGTTTCTGCCAATAGTTACTTAATAATAATTTATAATAATTTGACTTAATTTTGATTTAAACACTTTTGAAAAATTTGTTTACTGTAGTTCAGTCACAGCAACTGTTCAATGTGGGCACCTGCGTTTTGAAGACACAAACTTATTCGTTCGCGAAACGAAGCTTGAACATGTTCTAACATTTCTTCTGTAATTTGTCCAAAGGATGCACTATTCGTTGTTCCATATTTGCACGAGTTGTTGGTGGTTCCTGATATACCACATTTTTTACGTAACCCCAAAATAAAAAATCTATAGAGGTTAAATCTGGAGATCTTGCCGGCCAACGAATAGGTCCTCCATTACCTATCCACCGATCCCCAAATCTCTTGTTCAAAAATTGCCTTGCCATTGCACTGTAGTGTGCAGGAGCGCCATCCATCTGAATCCACATATTTTGTCGACCCTTTAATGTACTAACCAACAGAAAAACACCAAGAACTGCACCAAAAACTTTACTCGGACACGTGTTTCAACAGCTAAGCTGTCATCATCAGCGATACCGATACTAAAATTAAAAACAACAGGAAGTTTATATATACTATCTGCTTATCACGCATCGTTAAACTTAATTGGTTCTTAGATAAGCTTAAATAATTCCGAAAATCCTAATGGACCGTTATCATCATAATTCATAAGCAAATTTCTGTTTTTAAAATTTCTAAACTTTCATAAGAATCAAGTTCGTTTTATTATCTACCCTCTTAATTAATTTAATGTCGCCTACTCTATGGCCATTTTCAAGCATAAGCATGGCAACACTGGACCTATCTGTTCGATGATATTTGACATGAGCTATGTGCTCTTTAAAACGAGTTTTAATAGGTCTCTTGGTTTGCCCTATATATACTTGGTTACAGTCTTTACAATTAATTTTATATATTCCCGATTTATCACACATTTCTATTGGGTCTTTCGGATTGCCTAAAAGATTTTGCAAGTTGTTACTACTAGAGGTTACTGTTTTATAATCAAATTTTGAAAATATTTTTTGAAGACCTTTTGTGTATGTGGGATAATTTGGTAATTTGACATATTTCTTATCTATTTTGCTATTACTAGTTCCTAACGTTGTAATGTTTCTAATGTTTAACTTATGTTTATGTTTTCTAATTATGTTTGTGACAATTGATTCTTGAAAACCATTGTATGATGCAATCTGCTTAATATTTCGCAGTTCTTTATCAAAGTTTTGTTTTGACAATGGGAAATGTAATAATCGGTGAATCAAAAAGTTGAAAGATGCAAGTTTATGTTGCATACTATGGTTGGAATCATTTGTTATAAACCTCATAGTGTTAGTGTCTTTACGATAAATATCTATATCTAGTTTGTTGCCATTTCTTGTCACTAAAGTGTCTAAGAAAGGTAACTTAAGGTTTGTTTCTGTTTCATAGGTAAACTTGATCGTCTCAAATTTTGAATTTAAAAATTTCTACAAATTGCTGAGGGCTGTAAACTTTAGTGTCGATGACTGCAAAACGTCATCTACATATCTACACCAAATTGAGGAAAATATTCTAAATTATTTTTCAAATCAGTTTCAAATTTACCCATGAGCAGGTTACCCATTGTTGTGCCATAATTTTGTTGATAAATATTATTGTTAATTTGAAAGTAGGTGTGACTCATACATAATCTTGCTAATTTAATAAAATTATCTACTCCTGAATTGTCTAAATGGTTTTGGTGTAACATATCTTTCAAATAATCTAAAGTGATATCTATCGGAACGCTTGGAAACAATGAACAGACATCGAATGAAACTAAAACTTCGTTCTCAGTTAGCTCAATGTTTTTAATTTTTTCAATAAAATCGTATGAATTTTGAACACTGAAATTTGATTGTTGATATTCAAAACTGTTGAATTTATTTGACTGTTAATGAAGTATGGGCCAATTATTTGGCAACCAATTATGCCACCCCAAATATTAATGGTCCACCGATTCTGTCTATGAGTTTCATTAACAACATGTGGATTATTATCAGCATAGTAATAATAATTTTGGTCACTCAGAAATCCATTGTTGTGAAACGTAGATTCATCAGTCCACAAAATAAAATTGTAATAATCAGGTTCCATTTCAAACTTATTTTGCGTTGTCTGACAGAAGTTTGTGAGCAATTCATAATAAGCCGGTAATAACTACTGGAGTAACTGAATTTTATAAGGATGGAAGTGATTGTTTTTCACTATTCTTCTTATGGATCGGCAGCTAATGCCGAGATTGCTACTTATTCTCCTTTGACTAGTGTGGGGGTCATCAACAACAGAAGCCAATACCAATAATTCATTGTCTGCGTTTTTCACTATTTTATCTCTGATAGGTGCAGCGTACTTTACATTTGCCGTTGCAACGAATCTTTGTAATAGTCACAAAAAACTAATTTCTTGAGAGTGCCGCCTGTCTGGATATCTTTCTGCATAAATTATCGAAGCCAATAAGCAATATCTACGACATTCGCCAAGAATAAAAATCATATCTACCATTTCTTGCGTGCGTAAAATCATTCATATTAAAATTATAAAAAATAGATAGATTAATGATTATATTTATTTCACAACTAATAACCTTACTTGGAATGATTGTTATAGAACAATTTGTATTTGTTTCAAAGCCTAATAGATTTTATACACTGTAAAACATTAAAACAAAACATTGGTTGTTAAAATAAATTAAAACGCTACTTAATTCAAAAACTGATAAAGGTAGGTATAGGAAATGTAATAGAAATTTGATAGAAAATTAAAAAAGGAATTCAAAACTGTAAAAAAAATCAGAGGTTTAATTTAAAATAATTGAGTTGCGCCAGTTTGAAATATTTGGAATTTAACGTCATATTCAGCGCCTACTGGATATCCAAAAAATATGTCTTTAAACGAACAGATAGAACAATGTGTGTTAAATCCAACAATTTAAACTGCAGCTGTCTATACGAATTAAATGCATAAATATTCGCATTTCTTCAGACTATCACAGCAGTTAATTTTTTCAAAAATTGTTAAATTACTCGAAAACTATACATTTTAGCCCAATCATATTATACATAAACTATATCTCAATTTATCAGTAGAATTCAAAAATGCAATAATATACAGAGTGTACCGTTTGAAATAAAAAAGTTTAGTTTATCCAGTGAAAACAAAACACCTTGTATACACAAAATCATTTGTAGGTGGTAAAAAACTTGAATTCAAACAAATTTTGACTAATACATTTTTCTCTATCTTTAATATCTGATCCATCAATCACCAAATGCAGGGGCTGCTCCACCCTGTATACATAAACTACATAAACTTTTTTTGAATGGATTCGATAAATTTTACTTTTTCTCATAGTGTGGATTCTACATGCATGTTAAGAATTCTAGTTGCGGTCTTACTAATGAGTTGAATAGTAATTATTTATGATTCATGTTTAGTAAAGGAATAAGCGGTTGTCCATATAAAACCAAGTACAGGCAATCCATTGTAACTGTAGAAAAAGTTGCACGTTGCGCAGGTAAGGTGTTGGAGTAGGGACCCGGTTGTACACTCAAAGGTAAAATGATTTCGTAACTGTTGGTTATTCCAGCATGAAACACTGGCGGTATAAGATATCAGCGTAGGTACACCGTAGATATTTAAAATATTGCTTCACATTCATTTATTCAATTTAAATTTTTATATGATTATCATGACGTCGTTTGCTAATTGTTATTAACATAATTATGCCTAAAAAGATGTTAAGTTCGTAATGTGCGTTAACAATATAAATCTTATCTAATAATAAATAAATTATCTTCTATCTTTCTAATTTTAATTTAATAACTACACTTCCGGGTCAAAATTCATATCATTGGAATGTAAAAACTTTCTTTTTAAAATGACTAATTTAGAATACAAAAGCTTGGATGTACAAAACAAAATTAATTCTATTGTTAAGTAAATGTCTTTCTGATTGGTTAAAATTTAAATCTTAAATCCTCTGATTGGCTAACAAATTGTTAATATCTTTTGTTAACTAAAGATTATGCTTTACGCAACCGGGTAAAATGAGTATTAGTTGAACATTATCAGTTTACTTGCATAGCTAGGTCTATATATTTAGTTTTAAATTAAGAAAATGTCAAAGTTAGGACAGGGAAAAGCTATTAGTGCTCAAACTCGCGAAGTAGTGTTTAAAGTTTTTCAATATTTTAAAAAATTGCCAACAATGAAGTGAACATCATAGATGCTTCTGAGGTTGAGTTAAAAAGCCATTTATCAGCGGCTACAGGTGTTTCACAGAGTATGCTTTACAAAATTATCAAGGAAGGGAATGACGCACCAAATGATCCTGAAGCTGAAGAGGACGCCAATGTTTTTAAATCTCCAAAAGGAAGCGAAAGAAAAAATTTCCAATTACTGACATACATGAAACAGAACTGCATCACATTAGGCGTATCATTTATAATTACCATAAAACAAACAACCAACGGGTAACTCTTAAGAATTTGTTACAAAAATTAAAGAAGATTTAGATTATGTCGGTGGCAGGTCTTCACTACACAAAATTATTAAAAAAATGGGGTTTAAATTTTCTTCGGCTGAAAATAATCGAAAATTATTACAAGAGAAGCCCGATATAAGACACTTAAGAATTGCTTTTGAAAAAAATTAAAATGTACCGCAATGACAATCGACCAATCATTTACATGGACGAAACTTACATCCATGGCAGCCATACAGTTTCAAAATCGTGGACCGACAAAACAAGAAATGGTTTATTTGGTAATATTTCTAAGGGACAACGATTAATTATGTTGCATGCAGGAGGGATAGTCATGGTTTTGTGAAGAATGCACTATTAATTTTTAAATCTGGAACCAAATCAGAGATTATCATCATGAGATGAATTTCAATAATTACGAAAAATGGCTCACCGAAAAGCTGATACCAAATTTGCCAGAAAAATCGGTGTTAGTGATTGACAACGCGCCATACCATAATGTCCAAATAAATCCAGCGCCCAATTCAAACAGCAGAAAACAAGTGATGATTGACTGGTTAACGCAAAACGATATTCCCGCATCATTGGATTTGACTAAAGCTGAACTTTATTTTTAATAAAAAACAACAAAAACAAACTTAAAAATTCAAAATAGACACAATAATGCAGGCAGCTGGTCATACTGTGTTAAGATTACCCCTTATCACCCCGAACTTAACCCAATCGAGATGATTTGGGCTACCGTAAAAATTTTGTAGCATCCCACAATGTAACTTTTAAGTTAGAAGATGCGAAAAAATTAGCGGAAGAAAAATTTGCCTCCATTACGGTAGAAGATTGGAACAAGGTGTGCGCTAACGTCAAGAAACTGGAAGACGAATATTACGAAAACGAAGTTTTTATGGACTTTGTTACAGAATCGTTAATTATTAATGTTGGAATTGAAACTGATAGTGATGATTTCGGGTTCAGTTGCAGCTCAGATGACGATTCTAATACTGCGTCGTTGTTACCCTGAATTGCCGCAAATTTAATTGTGTTCATTAAATATTTCTATTTTTTATTCGTTCAAAATTAGTATAAACTTAATGATTTATAGTTTAGGTATTCAAATCCAAAATAAAAGATCGCTCTGTATTTATTTTATTTATTATTGTATTTATTTGTTTATTTGTATTTACCTAATTATTATTATTGTAAAAGCATAATTTGTTAATAAAATGCTTGAATTTTTTGTATATTGTACCTACTAACCAGAAAAGTAATAAATTATTGGTGTAATAATTAATATTTATCTTGCACCAATTTGTATTATATGCTAGTAATACCTACTTCTGCCCGGAGTGTACTATTGTCTGGTCACGCCTTGAAATTCTATAAACAACTACATTTTCCTGCGCGAGATTTCTTAAGTTACAATGGATTGCCTGTATATGCTTTGGTCACTTTATTACATTTATTTATGTTTAAATTAATATATTTATACAGGGTGTCCGGAAATTATGATCAAAAAACTCGAGGGGTGATTCCACTTTAAAATTAAGTTTTTATAAGATTTTCTGAAAATCCAAAATACCGGAGTTACACGGCCTCAAAGCTTGATTTTTTAAATCAAGCATTTTAACTAAAATATTTTCTCGTGTACCGATTCTCTTTCAAATTTGGCACACACTTACCAATAATGTTCGTTTGTATTTTTGTTCCCAATTTGACGTAAATTCCCCAAAGCTAAAGGGCATTGCATTGCCGCTAGCTAAACCATAATAATAATGCATGTCACGTAGTTCGACGTTAGAATAATTATTATGATTCACCTATCTTATTATTATTCACAACAATTTAATAAGAAACTTGCAACAACTTATTATCTGTCAAAATTAATTGTTTACAAAGCAACTCCCGCAGTTGTTTCTAAAGTATGCTTTGTTAATGTTGAAAATGAGCTGAAGTGGGTTGGTATTCATTCAGTACAAGCAACTTTTAAAAAGCGTTTTTCTCGAAAACAGCTCATTTTATCGTGATGTAAGAAGAGGACGTTTTTTGAAGATTTTTGATGCTCTTTAATTGTGTGTCGCCAAAATTTAGAAAAAAAATCTAACAAATAAGGTATGGATCATTATCCAAAGGTCAAGGGCAGTTTATCTTTGGGGAATTTACGTCAAATTAGGACCAAAAATACAAACAAACATTATTGGTAAGTGTGCCAAATTTGAAGAGAATCGATACACGAAAAAAAATTATATTAGAAAAAGCTTGATTTTTAAATCAAGCTTTGGTCGTGTAACTCCGTTATTTTGGATTTTCAGAAAATGTTATATAGGAACATGCAGCATTAATTTTTCAAGTAGAATCCCCCTCGAGTTTGTTGCTCATAATTTCCAGATACTTGTATATATTAACTAGTATGGGTCGTAAATGAGACCCTTGAGGTAAACACCTGACGTTACTTTTAAGGTTCTAGATTTATAACCTTTTACATACGACTAACTGTGATCTGTTTTTTATATATGATTCAATCCACATTAAAAGAGAACCATAAATACCAATACAAAACAATTTTAACAATAATATGTTGTGGCTAATACGATTGAATGCCTTGGTGAAATCAATATGAATGACATCTACTTAGATACGGTTATCCATATTAAAGCTTAAATATTCAGTGAAAAGCATAAGATTGGTCAACACTGACTTTTTATCACAGAAACCATTTTTTCGTGTATTATGTATTTCTGTAAATCAACTTTTAATTTATCCGTCACAATGGCATCAAGAATTTCCAAAGGTAGACATGATAGAAATTGGTCTGTAATTTGATGCTTCATTTACATAGCCTGATTTAAAAATTGGAGTGATATTGGATTCTTTCCACGTAAAAAGAAAACGTTCCAGATTTTAGGAATTGATTATAAATATCTACTAGATAAAATGCACATACGCGAATAAGTCTTGGTGAAATTTCATCAGGACCACACCCATTAGATACACCTAAATTTTGAAGTCTGAATAAAATCTCGTCTTTTGTTACATTTACTAAAGTTATATTGATACCTATTATTTATAATTTGATCTGTTTCAACAATTATTTGATTACTGGCATAAACTGATTCAAAGATTACAAATGTCTTGACCAGATATGGTTTCATTATTTTTAAATTTAATAATAATGCAAATAACTACTCCGAACGTTCTGAAGGAAAGCAACTTTAACAATTTTTTTAGATGTAACACTATCCACATGAATGTTGACAGTTCAATAAATATTAAGAGTCCTCTCTACCTTTTAATTCCCATGTAAAATTCCTATGTCACGGGCGACAGTCTCAAGGCTACAGTTTTGATAAAAATAATTTTGGATTTCACTATCATAAACATGGATTTGTTCCGTAACTTATGTCGGAGCTCTAAAATATTTTGATTTGTTATAATTATGTTTTGAAAATAAGACTGTTTTTGCAGCTTTTGTCGTGAAATATTGAAATTCTTCCCAATTTATTAATTGATCTTGAATTTAAAAAAAGCGTCCGTACTGAGTTGGAAAGAACATTGTAGAATGTGAAAATAATATTTTAGAATATTTCAATTGTATATAAGGGTGTTATTTTGTCGCTTCGAAAACACGTAATTTTTCCCTGTAAAGCAGCACTACAGAACGGTAAACCCTGAAACTAGTTTTTCAAACGTGTCCGTGATCTTGTTTTAACATTCTTTTATAAAAAAAATAGTATAGTTCTTAGCGATTCGATGTAACGATTTTAGCAAAAAGGGTATAGAGGACTCTTAATATTACGAATATATAAATTTTACTAATATTGTAAATAGATAGGTTACCTACACTGTTAAATAATATTAATTCTTGTTCAATAAAATTAAATAATTAGTTTTCTACTTCCGTTTGTCAATTATTATTTACACATCAATAAAAAATGTGTGGAGTTCCATATATAGGGTGATTCATTACTATTTGGAAATAATTTAACACTAGAATCCCGACCTCAAATTATGAAGATTTAACCCAAAACACCTAGATAAAATGTCGCTCATTACTAAGTTACAGGGTATTTTGTTTAAAAATTTAAAAACTATTTGTGCTCAGTATTTTAAAACTAATTGACGTATCCATTTCATATTTGGCAGGAAGTGTATACACTGTACACCCTTCTAAATTACGTTAAACAAACATTTCTGTCTACTACCAGAGGCGTACGATAGGGGTAAGTGACCGGTTAATCGTCCCCAAATTTTACGTCACTGATGGAATAGAAATTTTAGTAAAATTTTTCGATTCTCCAATATTTTTTAAGTAAATAATGTACTCTTTCTTTATAACGATTAAGTCAATATTTTTCGAGATATTTTAAGTTAAACATGAAGCTGTATCATTTTTTTAATTTTGGTAGGTAACTGGATAATAACTAATATCGACGCAAATTAAACTTTAATCCGTATTAACAATAAAGATACTAAAATTTATTGACAAAAATAAAATAGATCTTCTAACTTTAAAATAATTCAAAGTGATTTTAAAATATTATTAAAGCAAATAACCTGATTTCTATTTAAATTACAATCCGATAAGTCACATTTGATGGATAATTTTTCAATATTATTTGTTTCGTGTAGTTGGCTCTGAACTGAATTAATTCTTTTGATCTAGTGGGGTGCTTTCATTTTTTTTTTTCAATTCAATGGTACAGCTTCATGTTTAACTTAAAATATCTCGAGAAATATTTACTTAATCGTTATGAGGAAAGAGTACATTATTTACTTAATAAATATTGGAGGATCGAAAAATTGTACTAAAATTTTTATTCCGCCAGTGGCGTAGAATTTGAGCACGATTAACCGGTGATCAAAAGAATTGAGCAGAAATAGTTAAATTTTTAAACAAAACACCCTGTAACTTAGTAATAAGCGACATTTTATCTAGGTGTTTTGGGTTAAATTTTCATAATTTGAGGTCGGGATTCTAGTTTTAAATTATTTCCAAATAGTAATGAATCACCCTGTATACCATAAGAGCTATTCCACATGTGAAATAATTTATAGATATACAGGGTGCGACATTAGTGCGTAGAAGTACGATATATCGGTTATTAAAGGAGATATCAACAAATTTAAATAGGGCACCCTATACATTATTTCAAGTTTAGATTAAGCTCATATTCGCCGTACTTTCAATATAGGGTTTCATTACGTTATACAGAATATTTCAAAAGTTATAGTCAATCGTATACGAAGATCATGCTTATTGTAACCTCCTGTATATCCTAGACAAAACACCCTAATTATAATACTTTTTAAGCATAACTTTTTGACAATTTTTGTTTAAACATAATTTAAGGTATCTCACTACTCTAATTCTTATATTAAAGAAAATTCAAAAAGAAATTTTTATCTATTACTTACATTTCAAAAATTTGTTGCTTTAATAAACAATATTAATAAACTTTCTGAATTCAAATTAGTTTTTAAAGCTCGAAAAACTCTTTTTAATATATTTTTACAAAAATCTTTTTATAATAATTTAAATTCAAGTGGTATATAGAAACTGACTTGCTCGTGCAAAAGTATATATTGGTAAAACTACTAGAAGTTTTAATATAGGGTTATCCAAACATTTAAGATATATTAAAAATAGAAATAGATACTCCAATAATCCTTCTTCAGTTAAATCAACCTTTGCTCAATATGTTATCGAAAATAGACATGTACATGAAAATTAAAGCTTAATATATCCTTTCCAAATTAATAATTATAATAAACAGATTTTTAGATACTTTGGAAATAATTTACATTAAAACCACTAATCCTAAAATTATCCTTAATGATCAAACCAAATTTGAAGATCTGATATTTAAATATAATGATAATTTTATTTAATTTAATTGCTAACCTTTGAACGAAATTCAGAAAGTTTACAACAATAATTGTAGTTTGAATATTTTATGTTAATTTCATTATTTATAATTAAATGTCATATTAATGACATATTTTAAATAGTATATAATCTGATGAGTCTAAAATTTAAAGAGTTGAAACGATAATTATTATAATTAATAAATTATATAATTGGTATTGGTAATTGCACGAATTATTATTTTATATATACAGGGTGTTTCATTAATCAGTACAGAAAATGAAACTGGAGATTCCTTGCAAAATTTAAAGGGGGGTTTAACATAAAAAAAATTTCCTTAAAGCCTCCCCTGAAGAGTTAGACAATCTGTAGCAATGCTAGGTAGCGTTAACGGAAATTTGTTCAAAAGAATAAGATCCTGTATTCAAGAAAATGGTGCCCATTTTAAACACTCTCTGAAATAATATTGTTAATTTAAATTAAAAATGATAGTTAATAATAATATTGTTATTTATGTCAAACTTGCATACGCAACTTATTAATTAAAAATTCTGCAAGTTCGCTTAATTTATTTTTTGGTGAAAAGTATTGAGTTTACGTGAAATTTTAAGAGAAAAAAAAGTTTTTAATTGAATTGGCCCTCAAAATCTGAATTTTAAAATTGAAAAAAAATTAGTTAAAAAGTTCTGGTAAAAACTCTAAGGGGTAGTAAGACTCACCCCCTTGCAGAGAACAAGGGTTAATAAAATTATAAAATTATGGAGGCTTCTTGGTAGTAGTATTTGAATGTTTAGATTTCTTTTTTTATTTCAAGTCATTTCAGAAAAAAAAAGATTAATGTGAATTTTTACACATCTTTAAGGGGCTGTAACTCTTCAGGGAAGGCTTTAAGAAAATTTTTTTTATGTTAAACCCCCCTTTAAATTTAGCAAGGAATCTCAGTTTCATTTTCTGTACTGATTAATGAAACACCCTGTATATTAAAATAACCAATACTATAGTATTTTTTAATACTCATAAATTTACTTACATTAATTTTATGTTTATTAATATATTTTCAATAACATGGTCGTAGGAAAAGTATAATGTGCAACACGTGCGTGAATATTTTTTACACTCGTGTGGTTGTTCCATTCGCTTCGCTCGTTTTCCAAATTTTAGGTTTGTGTTTACACAATCGTGCACTTGATAACACAATATACGTATGTATTATTAAATAATATTTAAAAACTGTTTATTAATTTTTGTTAAATATTATTTAATATTATAACAATTAATTTTCTTGAATAGATTTATTGAAAAAAAATTAGGAATGTTAAATGATTATAAACAGCTTGTGCCTGAATGGGACGAAAATTTAAAAAAAAGATTTTGAAACCTTTTAAGTTTTAACTTTAAGATATAGTACAGCGTCATCGTCAAAATCCGCACCAAATGAGAAACTTATTTAGTATGGGTTTTTCGATAAAAGTTATTCTTTATAAAAGTTTGTGCATTCCCTAAAACTAAAAATGCACCAACAAAATAGGGCAAAAGACGCGTAATTTTTGGTGTCAACAAAAATCATAAGAACTTAGCACTAAAAATTTGAAGTTTTTTAAATGAATAAAAAAAAATTGACTATAATTAGCACAATAATTGGGCAATTTGTAAATTACAAGCATTTTAAATAAACTGTTGTATACAAGATGTCGTTTAATTATCATTTAAAACAAATCTTTTTCTTATAGCCACCATTTTAAAAAATTGGAAAAATTTAAATTTCTCCTAGATGGTCATGACTTCAAATCTTAATGTTTTTTTAATGAAGTGCAACTTTTTCAACTAAATTTTTTTGATATTTACTGAAATAAGGGCACTTTACTCTTGACTCAAAATCAAATTTTGAATGCACCTCGTATATATTTCACTTTCTTTTTTTCTATTAACTTTAGAGGATGCACAAACTTTTATAAAGTATAACTTTTTATCAAAACCCATAATAAAAGTTCCCATTTGGTGCGGACTTTGGGGATGACGCTGTATAATTATTACATATCTGATGCCCAACGTGCGACTAAATATGTAATGATTTGTTTATACCCTGTTTTAATTATTTTATATATTACAGAATATCTGACATTTGCTTTATTCTCACAATGTACTATTTTTTTTACTTTTCTCTCTGTGATAGCTTAAAAAGCCAGGATTCTTCTATAAACGTATCATCGCAATATATTTACTTAATAAATGTTACTGAATAAGTAAAAGTCAGCAAATTTACCAGAAAGATAAATAAAAAGAGTAATCGAAAACATCGTAAAAGAACATGTAAAATCTTTTACTAGTAAAGTAGGATTACGTTCAATGCCGAGAATAACTCAGGGAAAATACCAAGTAAGCTAGAAATAAATAATGGCGTTTAAAGATAAGTTAAAGCACTGTCGATTGTAAACACTAGATTGTTTTAATACAAAATATATTTAACCGTTTAAATTTGGTGATATTTGTAGACGTAACGAATCACATTTGACCAAAATGTTTAATGATGCTATTCGACTTTACAAAATCACTCAAATGACATCTCTTCCGGTTCAATTAATTCAAAATAAAAAAGATGCTCGTTTCTAAACATCGGTCGAAATGGAAACATAAGTATTAAATTTAAACAGGAATCTTCAGTCAAAGACTTATTATCTACAATTCTACGGCAAGAAAAAAGAATACATCAAATATACGACCAATTAGTGTTATTCGTTTTGCCGCTCTAATTGTTAGTCCAAGTCATGTTGCTTATCTAAGTTATGTGCAATATTAAGATGTCTGTTAATTCTGTAATAAATTAACCATTTAGCACTCATTAAAACTTTGGCACTTATCCAATACACAAGCATGTAACGTTCCTCATCAACTCTAACGTTTAGCAAATTTCCTGACTATTAGCAATACCCTGAAAAGTTTAAAATGTGACGCGTAATTAAATACATTTCCGTTTGAGTACGTCATAATATGTTACTACTATTAAGTGCCAAAGTATGTAAAAATAAATTATCAAAATAAGTGGTTCCTATGTTTTACGTATTTTCTTAAAATATAAGGTAGAAGTTAATAAAGCTAAAATATATGAGTAAATATATGAGTAAAAACAATTAAAATTAAAATTAGATGACCCACTAAAATTATTTTCACAATTATTTTTAACGGTACAGATAGATACAAGATGTAAAATCTGAAATTACTTTTAAAACAAAACGTTTACTGCATACATTGCCACCATAACTAAATTTACAAACGTACTATTTAAAGCATGCTTCATTTTTGTGTGATTTATTAAACACAATTTGTGTAACGCATCGTTTTTTTTATTTTTATACAACCGAATACTAACGTAATAAAACGTCTGTTTCCGTAAATGCATATTTGTATGACAATACAAAGCTGTCATCATTTTAAAAAATAAAATTCATACATATAATGAAATAAAATATCAACAGAGCAATTTTCAATAGGTATCAATCAGAAATTGTTGTGCAAACACGTACCTACTAAAAATAGAATATAAACATATTGATAACGAAGCTAATACAAGGTGGTTAATATGTTTATAACTTCATATCAAATAGAAAAAAACGTAATATAATGAACGATAGGTTTTAGAAACAAAATTATGATGATCGTTTCTTTCATGTTATTTATCTCATAAAAATGTTGGGTACAATTAAATTAAAAACAATTTTTTTTATTATCTTGAAAATTTTGGTGAATTATATTAACTAATATATCGAAATAAAATTCTCTTCAAATTGTTGGATCCATGCAACTATTTTTTAATTTTATTAATACGCAATACAAAGATTGTTTTATCAAGCTGAATAAATTAAAAATAATTGAAAACATACAGGGTGTCTCAGAAATAAGTACATTAATTTTAACCACTAATCCAAGTCATCAAGATGAATAACTTTTCTATGTGCCATTTTTTCGAAATCTCAAGTTTGTTTTTAATTTCCCCCACAAATTAACGAGTCCTCTATGTACTGTTGTAATTAACGATAGCAATAACAGGACAAAAAAATATCTCATTTGGTGCTAGCAAATGCTGGTATTTTTAATGAAAACAGTACATAGAGGACTCCTTAATTTATGGGAGGAACAATTAAAACAAACTTGAGATTTCGGAAAAAATGGCACATATAAAAGTTTTTCATCTTGATGAGTTGGATTAGTGGTTAAAATAAGGTATTTATTCCTGAAATTATTTTTAATTTATTCAGCTTGATAAAGTAATATTTGTATAATAATCAACCACAGTTTCCATTTACAATTAAATTGACAAAAATATTAATGCAAACGTCAAATATTTTAACTGACTTTGCAATAATAAAAATACTATAACTACCTTACTTCTATTTGGATGATGATATATTTATCATCCAAGGACACTTCAAAGGATAATTAATTACTTATAGTTTTTGATACCAAATTTACAAATTATTTTGCAGGTCAATTTATTTCAGGATTGATTTATTTATTTATTTATTTATTTATTTATTTATTTATTTATTTACGGTAAATCACCTTTTTAAATACAAGAAAATAAAATAATTGTTAATAGACAGGTTATTAGTATGCAATATACACAAAATGAAAAAATGATGTATTCAATTTAACTTAACTTAATGAATCTAAATTTATAATCCGCAAATTAAATTTAAAAGTGTTAAATGACGAATTAAATATGATAAAATGTGGTCGATCAGCTAACTTATTTGCTAAGCGGCACACTCTTGTCAGGGAATAGAAACCATATTTTGTACAGTGGTGCTTAATCCTAAAGATGGTAAGACTACGCGTACTTGATCCGTAAGGACGAAAATAAAAATTTATACTTTCTAAAAGTTCAGGACAGTCTATATAAAAATGAATTAATTTAAACAAAAATATTAGATCAGACTGACATCTCCTAACCTTTAGTAGCGTAAGGTTGAGGTTGCACCGTATTTCAGAATAATGGATTACATCTTTAGGTATACCCATCTTATAAGCTGCTAAACGTAGAAATTTGTTTTGCACTTTTTCTATCGTATATACATTTGTATTGTAATATGGACTCCATACAATTGAACAGTATTCCAACTTCGATCTAACAAAAGATAGATATGAATTCGTCTCAGCTCAGTTAAGCAATGTTACTCATCTTGTCTTTCAATTAAATCTAATTCTGTCGGTAAAAGTAGTATAAACTTAATCTTCATTTACATTAACAATTTTCTTCTTTCCAGGTCAGTCTACTTCCAACAGTACCGAATCTGTTTCGATCCAGCCATCCAATTCCATACACCCTCCTTATTATTTTAATACTCTTCTGACAACCAACTTTTTATTTATATTTTTAATTTGTATTTCAAAGATAATTTTTAATTTTTAATGTAGGTACATTATTTTTCATAGATTTGATTTTTTTTATTGTCCTAGGAACTCGCACTTGCTAAATTCATTAACGAGTGAAATTGATCATCGTCCTACTAATTTAATTAACTTATTCTACACTAATTACATTTTATTTAAAATATAAGATTGTTGCTGATATATACAAATTATATATCATGCCAATGTATTTATTGATAAAATGCGTTAGTAACACTAACTTTATATTTATTTGTAGTATAAGGTTTAAAATTTAAAAAAAACGTTCAGTTTTATAATTTTTCTGTACCATCTACAATTTTTTGTTTATTATTAATTTGTAAAGTTAAATCTAAAAATGTATAATTCTATATTTGTTTTCAAACTCTATTGTCAATTTAAGCCGTAGATGGTAGTGATTAAATTTATTATGAATAGTATTTATTTGGTTTTTATGAGCTGTAATTATTATGCCATCTACATATTTTTTATAAATATTTCTAATATTTTTAAGGTTATTAATTTCAACTTTTTGTAACACTAGGTTATATATACTTAGTACTAAAAAGAGGATGACCCGTTGCAACCTCAAAGGTTTGTGAGTATATTTGATCTTCATAAATAAAAAGAACTGGAGTTTAAAATAAAAGTTGTTATTAAAATAAAACCATTTTTGGGAATATTGTTATATTTTTCAATTGTTTTCCAATAAAAATATATAAATTCTATTGCAAGTTCCAAAGGTATGTTGGTGTATAAAGAAACTAAATTTTGGAATACTTTCGTTATTAGATATAGTAGCTTAGTATAATTGCATTAATATTTAATTAATAAATATTCTTTAATTAAGTTATTATTTTTTGGATTTTTAGTGCAGGATCTTTTGAATTTTGTTTGTTTTATTGTCTTTATCTAATAGTTGTAAAATATAATTTTTGTAATCTGATTTTTGCATTATCACAGTTATCAGCTTCTTATATTAATAAGTTTTTATTTTAGTTAAGAAATTTTAATATTTTTAAGAAAAAGAAAGATTTTCATAATGTTCTATTGGAGGAAGGATTTTAAGTTTGTTAGAATTTTTATAGTTTGTAATAATGTTGTTGACCTTATTACTAATTGTATTTTGTTGATTTTCAGTATTTGTAATAAAGTTTTTAATTGGAATTGTTTTATTGTAATCAAGAATATTAAACTTTGGTCCAAGTTGTAGAATTTCTTTGACTTTATTAGGAATATTTTGATGACTTAAATTTTTCATAAATTTGGTATCATGATGGAGTGGTTGAAAAAATTGTGTGTCTATTGGTTAAAATTTCATTCATTTTTTTGTATGTATCATTTTAATTTTTTTGTTTTAATTTGTTAATTTTAGGGATGTTTATTTGTATTTTGTACAGGTGCGTAGGAAATTAATTCTTTAGTTTACCTTTACAATTATAATTCCTAATATATAGATTGATTTAAATTGTAGTCATGGATCTTCTTTTGTTGGTTGCAGTTGTAAATAGGAATTGCGTAATGCAATCGGTACTTCCTGAGTTATTTTTGAAATTCAGTCGCCAAAACTAATTTTATTTGGTTGTAGTTCAATGAAATATTATTTGGTGAATTAGAACATCTATTATATCGAAATAAAATTCTCTTCAAAATGTTTTTTATTTCAAAAAAATTGATCAAAATGTTTGCAAATGAATAAGGATTTGTATGTTTTACAATCGTTATGATACCCTACTCAATTTATTTAAATGGATCTATGCTTGCATATTATTACATTTTATGATTAGCAGTTTAATGTTACCGTGAGTTTCTCTTAAATTTTCTATGCAATACCTTGTGAATCTGAATTGTCATATTCTACTAGATGTTTTAGAATAACAAAGTTCAAATACCGGTAACTGTGTTTTTATGGCATGTAGGTATACTAATGGTATGAGATCTTTTCACTTAACTGTACTTTCTTAAGAAATTTTACATATTACGGATGGAAGACACTGATTGTCAAATAACTATTATAGTAAAAATTATATAAACTATTACTTCAGTAGTCATTGATCCGAAGAATGAATTAGTTCATGTAATAATGTTTGTGATTGGGCAGTGTGAAAAGTTGTGTGTTGATTTCCTGCGATTGTAGGCAGGTATTTCAAGATAATAATAACAAAGCTTTATTGCCTGTCAGATCACATAATGATGTATAGACATTGTCACAAAAGGATGTATACAAAATAATAATTAACAATAATTATAAGATTAATTTAAGAAATCAGATTTTTAAATTCTGCAATAGAGTAGCACGAATTGTACATTAAAATTTCAAATATTGCTTTTTTATATTTTATACAGTTAAGAGTTTTAATATTAGGTGGCAAGAGGTTGTACAATTGTATCGATTGATACATAAAACTATTATGAAATAATTCTGTTCGATGTTAGGGCAATACAAGTGCTTCCGATTTTTTAAGCCGAGTGTCATATCTTTTGTTATGATCGTAAACTATTTTTAAGGAATTACAATTTTGTTTAGCATAAAGTAGACATTGCATTATAAAGATAGAAGGGAAAGGAAGAATATTCAGTTTTTAAATAACGGCCTGCATGAGGCTGTCTGTGGTTCTTTAAGGATACACCTTACTATCCTTTTTGCAACACAAAAACTGCAACACAGGACTCCATAGTGAATATGAGATTGTACATACATAACCAAAATATATTAATCTAAGAACTTCAACAGATACAAAGTTTCTTAGCCTAATTATAAGATAACACGTTTTGGTAATATTCTTTATAACGTTATCACAATGTGACGTAAATGTAAGTTTTTTATCGAATATTATTCCCAAAAATTTGGTAGTAGCGTTGGCTATAGAATCTATTTCACTACTAGGATAATGTGATAATGTGTGATGTATGATAACTGTTTTTTCCATATTAAGTACTAAGTCATTTTCTTTCGCACAAGAATCTACAGCTTTTTCACAATTATTAATGTTGTAAATGACATTTTTGAAACTATCTCCTGAAACTACGCAAAACACATCATCTGCGTATTGTATTATCTCAACTGGTACTTTGGTACATAAGTATACCTCTTGTTAGATGTTTGGTATTTGAAATTGCTCCATTCCAGAAAACACATTGAGACCTATTTGTCACATAGCTTTGGATCCAATTAAGTGGAGTGCCTCGAACTCCGTATTTGTCCAATTTATTAAATAGAATGTTATGGTGCACAGTGTCAAAGGCTTTTGAAAAGTCAAAATTATTGCTGACCACTTTTTTCTTTTGTTCAATACATGACATTATATTTTGAAAAAGCTTTATTAATAATAATAATAATAATAATAATAATATATATTGACCAAATCGATACAACAAAATGTATATATGGTAAGTCAGAATATTACAAACAATTTTACAAGTAGTTTACAAACACATATAAAATTACAAAAATAAATAAATTTCAATATTGTACAGTCTATAACAGCAGTTTTGTAAAACAAACACTAATCAAAATTAGGAAAAATGTAGATAGAATTCATTCACTGAGTAAAACGCTTGCTTTACAAATATTACTCTCAGCATTTTTTGAAAGCTACCTCACTCTTTACACATTTAAAATGATTTGGGAGTTTGTTATATAAATAAACGCCCATATAGTCTGGAGCGTTACGCACTATTTCTAGTTTCGGCAGGACTAATTGGAAGTTATTATTGGATTTAGTGGAATATTGATGTATTTTACTTCTAGTGTTAAACTTTGATTTATTCTTAAAAATATAGATGAGTAATTCCAATATATATATATATACTGGGAACTGTTAATAAGTCCAATTGCGCGAAAAGTTCCCTACATGAGTATTCTTGACTGACACCCATCATAGTTCTGATTATTCTCTTTTGCGCTTTAAAAACATCGATACATTTAGCAGATACACCCCAAAAAACTATTCCATATTTGATTCGCGAAAAAACTTCCGAATAGTAAAACTGTATTAATTGTTTCAAATTAAAAAAATTTTTTAAATTTTTAAATAAATAACAAATAGAATTCAGTTTGGATGAGACTTCATTACACTGAATATTCCACTGAAGTGTATCTTGAAGATAAATTCCAAGAAATTTGTAGTGGTTTTGATGTTTAATATTAACCCCGTTGGCCATCGCATGAATATTAATGTCTTTTTGTCTTGAAGAGTGTGAAAAAACATGAATTTAGATTTTGTAGGATTTACGAAGAGTAAATTTTGTTAAACCAACAAGTAAGTTCATTGAGGACGCTATTTAAATTTCTTTCTACCTCAGACTTATTAGTAGAAGTAACAAGAGCAGATGTGTCGTCAGCGTACATAACTAATTGTTCCGTATTTTTGACGCATAGTGGCATGTCATTTATAAAAGTAAAAACAAAAGAGGTCCAAGAATAGAGCCTTGAGGAACTCCTACATCAATGCAACCCAAATCAGACGTATAACTCGAAAGAGCATTTCCGTTTTTATGCGAAATACTAACATATTGCAACCTGTTACTGATAAACGAGGACAACCATTGCAAAGCAACTCCCTGATACCACAAGAATGCAATTTGGTAATTAAAATCTGGTGATTGACTAAGTCAAATGCCTTACTCAAATCACAAAAGACACCGACTGGGCATTTTGCTTTGTTCAAGTTTATAGTAAGGGCGGAATAAAATTCGTGTATAGCTGTCATTGTAGAATGTTTTTGGCGAAAACCATGCTGACATTTTGATATTGTGTTATTTTTCGCAAGAAAACATTGAATCCTTTCGGCCATTGCATGTTCAAAAAGTTTAGAAAACGATGAAGTAATACTTAATGGTCTGTAATTCTCACGTTTCAGACGATTTCCTTTCTTATATAAAGGGATACACTTGGATACCTTTAATTTAGAGGAAAGTGACCCTGTTCAAAGGAAGAATTAATGAGGTGAGTAATTGGTCGTGCAAGTTGATTTGACACGTGTTTTAAAATATTTACTGGGATACCATCTGGGCCACAAGAAGTTTTATTTTTAGCTTGTGAAACAGTCGCAAAGTGTCGACTTCAGTGTAATCTATTAAATATATGGTTTGGGAACTATGGCTTGGAAAAGTTTCTTCTTGTACATTAGGAATGTTGTTAATAATGTCCAAAGGGGACTTAATAAAATAATTGTTTAATGCATTGGCAACTTGTTGTGGATCATTAATAATTTGGTTATCGTTATCATCATTTAGCAATGTGATGTTAGTTTGTACATTTTTAACATTTTTAAGTTCGTTAACATATTTCCATGCCGTTTTACTTTTGTTGTTAGAGTCACTAATTTTATTTTGAATAAATTCGCGTTTAGATGATTTAACTAATTTATAATGTAGCTTTTTATTTTTATTGTATACGCTTTTTAGTTCTGGAAAGTGCCGTAGAAGAATATAAAGTGATTTCAATTCATGACTAGACTGCTTTATCTGTTCATTAACCCAAGATTTACAATAATTTTTGGTCTTTTGCTTTACTAATGGAAAGCTTACTTCAAAATAGTACATAAAAATATTTAAAAATGCTTCAAATTTATTATCCACATTTGATTCTTTGTAAATCGCATTCCAGTCCTCAAGTGAGAGATTATGTTGAAAATTTTGTAAATTCGATTTAGAGTAACGCCTGTAGTATGTATATGTGAAATTTTCCACTTCAAATTGTAATTTAAATAAAATAGCTTTGTGGTCAGAGATGATTGTATCGACTGTATTATATTGAGGTGATAATGTAAAGTTAGTATACACGTGATCAATTGTGGTTGCAGAGGAGTAACCAATTCTGGTTGGATTATTTATATGCTGAACAAACCCAAAATTTGATAAAACGTTAAGTAAATTAGTTTTATCTGCGGAATTCATACTAACATCAATGTTAAAATCTCCATTTAGACACATTTTGAGACCAGAATAGTGTACTTTATCAAGAACGTTCGTTAATATGTTGAGAAATCGATTAAAGTTTCCAACCGGAGACCTGTAGCAAGTAAGCAGACACAGTTTGCTAGCATTATAGGTAACCATTACACCCGTAACTTCACAAGTTTTCTCTTCACAAAATTTACTCAAATTTAAGTCTTTCACAACAATGTTATTGCTTCTAACCCAGATGGCAACACCACCGTGTTTATTTAAGATCGGTCATACTGACTACATAATTTAAAACCGTTGAAGTTTATAAAGTTTAGTTTGTCGTCATGACCCCACGTTTCAGTAAGGCATAAAAAATTTATATGTTCATTTATAAAGTCGCAAAAAATGATATCTGCTTTGTCCTGATTTAGGCCCCTGACATTGAGACATAGCAAGTCAAAAGTATATGATTTTTTTGATCTTTTATGTTAAGTTTCTTTGCTCGTGCGTTGTTGAAAAAACCTAGATACGTATGCTCCTTGTGGCCATATATCGGGTTTCATTGCTTTATCTATATTATGTAAGTCAATAATTACCTTGAAAGATGAGTAATATTGAGGATATTTTGGAGTAAGTTGCTCACATATCACTTCCGGGAAATGTGGTTTAAGGAATTCCTCCATTTCTATAATTTTAGTCGTTGAACACAATCGAGAGACAAATAAAAATGCTTTTTTTGGAACCGCTTTTATTGCAGAATGCAATTGACTATTCATGCTGCCTATAACACCATAATTACTTCTTTTAGTTTTTTTCTTAATCAAAGTGATCTCGTTATCATTAGTTACTTTAGCTAATCCTTTAGCGTTGTCTGAATTATGAATCCTAGTAGATGCATTCTCGACTACCTTACTAAATGATAGTTTCAATGGAATAGGATCTGAATTGATCTTATTTTCATTTGTTGATATTTTCTCAGTAGCTTCGTTAATTGCAGTTTTAACAGCATTAGAAGTAATAATTTGAACAGGTTTATTCTCAGTTTTTGATTTACTTATATCGCGTTTAATCGTTGCTTTAGTATTATTAACCTTTGGATCGTTTTGTTTGTTATCGTTTCTGAGCATATTTACGTTTGCGTTTGCACTATTAAATAATTTCAGGTGATTTACGTCATTAATGTAAGTAATTTTTCTTCTAATAGTAATATTTTACCTCGAAGTTCAGATATTATAATATCCTTGTGATTAATAATGGCTTTTAATAAAGACGTAGTGGACAAATCATTTTCTATAGAACATGATGCCCGAACTACACTTTCACTTAAGCAGATTTTGCATTTAACTTGTCCATTAAATATGGAATTAGAAACTTCTGCACATGAAGGATGATAAAAACTGTTATCGCATATTGAACATGTTAGTGATTTTTTAACACCTTTAGAGCAATATAGACAAACTTTTTTAACACTTTTATTGGAGTCACTTTCAAACGTACCGTCACCGTCAGCCATTATAGACAATGCGTTTGTAGTAGACAATTTCTTACGAAAACCAAATTGATTTTTATTAATTATGTTAAATTTATTTTAATAAGTGTTCAGTTGAGATAAGAATGATTTTTCGAAGACTTTAGAAAATGCTGATGAAACGGAAATTGGACGATAGTTTACTATAAGGTCTTTGTCGTTCTTTTTATGCAGTGGTAGAATTTTTGCCGATTTTAATGCAGTAGAAATCTACCTTCTGTAAAAGATGCGTTTATTATTTCACAGAGCGGGGTAGAAATTATTTCCACGACATTTTTAGAATACTGCAAGGTACGCCATCCATACCTGACAATTTCTTTTTTGCTAACGGATTGTAGTATTTGAGATACTTCAATCACAGATAGGGGACCAAGAAACATGGAATGTTGACTAAATGTCAGAAGATCACAAATGTTTAGTTCTTCCGGTAGTCCAGGTTTGCTTATTTCATTAATGAAGTAGTCATTAAATACATTTGAAATTACACTGTTGTTGGTGTGTTTGTTACCATCTAAGTCAATTATTTTTGAGGGTGGTATATATTGATTATTATCAATTATTTAAATAACATTCCATGCAGCTTTTACCTTGTTTTCGGCGTTACCAATTAATTGATTGTTGTATGATAACTTAGCAAATCTAATGTTACGCATATGTATTTTTTTTAATATACTGTACCATGTTTTAAGGTTTGCGTTATTGTAGTGCCTTAATTGGAAATGTAAGTCTTTTAGATACAATCCTTCTTGTATCAATTCTGGTGTTGTCCAAGTCCGATGTTTGTATTTACTTGTACGCGTAGAAATTTTAACTAATGGAAAAGCTTGATTAAAGTGAAATTCAAAAGTATTAAAAAATTATTTAACATTTTATCAACATTGTTATCACACATTAAAACATTATCCCATGCTTCCGTTAATAAGGAATTTCGGAAAGTAAGTTTATTGGCTAAACTGTATTTCGTCGCCCAGATGTCAAAACCTCTTAACTCAAAAACTATTGTTTTTCAGAAACCACAAAAAACTGTTTGTATTGTTTAACTTTGATTACAAAATATTAGATTTTTGGCGAACCTTATAATTTTGGATCAGTTATTCATGCAAATAACATATAGAACTGCAAAGTCAATTTTGGCCGAGATTTTCAAAATAAAGCTGAGATACGAGTATTATGTACTACATCCAGAGTATAATCATTGACTTTCGAGCTTTTAATTTTTAGAAAGATCGTTGCTATTACTTTTGTAAATTAAAACTGCTTGCTTGATATTTAGTTTTTTTATTTTTTACCTGATTAATGGACAGAACAGAACATGGTTATAAAAAATTAACTGATTACATTATATTCATAAACACTTAATGATGTAACGAATCATAAAAACCATGGTAATCTTTATAAATTACAGATTTCAGATCCTGAAGATGGTCGAACTTGTCCTTCTTAAGAGGGAGCGGCTCGCGATATAGTTTTTTTTCTTTTCCAACTCTGTTAAGTTGACGATTAGGTAAAGACTTCCATTCGTCGTCGAAATTCAACTTATACTGCACTGAATCTTCTTTACAGTATTTCAGCGCTCGTAAATCTGTGACACAAGGGTCGCCTGCTTTTTTTTCCTGGTCTAATACTAGAATAATACTTAATATCTGCAAAGTCGTTAAAAAACATGTGATTGAGGTATTTGACTTTGTATGGATTATTTGTTTTCTTTCGTGCTTCCTCAATAATTTGTACGTAGTTTGAGGGAGCGTAGATAGACCTATTTTTTTTTGGCTTTTTCTATAGTGGAGTGTACACTGTCACACTCCATTTGGGTGTGGCCTTTGACTAAATATTTTTGAATAATAACAGTATCCTGTTTTACGCAGAAATCTTGAAGGTTGCGATTTTGCGCACAGCAACCGTCACTGTAAAAGATTTTGGTTTTTTCTTTATCCTGTGGTTCTTATTTCGTTATTCAGGTAATCAATCAAGCAAGAAGCAAAACAGTTGCTATCCAGCCCACCTTCTCCCTCATGCCACACGTAGCATGTAACCTTATTGTTTGCTAAATTGTATACGGTGTAATTATGGCATGCCAGTTTCTGTTTAAAGTAAACCATACCAGCTGGTGTATAAGGCACAAGCTGAACAGCCTGAACATCCACGGTAAAACACAGATCTCTCCTGTCAAAGCTTTCTCTTTGTCTAGTCTTTTCTCTTGCCTGGCTCTCTCTTTCTGGGAAATATGGGCAGTATAGACATCCTGTGCAACATTACCTAAATGATGTGACAAGCACAAGTCACACTGATCTTTTCGCGGACTGAAAATATCTATATTCAGGTTTTTCATTTCTGATAAAAATACATCATAACCAGCCAGAAATTCTTGAGTTACATCTTTTGTACACCTCGTATACTTCTGCATAAGATCTAAAGATTGTTTCAAGTAAAGTTTACTGCTTGTAGAACGGCAGTAATGAGATGGCATTTTGGGGAGTTTATCAAAGAACTCTCTAATTTTTACCCTTCGTTCTCGATTGATCGGTTTAGCCTTATTTGGGAATTTTGAGATAGCAGGTATAATACCAGAACCGTGACTTTGCTTTACCCAACTAATAACACTCCATTCGCCCAATCCCAAAGTATTCAAAAACATGAGTTTGCATACCGAAAACAAAGTATTGTTGACCTTTAAGTTGTAAAAAAGCTGAAGTTTCGCCGAGAATTTCCACCTGTTCTTCTCTGTTTGATTGAAGATTTATTAACTAAAGTTGCGACAAACACCCTTCTCTCTTGCCAATTCATTTCCGACCAAAATTTTTCAAAAGACCTCGTCGTTGTTGTTCTGTGATCAACGCGCATTGCCTTTCTGTTTAGACTTGGAGCATCTCACGGAATTACACCTTGGTTTCATTTCCCTTGCTTTTCGTTTTATTTTATTATTTGACCCATCTTTATCTTTTCTTGTCGTATGATACTCATCTCCTCGCATCCTAGAGCTTTTTTCCTTATTTCTGACCCACAAAGAAGGATTCGCTTGACCTCTCTTGCGACGCTTTTCACAGGCATGCTCATCTGCAGCACTAGGGACATCATGTGGTGATTCTTTCTTTGCTTTTCTATTTCACCCTCTCTTTCAAACTCAGAATCAGAGGATGCACTTGATGGGTGATAACTAGAACCAGAGTCCTCAAATGGTTCATTGTGAGCCTCAGTGTAATCGGTATTTATTGAATTTGTGTCGTTTTCAGTTTCCATATTGTCATATGACGTGGCTTTTTGATTCACTACATTTACGATATCAATTTCTGGTTTTGGGTCTTCATCACTTTTTAGCGCCATTGCTAATATTCTCGCTGCTCGACTAGCCTGTGTAAGTAAGCAAAAAAATTAGTATTTCGATTTAATTATTATTGGCCATCCTCGTATCACAATTTTTTATCTGAAATTTAAATTTCAAAACCTCGTATCTCAAACTTCAATTATTCCGTTACATAATAAACTTTCCTATTATGACTTGTAAGTAAAAATTAAGGAAATATCCACATTATTAACTAAATTGACGACCAACTAACGTAAAAGTAAGTGAATTTTCGAAGAATTGGTACAATTAAAAGAAACTTAACCTCTAAAATTAAAACGTGAATGTCGTATTTTGCCATTTTGGCTATATAAGTGATGAAACATGCTTCACAATTAAAAATTTATACTACTTACCATGGTGATAATTCACACTGATAAACACTTCTACTCAACAACACAATCAACACAATTTACTTAGGAAACAGCAATAAGGAAGCTGTGGATTTACGTACACTAGGAGTTACGAGGTTTTGATTCCTTATAAAATTCGCATTATGAGAAACGAGGATTTGAATTTTTAGACAGCGCAAGCGTGAACAGCTGATTATCGCAACATGAGGTTTTGACATCGGTGCACGTTAGGTTCCTAAAGCCACAACAACACTTAACTCAAAATCATTAAAAATTGAGTTACGAGGTTTTGACATCTGAGCGACGATTTACGACTATACTTCTTTTTATACAATTTTCCATTATTTGTATTTAGTTCGATAAATCTAATATCAATTGAAACAGCTGCATGATCGCTGAGGCCAGGTTCAGTGGTGTTTATAAACAAAGAATTTTTCTTGATATTAGAAAATATCAAATCTATCTGTGTCGACGACTTGTATGTACAACGAGTATTATCTTTTAACTGTGAATGAAAACCATAAGATTTCATAAGATCAAGAAAATTCTTTGAATTTGTAGTGTCGGATCTACAATCAATATTAAAGTCGCCACTAATAGTCAGCCTGTGGAGGCCTATAGACTAAGATTATGATAAATTCAACACTTTTTAAGGAAACCGTTCTAAAACAGTATTCGTAACTATGAGAAGTTAGTGTAAACTTATTGCATAACGACAGTGCATAATTATCTAAGGACTTTAATAAATAAATGGCGACACCTCCTCCACGTCTAGTTTTTCTTGAATGCGAAGAAATTAGATAGTAGTTTTCTGGTGTATAGCAATTGACTTCTTCATCCAATAACCAATGTTCAGTTATGAGTAAGACATCAGGGTAATATTCATTTGAACGTAAATAAACATTCAACGATTCAATTTTATTTTTAAGACTGCGCACGTTATAAAGAAATAGATTAACGTACATATTGAACACATCTCTTGTATAGGTTTCTTCTTGGTGTTTTTCAAGTGGAGATAGTGTAAAAATTGTTTACACATGCATATTTAAGCCACATTTCTGGATTTTTGAAATCATCTATTTGATCTATTGGAACGGAAACTTTAAATGATAAATATTCATCCGGTCTTCTGGACTTCAGTTGAGAACATTTGGCTTCGGTAAATCCTTTTTAACAAGATATCCATTTAAATTATCCACTGTAGTCATAGGGTTTAATTTATTTACACAAAAATCGACATACTTTATAGCTGCACTTATCTCGCACTCAGTATTAGTGGAGCTACCGAATATACTACGATTGCGAGAACTGTGAACCTTCCTTTAGTTTTTTTTTAACTTGCCATTCATTTTCATTGGTTATATTTTGTAATTTGTCACTCTCATTTATTGTTGCAGTTTGAACTAATTTTGTATTCATACTTTAGTTTATGTTTCTATTTAAATCTACTGATTTACTAGATATTGAATTTTATCACAAAGCAATTCATTTTTATCTTCTAGGGTTAATATTAATTTGTTTAAAATAATGTTATTTTCTCTCAGAAGTTTGTTTTTTAATTCAATATTTTTGAAATCACATACCACATTAGTGCCAGATGTAGAATTCGTTTTATATAAAACACGATCCTGTTGTGATTCATCCATTGTAGTAGACAAGATAAGACATTTATGTCTACGTTTATTTTCAAAACAACCTTTATGGTATTTTCCATTGCATAGGCGACACTCAGTAGGATTAGCCACTAGCACAGCACACCCGCAACATTTAACATGTTCTTTAGACTCCAGAATCACGGAGCACCTTGAAGATGCGTCTTCTTCATCATCAGCCATCTTAACTTAATGATTGAGTATGAATCGAAGAAAAAGACAGCTAATTAAAAAGAACAAATTTAAAACAGATTAACTAAAAAAGGCTTGTGTGAAGTTAAAGTCCATCTTTACAGCTCTTCAGAAGTTATTAGAATTGTGGATGTAAATCACTAATCTGCAAAAAAATTGAAAACAATATCTTTCAGTGCCACAAAATTCAGTTTAATCATGGCGTTTAACTCATAATTTGCCAACAGAGAAAACAAAGCAATTATAATTCACAACCGTAAGATCGATAACAATGTTACCTTACTTTTCTTACGTAGTGAATCCACTTTGGTCTAAATTAGAAAGATATTTTCGTTAAATTGCAAGCTAAACGCCATAAACGTTAACACAATTATAATTATATTTTTATTTGTTATTAATATTTAACAAATAAATTCGACACAATCAAAAGAAACTTAAATAAATAAATCTCACAATGTAATTTAAAATGATAATTTAATCTACTGTCATTATTTTTCTTTCCCTTTCTTCTAACCATCTTCTTCTCTTGTCTACTTCTTTAATCCACTTTATATCATCTTCTTTCTCTCCTAATAAACTTTCTCTTATTACTCCCTCTTCTCTTAGATGTTTAATATTTTCCCATAAACGTTAACACACAACTCCGCCTGCAGGTTGCTGGGTGGATTGAGTACCCCAGCGACCTGCTGCCGGTCCCAAGACCGAATAAATGAGAAGGCTTGGGACGCTAGACTACAAACTATCCTTAAATTAAATAAATAAAAAACAATGCTCATAGAACCAACCAACCCGGCGAAGACAATCGACTATGAATACGGAAACCGATTATCACCAAAGACGCAGCGAATCTAAATATTAATTAAAGAAAACTTCAAGAAACATAGCCTCGAAACTCGGATTGATAGAATGGTAATGACCCAGCAAGAAAATGGACAAATAATAAAGAACGTTAGACTAGATAAGAAGAACATGGAAGGAAGGATCAAAAAGGGAAAATGGAGAGCAAACAAAACTCAAGTAGTTACTTGGAATGTAAATTGATGGAACAAGACGTAGTGATGGAGATGGAAAGAAATAAGATTAACAGAGCCAAAAAAGAAGAAACAAAGCATACGACAATAATCTACAGTGTAGTCAGTAAAGAAGAAAAGAGAAAGAGAGAGTGGCAATATTGATTCATAAAAAATTAAAAAGATTAAGTACGTATCATCCAGGCTACTAACAGTAACTCTAGAAGTAGAAAGAAAGAGGTTGACCATAATTACGGTGTGTACACTAGTGAACACAAAACTAAAAAAAAAAGAGATTTTTTTTTAAATTAAAAAAAGGAAATATCAATGACATCATAACAACTGAGATAATAAACAGGATAAAACAAAACTATGTGCACTACTATATTCAGAGAATATGTAACATATATTTTGATCTAATAACTAAGTACAAATACACCTGGCGTAACACAACAGGATTAAAGTATACAATTATGTAATATACAATACAGCAATTAATCAGGAACAAATATTAACCAATGTAGACACCCAAAATATAACCACGGGCATAACAACAAGGAAACATAGAATGAAAGCTAGAAGTAGAATTGTTACAAAACAAAACGATCCGAAGTCAAAATCGTATCAAAAACTAAGAAAAAAGAAAAACATTCAACACATAAAAAACAATAAGAAATAGGGTCAACAGCGATGTACCAAAAATTAAAGAAAGATATCGAAAAAAAATTTTGAGAAAACTAGAAACTGACTTCTATAGCACAGTAAAAGAAGCAGCAAAGCCGAAATCTAAGAATATGTTAAAGTAAATAGCATTGACGCGGAAGAATGCGAGTGAACTTCTTCAAGGAACTGTACAAAAAAAACAGATACGATAAGCAGCATAGACAATAAATATCAACATTTAGTAACAAAAAATTTTAAGAATCTTGCCCTGATGAAGCCCCTTACAATAGGTGGCGAAACTATTGTTGCCATTTCCGCACGATCCAATCCCGGTAAACGTTTTTGTTTTAATAATAAGAAATAACTTTTGAAGAAAATCTCCACGATATTACGAAATATACAACGAACTATTAAATATGGAGACGAACATCAAAGATTTACAAGGATAGATCGTGTACTTACGCAACTTTCATAATACAATAAATTAAACAAAAGCATTGAAGTACAATAAACCAGTATTCATGTGAATGATAGATTTGCGTAAATCAATTTGAATAAAAAACTGATACATGACATATAAAAAACAATAGATTAAGTAAATGTTTGAACCTATTGATGCAACAGCTAGAATTAGACAAGAAAAAACAAAACATGACGATAAGCAAGGAACGTCTAAGATGTAAGCTGGAACTTCTAGAGATATAATAGAAAAAGTATCTTCTTTTAATAAGGTATTTAGAACTTAATATAATAAGCTATGGCAACCACAAGCAACAAATCATGCCTCAAGTAATAAAGGGTCCAAGATTCTGGTGCACTGAACATCACTAATGGACTATCAAATACAGAAATCAAATTTAAAATTTACAAAATCGCGACGTATGGCACGGAATGTGAGGAGACAAATAAAAAAACTAGACAAAAGATTGAAACAGCGGATATAAAAACATTAAAGAAGATAGGAGGATATCGCAGAGATAGAGTACAAAGTAAAGACATAAGAGATCAGCGCAACATACAACCAATAAGGAGTGGATATTACGAGAATGAAACAATCACATTCAGGAGTTGCAAGACGTAGGTCACCAATACAAAAACGGTCCCCAGAAACATCACCAGAAAGATAAAGAAAATACTGATGGAATAAACAAACTAATTTTGAGCTTCAATAATTGTTATTGGACAATGAGAAAACAATTAATTTGCATGCACATAGTTTTTGTTTTATCCTGTTTATTATATCAGTTGTTATCATGCCATTGATATTTCCTTGTTTTAATATAAAAAAAATTAATCTCTTTTTTTTTTAGTTTTGTGTTTCACTTTACCACACTAAATATGTCAACCCCCTTTTTTTTTCTATTTCTAGAATTTTATATAAATATGCCTCCCTACTTTCTTTCCCTTTTTCTTTTCTTTACTGACTCACTGGAGATTGTTATGTATGCCAGTTGATATTGTCGTTGCTTGTTTCTTCTTTTGGTCTGTTAATCTTATTTCTTTCCATCTCCATCACTACGTCTTGTTCCATCAATTTACATTCCAAGTAGCTACTTGAGTTTTGTTTGCTTTCCATTTTCCCTTTTTGATCCTTCCTTCCATGTTTCACTAGCTAACTCTTCATTATTTGTCCATTTTCTTGCTGGGTCATTACCATTCTATCAATCCGAGTTTCGAGACTATGTTTCTTGAAGTTTTCTTTAATTAATATTTAGCTTCGCTGCGTCTTTGGTGATATCGGTTTCCGTATTCATAGTCGATTGTCTTCGCCGGGTTGGTTGGTTCTATGAGCATTGTTTTTTATTTATTTAATTTAAGGATAGTTTGTAGTCTAGCGTCCCAAGCCTACTCCTTTATTCGGTCTTGGGACCGGCAACAGGTCGCTGGGGTACTCAATCCACCCAGCAACGTGCAGGCGGAGTTGTGTGTTAACGTTTATGGGAAAATATTAAACATCTAAGAAAAGAGGAGTAATAAGTGAAAGTTTATTAGGAGAGAAAGAAGATAATATAAAGTGGATTAAAGAAGTAGACAAGAGAAGAAGATGGTTAGAGGAGAGGGAAAGAAAAATAATGACAGTAGATTAAATTATCATTTTAAATTACATTGTGAGATTTATTTATTTAAGTTTCTTTTATTGTGTCGAATTTATTTGTTAAATATAAATAACAAATAAAAATATAATTATAATTGTGTTAACGTTTATGGCGTTTAGCTTGCAAGATTTTCTGTAATTTAACGAAAATCTCTTTCTAATTTAGACCAAAGTGGATTCACTACGTAAGAAAAGTAAGGTAACATTGTTATCGATCTTACGGTTTTGAATTATAATTGCTTTGTTTTCTCTGTTGCCAAATTATGAGTTAAATGCCATGATTAAACTGAATTTTGTGGCACTAAAAGATATTGTTTTCAATTTTTTTGCAGATTAGTGATTTACATCCACAATTCTAATAACTTCTAAAGAGCTGTAAAGATGGACTTTAACTTCACACAGGCCTTTTTTTAGTTAATCTGTTTCAAATTTGTTCTTTTTTTAATTAGCTGTCTTTTTCTTCGATTCATACTCAATCATTAAGTTAAGATGGCGGATGATGAAGAAGACGCATCTTCAAGGTGCTCCGTGATTCTGGAGTCTAAAGAACATGTTAAATGTTGCGGGTGTGCTGTGTTAGTGGCTAATCCTACTGAGTGTCGCTTATGCAATGGAAAATACCATAAAGGTTGTTTTGAAAATACACGTAGACATAAATGTCTTATCTTGTCTACTACAATGGATGAATCACAACAGGATCGTGTTTTATATAAAACGGATTCTACATCTAGCACTAATGTGGTATGTGATTTCAAAAATATTGAATTAGAAAACAAACTTCTGAGAGAAAATAACATTATTTTAAACAAATTAATATTAACCCTAGAAGATAAAAATGAATTGCTTTGTGATAAAATTCAATATCTAGTAAATCAGTAGATTTAAATAGAAACATAAACTAGTATGAATACAAAATTAGTTCAAATGCAACAATAAATGAGAGTGACAAATTACAAAATATAACCAATGAAAATGAATGGCAAGTTAAAAAAAAAACTAAAGGAAAGTTCGCAGTTCTCGCAATCGTAGTATATACGGTAGCTCCACTAATACTGAGTGCGAGATACGTGCAGCTATAAAGTATGTCGATTTTTGTGTAAATAAATTAAACCCAATGACTACAGTGGATAATTTAAATGGATATCTTGTTATAAAAGGATTTACCGAAGCCAAATGTTCTCAACTGAAGTCCAGAAGACCGGATGAATATTTATCATTTAAAGTTTCCGTTCCAATAGATCAAATAGATGATTTCAAAAATACAGAAATGTGGCCTTAATATGCATGTGTAAACAATTTTTTACACTATCTCCACTTGAAAAACACCAAGAAGAAACATATACAAGAGATGTGTTAAATATGTACGTTAACCTATTTCTTTATAACATGCGCAGTCTTAAAAATAAAATTGAATCGTTTAATGTTTATTTACGTTCAAATGAATATTACCCTGATGTCTTACTCATAACTAAACATTGGTTATTGGATGAAGAAGTCAATTGCTATAAACCAGAAAACTACTATCTAATTTCTTCGCATTCAAGAAAAACTAGACGTGGAGGAGGTGTCGCCATTTATTTATTAAAGTCCTTAGATAATTATGCACTGCCGTTATGCAATAAGTTTACACTAACTTCTCATAGTTACGAATACTGTTTTAGAACTGTTTCCTTAAAAAGTGTTGAATTTATCATACTCTTAGTCTATAGGCCTCCACAGGCTGACTATAATTTGTTTATAAATGAATTTGAACGTCTTTTAACTATGATTATAAACTACGCAAATGTTGTTATTAGTGGCGACTTTAATATTGATTGTAGATCCGACACTACAAATTCAAAGAATTTTCTTGATCTTATGAAATCTTATGGTTTTCATTCACAGTTAAAAGATAATACTCGTTGTACATACAAGTCGTCGACACAGATAGATTTGATATTTTCTAATATCAAGAAAAATTCTTTGTTTATAAACACCATTGAACCTGGCCTCAGCGATCATGCAGCTGTTTCAATTGATATTAGATTTATCGAACTAAATACAAATAATGAAAAATTGTATAAAAATAAGTATAGTCGTAAATACAGTTTAGCCAATAAACTTACTTTCCGAAATTCCTTATTAACGGAAGCATGGGATAATGTTTTAATGTGTGATAACAATGTTAATAAAATGTTTAATAATTTTTTAATACTTTTGAATTTCACTTTAATCAAGCTTTTCCATTAGTTAAAATTTCTACGTGTACAAGTAAATACAAACATTGGACTTGGATAACACCAAAATTAATACAAGAAGGATTCTATCTAAAAGACTTACATTTCCAATTAAGGCACTGCAATAACGCAAACCTTAAAACATGGTACACTATATTTAAAAAAATACATATGCGTAACATTAGATTTGCTAAGTTATCATACAACAATCAATTAATTGGTAACGCCGAAAACAAGGTAAAAGCTTCATGGAATGTTATTAAAATAATTGATAATAATCAATATACACCACCCTCAAAAATAATTGACTTAGATGGTAACAAACACACCAAAAACAGTGTAATTTCAAATGTATTTAATGACTACTTCATTAATGAAATAAGCAAACCTGGACTACCGGAAGAACTAAACATTTATGATCTTCTGACATTTAGTCAACATTCCATGTTTCTTGGTCCCCTATCTGTGATTGAAGTATCTCAACTACTACAATCCGTTAGCAAAAAGAAATCGTCAAGTATGGATGGCGTACCTTGCAGTATCCTACAAAATGTCGTGGAAGTAATTTCTACCCCGCTCTGTAAAATAATAAACGCATCTTTTACAGAAAGTAGATTTTCTACTGATTTTTCCTACTGAACAAATTACTTTTGAGCATCAATAATTGTTATTCGACAATGATAAAACAATTAATTTGCATGCCATCCCACAAAAATCGTTATTGATATTTGAATATCACTGAATTAAAAGGGCATTCTGAATCACTCTGTAGAATGTTGCAAAAAGTTTGAGAGGTAAATCGATACACTACTCTCAACATATCTTCATCATCAAAAATGTTGTCATCTTCACCAGGTATATAAAAAGTCTGCTAATTTTTGTGCACAAATTAAGATTATTTAAACGCGGTGCTTGTTAGGCATAGAAAATTTAAGAGAAACTTATCGAAAATTAAATGATAAATTTGTAAATGTACAAACATATGCAGTGTTCCATTTAAAATACCAGAGTAACGTATCGTATCGACATGACTAACATTTTTAAACATTTTTAAATAAAAGTATTTTTAAACAGATTTTCACTTTCTACCCTTTTTTTTCGTCCAATTATTTTTCAATATCTAATCAAAGAATCACTAGATAAACTTTTTTCTCTTTGAATTCTACTAAATGTACGTTGTTTTTTGTTACTTTTTTACTAATCAAATCTTAATAGTTGCTTTCGCTCAAATCAAAAATGTCTTGGTGTTAAAAATTGTCGTAGATTTGTAACGTTACCTACTGAAATATCTCTAATGTTCAAATTGTCGCGTATAGTAATATAATAATTACAGTTCGGTATAGAAAATTTGAACGCGACCGGTCGAACGCGATCATTTACAAATAAACAAAGGCTCTAGTTGAAACTAAAAAAAAATAAATAAAAGAAAATACGAATCGGTGTATCATAGTAGGTTGGTAGAAATAAGTAGTTTAGGTAGAACAGCAGCTTCCCGGTGTCGTCGTAGAGTAGGGGGGTCCTTACGAAGGTCGAATAAATTAAACCGCTGTCCTAATAAGGCGCCACCTGCTGGATAAGAGAGACAAATAAAACCGACCAACAGAAGATCAAAAGGTTTTACTGAATCCTAATACGAGATACACTAGATCAAACAAATTGACACAATAATTAACCATAAAAGGAAGACAGACAGTTTAAAAATTTATATAGTAACAGGAGAGTGAGAAAGGAAAAAGACTGTCGGATGTCGTCACGTATCTTTAAGCAGTAGTCTCGCTTAATAACAAGCAATCTATACGAATAACGCACCGGATTTACAGATAAGCTTCAGCAACACAATTCGTAGTGTTAACGTTTCAATTGAGTACTGATAGGAACACTCGGTGTACATACATCATTTACACACGAGAATTTATAGGGTCGAACATGCAACGACACTGACGCTTAAAATAACTTATCTAACTGGGTAAGTACCTCGCGCATACCCAAAAGGCCTTTGGACTTTGCGACAACCGTTAAAATTGAAGCGCACAAGCCCGTATTGAGCCGATTAAAATCTCTCGGTTGGTGAGTGTACCACCGAATAGGGTTTTACTTAAAACTAAAGATTAAAGCCGTTTTATGTCGAATGTACATGAGTTTCAAGCGCACTAGCTATAAACAAGATACTTAAACACTAAAACTTAGCTGTATTATGTGAACAAAGTCCCGAGAGTAGGATTTTTAGTTAGCGACGAGATTGACAGTTCCTTAATTGCGTACATAAGATTCTTTTTAGGAAAAGTGTTTGAAGAGAACTGGAAAACGTTAGGCTCCCTCGTTTAAGCCACAAAGCATAGCCACACCTCAGCTGATAGACGTGGTACCCACCGATTGCCTGCAGCTGTCTGATACTGCTACCCGTGGCGTGGTACTTCGTCAAAAAGAAATGTCTTAATCGGCCTCTTAAATACCCCAGAAAGTTATCCAGATACGAAACAAAATTCAGAGAGTAGGTAACGAATGTAACGTGGTAGCTTTAGACCAATATAACTTAACCAATTGTTATTGAAAATCTTTCAACGCATTGCCACTATTTGTGTAATTTTAATTAACGATTTGCTAAACACTACCAGTTATCAACAAGCAGGAACGTATAGACAAAGATTGTCGTTTTCGGTAAAATAAATTGATATTTATTTTCAACCAATCGTAAATCGCAAAATGCCCGCCAATTCTAGATTTCTCTAGATTTACATATTGCTCACGACACACGTTTTACTCGGTTTATAAAATAAAAACGTAACACATTTATACACGGTTTATTGAATGCCTCCCATTTGACGTTTGAACGTTATACCTTTAAACACAGCCAAATATGAACGGAAAGACGTTTAAACACATTATGTTAATTGACAATTCATATTAAAAATAATAAAATAATGTTAAAATATATATCCAAGTATACTAATTATTTTTTTCTTTAGAGCTCAAGATCAAAGTTTAGTGAACACATAATAATGTTATATAGTAGGACGGACTAGCACCATTATACCTCAGTGAAGGGCAAGTTAACGGGCCCCACATTGAAACTTTAAAAAGTCAAATGGCTGCACCCCACTCGTAATACCTCAAACTAAAGATCTCAATGAGTAGCATTCATTTCTACAAGAAAATTTTCCCATTTTATACAGAGCCTTACTAAAACAAAACACATAAAAAATTAAGTTATGCCTTTCATCACTGGTTACATATTGCGTTGAAAGAGTTATTTTAAATAATAAAATATTTGTTTTGAATTGAAATATTGATTATTTAGATTTATAGTAAATGTTCTATTCAAATCGAACCTAGATTTAAGACCGACCTATAATTCATTAGAAAAAGGAAATTGAATTTATTTGTGTAAACAATATTTTCAAATAATTGCAATAAAGAGTTTGTAGGCAAATGTTAATCGTAAGTGTTATATAGAAGTAGTGTTTTTTTGCAAACTCCTAGTGTATGTAACAAAATTCATTTTTATTTTGGCGCCTAGCAGACGCGTAAGAAGTTAAAATTATCAGTGCAGGTGTGAAACTAATCTGTAACCGGACGTAGGGTCAATGATAACAACATTAAATGGAAGTGGGGAAAAACAGTGAATTGTTTAAAGGAACTGACTTTTCTATTTAGCATTTGAAGAGTCGACATGAATTTTAAAATTTAAAGCTGAAATATTTTGGATGAAATAATATGCGACGTATTTCGTTATTATAGGTTGAAATGAATTTATTTTGTATTAAAAATTTATAATCTAAATTTTATATGATATCACATTATTAATAAGTAAAATTGATTCTTTTATTTATTAAAACCAAATTCAAGTCTGAACATTTTATTTAAATAGTTTGGGTAACATTATTAAATTAATTTTTTTAACATAAATTTAAATGCAATTATTGCAATATATACAGGGTGTCCCACGACGATTGAGACAAGTAATATATCAGAATTGGGCAGTAGTAGATAATTATAATTTTGGGGGTGTAAATTAGAACAAATGTTGCATCTTTTCTTGTTATTGTGTTACCCAACGAGGTATTTGTTTTTGGTCACGTGACGTCGCATTCAAAATTATTAATGGGACAACCTGTATATTTGAGCCTTTCTGTGTTCCTCCCGATAAAACAATTCCAACTAACTAGCACACTTGGGGTCTAAAGTGATTAATTCAAGAGCTACAGGTACTTAAAGGATTGGAAGTTAAAAAATTCAAATTGAATCCCCTGTAATTTTTGGCTACAGATTTAGAAGATTTGAAAAAATACCTCATTAGGTAACACAATAACAAAAAGATGCAACATTTGTTCTAATTTACACCCCCAAAATTATAATTATCTACTACTGCCCAATTCTGATATATTACTTGTCTTAATCGTCGTGGGACACCATGTATTTATCACACATCTTACAAGCAGTTATAAAACTCATAACATAACCTGTACATTTTGTTTGTTGGCGTCCAAAAATTAAAATTTGATTTGCAATGTCCACTATCAGGTAACAAAAAGTTTTATCGATTTCCATTTTGTTCTGTGTTCCCAAATTGATATTTTGCGCCTTCTTGTATGACCTGTATCAAGACTAAAAAAGAGATTTACTGGAAAGTAAAAAATCTCAGGTCAGCCAAGTTTGACCAAAACAAAAAAATATGGAGATTTAGTGAACCTATCGTCATTCTCTTCTACAAGAAAACCCAAAATATCCTGGGAACACTACAACTAAGTTAGTAATAATAAGCAGGATAATTTAATATACAGTGTGTCCCAATCTGAGTAGAATTGTATGGGCATCTCTGTTATTAATAAAGATTTGAGACCCGGATAAATAAGCAATGTTGTACATATTAACATGCCGATTGAGATGCCGTTAACTAAGATCAAAAATTCCGATCTGTTCCGAACATATCCGGAAAAAAACGAAAAATGCTATCTTCGAAATATCAATTATTTCAGTTATTAGACAGCTACTAAAAAAAAGTTCGTACGAAAGTTTCTTCACTAATAAAGGCAGGTTCTAATTTATTTTAAAAAGATTATTGCAAGAATAGTTTTGGAGATATTGATAATAACTTTCTTGTTTTAAATGGGCGCAATATTTTTTCTTAAATAAGATCTATTCTTTTTTTTTCATTCAATGATATGTCACGTAATATGTTTGAAATAAAAATCTTAACAAGCCGTTTATTTTATTTATTATGTCGTAAACATTTTATTTATTTATTATGTGGAAACAAATGAATTTCGATTATTGTTCAAAGTTGTCACTCTCGATTGTTTATTACTTTGTTGCAAAGTAAAAGACTGGTGATTACTTGAATCAGTATTATTAGTGATTGAACAGAAGAAAGTTTCCAATGACGACTTTTTAACTAAATGAACAGTATAACCATTAAAAGTTACAGGGCCACAAAAGACATTGAATCCAAAACGAGTCTGATTTTGCGGATATGCAAATTTTCTTGGGCGTATTGATGTTAATTGTGGCCGTTAAACAAACAATTTCCATGATATGGGAGTTTTTTTTATTAAGAACTTGATTGGAAATTTGAATTTGGTATCATTTTCTGAAAATTGATCAAAAAAATAGTAATTACGCGATAAGCATTATTTGGAGAGCTGTTCTACCGCTAAAAAGTCACTAAACAACAAAAACTTAGTAACGAGCGGGTCGGTAACTCAAATCGGAATGATAATAGATAACAAAAATCATAACATCATGGCTACCAACCTTCGCGGGAAACCATAGTGCCAACTTAAAATTCGGCGCTACTTCTGGAACACCCTTTATAATAAAAGTAACAATGTACGTATGTATGCAAATTTAAAACAAAAAAAAATAAAATCAACTAATTTTGAGGGATCATATCTCGAAGTGTAATTATAAAACAATAAAAATTTTATATTATTCTTAAAAGTTTGCATCAAACTAAACAAACAAAATTATATGTAAAACAAATGTATTTCAAAATTTGTTAAATCTGCAACACATTGAAAATAAGTTAAATTTTATGAAATGGCCTGAAAGCTAGTTACAATCTTCTCCTAAACGATTAGAAAATTAAATTAAGTACAACTTATAATAAAAACATCATTTTTATGTATTTTCATGTAATTGTGGTTATTATTTACATAAACAATTTATTCGCTTCCGACCCAATTGGTCGCTTTCTGAAAATTGATCAAAAAAATAGTAATTACGCGATAAGCATTATTTGTCCCATTATTTAAACTTTAAAAAATCCAAAAGTTAGGTGGTGTCTTAAAACACCGAAAAAACTTATTAGAAAAAGTTTCAACTTGCAGAATATAAGGAAATAATTCAAAATTAATTTATGCAACTGAAATTTTACATAAGGACTAAAAATTAAATTTAGAAAAACTTTTATAATCAATTGTTTTGGTATTTTGAGAAATAACTCAACTTTTGGATTTAAAAAGTGTAATTTGACCAATAATGACTATAACGTAAGCATTATTTTTTTTGATTAATTTTTATCTTAGTAAAGCCAAATTTCTAATAAAGCTCTTAATAAAAAAATCCCATACTGATCATAGTAATACAATCAGCGAAACATAAAAACAAATAAAGGCGCTACATTAAAAATTATACAATAAATTTAAAAAATTTAAATAAAACTTTAATTAAAAAACAACACCAAAATCATTTTAACATGAATTCTTTAAATCATGCATTATATTCAATCGTGATTTCAATAAAGCAATTATAAAATATCTAGCTTGTCAAAATTAAACTAAAAAAAGTTGAATACAAATGTTTGTAAATTTAAAAATGTATGCAAATAAATGCCTGAACAAATAAAATTAATGTTACAATGATGATAACAATATCGATATTTCAACCAATTCAAATCATTAAACAAATATCAAATTTTTTAACTTCACATCATTATCTTTACATTGTGGTCAAATAAATACATTAATTTACTTTACAAACTATAAATTAAAATCGGTTCGCAAAACATTTTAGTTTTCGTCAGATACGTGCAATTTTTGTAACCACAAATGCCAACATTAAAACAAACCTAATTAAATAAAACACATATGTTTTATGCAGGTAATGCACTACAGTACTTAAATGTTTTAGTATTAACTGATAAGAGTTTATATTTTAACGTAAATATAAAAATAAAGCAAGATGTCTGTAACAGAGAAATGGGTTATAAACCAACTTAATCGTTAGAGAATAGAAACTTTTACGGAATACACAGAATTATGACATGAAAGCCTAATGATTTTCTTTTAATGATAAATGTCTAGTAATAAAAATTATATTACGTTTTACTTCGTCATTAGTAGTGAATCAGACGGACAGCGAATGCTAGAACCGTAACTGAAAATCAGTAAAACGGAAATCCTAATAAAAATATACGCCTATAATATTATTTTATCTTTTTTTTTTCGGTTACAGTGTTTACAAACTACTGTTTAAGATTCCTTGCACACCTTTTCAATACGTTAAAACATGAAATTTGCCTTCGATATCTGAAAGGTTCGCGTTTTGATATTGGAGTTTTATGCGTACAAAAATTTTGGGTCTGTGATTGATTTGGATCTTTTATTAAGACATATATTGAAGGTGACACCTTGATACTTGAAATAAGTTATTAAAATAAAATCTTTGAACTTTTTTTATATTTTAAATGACAGATTTTTCAATTAAGGTCGAGAAGACAAATTATTTTCAATTTGTGAGTGAGCGCTGAAATTACTACCATTAGCTCTTTGTACTAGGTAATATATAAAAAATTTTGCGTGATGCCCAAAGGTTAAATATGACCGTCAATGAATGAGGATAAAATCCCTGATTTTGTCTAATTATAATCCGACCATTTTGAAACAATCTTCTCATTATATATTGAACCATGGTAATTAATAAATACCTGTAAGTCTTAAAAGTGTTTGTTCGTAGCATTCGCTTCAGATATTTTTTAATAAAAAGTAAAATTTAAAGTTGAACAATATATTAACGAGACGCACAAACACATCTTTTTGTTAATCTATATAACTCGACACAATAATAAGAAAAATAAACAAGGTTTACTACAACAACAAATAGGTGACAAGAAATCGCAACCGTGTCAATACGAAACTGCAGTACGTCGAAATAGCATAACGCTATGTAGCTTTCAACAAAAGTAACAAACAATATATTTCACGCTTCATTGTAAAATTATATTTTTTAATGTTTAATTTTACAAAAAGATTACATGGCTGCCACTTTGTGTAGTACAATTAATATATACCTGCGATATAATAACGGCGAAGACATTTTTAAGTATTTTCCTAGGTAGTTAATCTTATTATTATCATAATTAATGAATTGATGGATCATAATTATCATTTGTTAGAAGGCATTGAATGTAGGCGTGCTTAAGAGGAAAACGTATAGTTTAAAAAAAGAATTCCTATGACGACAAATCGTAAAAGCCTAATAAATAATTGGGTTTAAAATTTATCAAAAGAACTTTAATGACGACACGACGTAAAAGCCAAATAAATAATTGATTTTTAAATAAAAAGTATCAATCTGAGACAATGTTGGATAACAACACGTAGTGTAGTAGTAGTAAAAACGAAAATCGGTTGAAGAACTGGCCTACCTGAATGTAAAATATAGAAGTTTAATTTAAATTTTAACGTTATATTATCACCGGAAACGCGCTTTGTGGAAAAAGTTTAAAAATTTTTTTTTAATTATGATTAATTATAAAGTTACTAACGATCCGCAACGCATATGAGAAAAATATAACGTACAATTTCACCGATTTGTAGATGGCTCCACCGTCTTTCAGCAAAATATTTTTAGTTGCTTTCTTGCGTTCGTTGAACTAGCGTCATCGTTAAACCGCTCCGAGTTTGTGCGTGTGTCTGGAAGTTATTGTGATTTGTTATAACAATAGTGCGAATACGTGAATTGCAAAAACAATACTAAGAAAAACAAAGACAAAAGTTTTTTTTTAATTTCCAATAAAAGATGTACACCGCACCTGAGAGTGGCAAAAAAATAAGTTAATTTGTAAAGAACATTTTTTTAAGTTAGACCTAATTATAAACAATAAAACAAAACAATTACATAAAAGTACAGCGCCGACAAAATTCGAAAAAGAAGGTACCTATCAAGCAAATTAATATTATTTTTATTTCCTACTAAAATAGTTTTGTGTATTAACTTATCTTTCTATAGTTTTTTTTTTTATTTCAAATTGATAAGATAAAGAATTATGCACTCGTTTGAAGTAATTCACATAAATTCGTCGCGTGTTTTATTAACTTTATTCAGTTTAAAAATTGATCGCATATAATTTATGATTTTTAATTTATCAAACTGTACATTTTTGCACAAAAACAAAAATACAAAACAAATTTAATAGCACATTAACAACTTATTTGTTGTTTAATTACAACGTACTAGAAGTTGTGTGTAATTAATGAGAATTAAAATTTTAAAACAATATTTAAAATTAAATAAAATTGAATCAGCATATCTTTTATCGATAAATTTATGTTATTTTTTTTCTTAGAATCAAGTTGCAAAATCCTCCTTGATTCAAAAGAAAAACTCAGCAGATTCATCTTTTCCAATTGGGTCGAAAGCAAATAAATTGTTAATAAATGTAAATAATAACCAGAATTACATGAAAATACATAAAAATGATGTTTTTAACATAAGTTGTATTTAATTTAATTTTCTAAGTGTATTTAACCGATTGACTTCAACTTGGTCGCGTTTTACTTAAAATTTCTATTTTCAAAAAAAAATATAGGTTTAGATCGTTTAGGAGAAGATTGTAACTAGCTTTCAGGCAATTTCATAAAATTTTACTTATTTTCAATGTGTTGCAGATTTAACACATTTTGAAATACATTTGTTTTACATATAATTTTTTTTGTTTAGTTTGATGCAAACTTTTAAGAATAATATAAAATTTTTATTGTTTTATAATTACACTTCGAGATATGATCCCTCAAAATTAGTTGATTTTATTTTTTTTTTGTTTTAAATTTGCATATATACGTACATTGTTACTTTTATTATAGTATAAACTTGTTTAAGTTAATATTACTCTGTAATTGGGACTTGTTTCTGTTGAGTAATAAACAATATTATTATATTATTATTATTATTAAAAAATAGGGATTTTCAAATAGCTTCAACTTTTTCCTTTGAAATTTGATTTACTTAAAAAACGACGTCGTTTTTATGATAACCTATCATATGATGTTATAACTTGTGTTAATCAGTTTATAAGGACACCGGTTGTTAAAATATTTGATGGATTATGTTAATTGTTAATTTTCTAGTCCACTTTTGAAATAAAAATTAGTATTTACAATCATTGCATTTATTTACAACGTAGACTAGCTGGCAATAAATCATCGAAACCTGATACCGTTGCTGATAACTTTTATTAAGGCAGTTTTACGAAGGAGGAATTTGTAGTTCGCATTTTATAAGCTGGCGTCGCCCAAGTACGGTTTTATTTTTTATGAAAGGCAGGGGTTCTCCATAAGGCACGATATTTAAACATTAGGTTGTGCCTCTTAAACGACTTTTTACTCAATGGTTAAACAATGACACTGTAAAATACTGCTGTGTATGCCTAAATACCAATAGAAGGACTGTTTATTTGAATTTGTTTTTCTTTATGAAACTTTCTTTTTTAACTACGGGCAATTAAAAAATATGCGTTCGATCTTTGTAAATCTCTTCATTAAAAATTCTTGCTATGCAAATTTAACCTCAAGGTTTTAAAACAGAGTTTCATTTTACATTAAAGTTTAACTTGTTTATTAAACATATACTTTAGAAAAAAAGAGAGAAAGCTGAAAATGTCTAAAAATTTAAAAACTCAACTCCCTGTTTTCAACAAAAATTTAAAGTTTTAAACGTGATTAGATTAGTAATATGACTTACAGAATAGGTATGTAGAGAGCAAATAAAAAGAAAAGAATTGTTAGTACCACTAAAAAATTAATTGTTGATAATAGTTGGTGACAAATCTCACTAGCGTTTCTAGAGTTATTATTTATATATCTGTTTTATTAAATCTATTTAAATGTATTTCAAAATGCTTGCTTTGAATAATATGTTCAAAAAAGTTACACATATTTACTGGTTTTAAACGAGTAAATACAACAAAATAACAAATATAACCTGAATGACACTAAATGACGACAACACAACGTACTGCACTGTAATATTCTGTTTAGTCAATATAAAATTTTATGTATTTTTTTAGGAATTTTGTAAAAAGAACTGCCAACTATTTTCTACATTATGATCTCTCTGTACACTTAATATTGTTTTCAATTTATTGTTTCAAATGTTTAATGGTACGGGAAGCAGGAAAATCTTTTCAGATATTATTTTATTCATTTTTTCAAAATACTCAGTTTTTGTTTAACCAATTTTTTGATCCAATGGTATTATCAAGATACGATAGTAACGTAGCGTTAATTGCGCCAACAATAAGTTCAATAATAATCAAAGGAATGAAACTCTAAACTGCAGCGTCTATTTATAACAAAAGGGAAAACACCATGTAACAGTTGTAGTTCACAAATAATAATAAAAGAAAGCGACAGCTCTAGCGAAACAAATTAGAGAGCCACTACTATGTGGCTCGAAATAGCGCACTAAATTCGTGGAGAATCCAGTATTTATAGTAGTTAGCACAGCAGTGTCCGGCTTCGTCGGTGAGTTCGGGAGGTTTTTGAGGAACTGAAAAGCAAGGAAAAAAATAAAACCGACCAACAGGAATTCAATAGGTTTTACTTAAGATCTAATACGCTAAAACAAACACAAATCAGAGAGACAAATAGACAATTAAATGTAGCAAATAAAACTTACAGTACTAGGAAAATATGTAAGAAGTAAGAGATTCTGTCGCATAAGACTTACGGGCGTTAGCAACAACAATTTAGTTAAAGCTCGCAATCAATATGTCGAAATTCAGTTAAGCTTTTGTTTGTTACACCCCAAATTAAAGGTAACGTTTCAATTGAGGATTGGTTACTAAAGAAACTCAACGTACACACGTCACTTACACACGGTGACTTTAAAACTAACTTAAACTAGGACTAGCACTGTGGCGGAATAATCTTACATTACCACAACACAACTTTTAAGATCTAGTTGCTATAATTACTGCCATAGCAAAATTATTTAAAAAAAAACGTCAAATAAATAACGCAAGGTTCAGCTTACAAAACACTTAAATATTTATATAATTAATTATTTTTATTTAAAATATATTAATAAAAGGAACAAATAAATAACGCAAGTAGTTTTATTAAATTCATAACTAACCACTACAGCACGGTAAGTAGCTCCCGCCAACCCAAAATACCTATTGTTTTAGCTTCACCCACTTTATCTAAAGCGCCCAAGCTCTTGTGGAGCTATTTACAAACAAAACCGAGCGTCGGTGGTGGAGTCTACCCCAAATAAAAATTTACTTATATGCTAGGTATTCAAACCGTTTAATGTCATATGTACGTGAGCTTCGTACGCATGAATATTGAATAAGTTTCTTAAACAGTAATCTTAGCTGTGTACTGAAGTATGCAGTTCCGATGAGGAAGGTTCTTGCTAACGACAGTAGTTGACAGCTTCAGAAGATAAGTAGCCCCAGGATTTCTCTTAGGAAAATTAGACGACGAAGTACGGAAAGCAGATATGTTCCCTCAAAGCAGCAGGTATGCAGCGTAAACGACCCCTCAGCCGGTTCAGTTCATCGGCCTTTGGCAGCTTAAATGTAGGTGAAACCGTGGTAGTCGTCACGTTTTATAGCGAAGGATTCTTAACTAGCCATTCCAGCACTCCCAGGAATTATTCAGATTGTAATACACAAGTAGAGTATGAGGTCAAAACACGTGCTAAAGCATACGTCGTAATTAGAATTAACACAACCACGAGGCAACAAGAGAAATGGAAAAAGAAGTACTTACGGCGAATACAGTCGGATTTACACACCAATTTAACTTGGAATTATTGAAGCCACATTAATACTTTACCTGTAAACTTTTAGCTTCACAAAGCACGCCGAAAACGCCCAATAGAAGGAAATCGCAAAATGTCCGCCCGTCCTCTCGTTATTTTTTGTGAATTAAAAGAATCCACCAATGGGAAAACCGTAGCGTGCGCGGCAAGTTCGACTTTTGTCGCAACGTGGTACTCACTACAAACGTTATTAAGAAGGCTTGCGACATACGTACTAGTTCGAGAAATTTGAACCGTAACAACCAAAAAACTATACTCGGATACGTGTTTCAATAGCTAAGATATCATCAGCGAACCGATACTTAATAATTATACCAAGAAAGTTATGAAAGAAGAGTATTTTGTTATATTTTGGGTATAATCATTTTATTCAAATAAAAGTGTTTTATTAATTTAATTACCCACAACTTTTATTTGAACAAGTTTTTAATGCAACAAGTAATTACTTTCACTCTCTAAAAACCACTCTACCACGATTGTCAGACTATAATGTATTTGCATGTAAAAACATATTTATCGAACTAACGATTTTTGCGTAGGCATTAATTTCTTTTATAATGTATTTTAAAACAGAGTTTTATTTTACATTAAAGTTTTACTTGCTTATTATATATTTTAAAACAAAAAATAAAGAGAAAAAAGCTGGAAAGGTGTAAAAAGTTAAAAACTTAACTTCCCATTTTCAACAAAAAATTGAAGTTTAAACGTGATTACGCACAACTTGTAACTTCAGTTGAGATATAATATGGCTTACTTAAAATTGTTTTTCTTCAAGCGACATTAAAACGACATATTATTATTGAACTACTGACAGACGCAAAAAAGGTTTTTTACTGTCTAAACATTAAAAACAACAGTTATTTTGTTTTCACAACTATTATTTAGGTTGGTATCTTGGTTTTGTTATTATTATGAACGTGACAGTAAAGTACCAGCCTTATTCGTCAACAATAAAAAGTCACAATTACACTTGAGTGTCTCGAAAATATGAGAAAACATGAAAACTTTTGGCTAACGCCTCGCAAGCAAACGTTTAAGCTCAACAATTGTATTGTTTTAACTCTTAGTGAAATAATTCACTATTTTCTTCAAGTGTCATTAAAGCGGTATATTATTGAACTACTGGCAGATTTTAAAGAGGCTTTTTCTATTTTGCGTCCATAATAAGTCTATTCTAGCACCGTAGTGACGTCGAAACAGTGTTAGAATAAGCAATAAGCGTGTGTGAATAAAATAGTAAAATATAATGTATTCGAGTTGGTAACATTAAAATGTGAAGTGACAATTAGTTATATTCGAATAAGGTTATATTTCATACTGGGATTGGAATTTGGACTTGTCAGGTAGCAAATTTTCTATAACATTTTGGGCAATTTTTCTCATTTGAGGAGGTATTTGTGATTTTCTTCAGAATTTATATTATTAAATTGCATCAGCACGTATAAACGAAAATATAAAGAAAAGGGAAGCTTTTAAATTACATTTTTCTATTTTGGGTCGCTTACAGAGCTATAAAAGCACCCAAATGAGTTCTTTTATAGAAATTTGAGTTCTTTTATAGAAATAGAACAATTTTTATTCCAAACGGTGGTAAAACTGATAACGTCCAAGCTGTTATTACGTTCGGTGTGCATTAATTTAAATCATAATTAATGTTTAGTAGATTTATTTATCTACTTATTTTTATTTCCACCCATTTTTTTTAAATGAAACTAATGATAAATCTACTAATTAAACTTAAACTAGCATTTAAACCAAAGTTTAATGAAAATATTGCCACCTTAGCAATTACACTTCAAAATTCCCTAAATTTAAAACTGCAAAAAATTTTATTTTAAAATCAATCTGAAAAGCCCAAAATAGATAAAATAGTATAAAGAATTCGTTTCAAAAGGCATTTTAGCGACTTGTACTTATAAAATGCGTCTTCTGAAACTAGTTCTTTAATATACTATTCTTTCATAGTCGTCTAAAGTGACGACAGAAAATTGTACCAACCAAAATTCCATAAATGTGAAATTTTTATTTTTTTACTAGCAAACCCGGCGAACTCCGTTTCGCCACCAGATGGCTTCGTTTTATGTAACATTTCGTTTGGTGATTAAAAGATGAAGAAAAATTTTTTTTTGTTTTATATTTGAAAAGGAAAAATTTTATTCCATTTCACAACAGTAATGAATTCATTATTTACAAAAATGAAGTGTTATTTAGTTGAACTTCTCTAAGAAAATGAAAGTGAATCCCAAGTAAATACTGAATCGAAGCGTTATACGTGTCCGCAAATTATCCGTTTCATTGAAGTGCACTTTGGTAAACCACATTTTTGTTTTTTGGTCTGACGTTAACACAAACAAAGCGGATGGTTTCCCAACTCGTGAACACGCAACGTATAACTGCCCATGTGAAAAACAATGATTTTCTAAATTTATCCCGCAAACACTAAGTGATTGGCCTTGCGACTTGTTAATTGTCATTGCGACGCACCGGCGCCATCTACTTAAAATATTTGTTTGTAGTACATGCTATGTATCAGAGATGGCGCTGTATGTGAAAAATATTTTCCCGTTTTTCTGTTGAAATTTTTCCTGAATTTTCTTTGCTATAAACCTCACAGAGCCCGAGACCTTTCCAACGAATGCAAAACCGTGGAAATCGGTTCGTGCGTTCTGGAGTTATAGCGTCAGGAAGGAAAACCCGACTTATTTTTATATAGTACAAGATTGATAACACGGTATAAAATAGCAAAATAAAAAAATGTATAAAGTATTCGTTGCAGAAGGCAGCTATTCACGCACGAATTTGAAATTCCGAAACAAGCCGCGAAGCAGCGAGTTGAGCGACAATAAGTTTAATATACTATTTTAATCATTATTTGTAAACATTCATAATTTAATTGGCATAGCTGTATTATGGCTTACTAAACTGAAGGACATCTGAAGTCAAGCAATATTTTGCATTCTCTGTCCTGATTATCTGTTTTTCCATTAATTTTTTTGCTATTTCTTTAACCTTATATTTTTTCATCATTGTCAGTTGGACCGGTCCATTACACAAGGTGTTTAAAAGAAAAGTGACCCCGTCTCTAGGATAGGTAGAAAACTAAAAAATAATTCGGGTTTGCTTAGTAAAAAATTCATCCGTATTCAAAATAAAAGAGCGTTGAAGAAAAAAATCATTTTTACGAATTTGCCTAAACTACTGACAACATTGTAATGAAATTTTATACGAATATGTTTTGAAAACTGATACATCCCACGAATTTGTTTTTATATCTGACTTCCATAGAGGGCGCTAGTTACACGATTCGTACCAAGTAGTATTGAACATAACTTTTTTAAGGTTAGATTTATTAATCAAAATTTCAAGTGAACTTAAACATCATTCAATTTTACACAAAAAAGATACTCTTGATAAAACTCGATACTAGTGGTGAGAGCACAACAAATGGATTTGTCTGTGATTTCTGTGCCAATTAGACTGACTGACTGACTGACAACAAACTACAAGGTAATCCCGGACACCAAGGTTTTCTATTTCTCGTTATAATTTGATTTTATTTTGAGATTTATCTAAGTTGACTATGAGAACTTAAGATTGATTAAATAGTAATTCTTTCATAACTTGTTTTCGATTTATTTGAGTTCTCCCTTAGCTGTTCGCAATTTCCCCCCTCTTCCCTACATCTGATTGTAAATAAATGTTCCGTTATAACCTACACAAGAACACATAATCAGCGGCTTTATAACTGTTCTATAGATAACCTGACTATAAAGCGTGTGTGCAGTATTAAAGACCTTGTGATTAATTTTGACAGCAAATTACTATTTACAGATCACCTTAACGATCGTTACGTAAACAACCGTTAAAATCTAACAAGCAATTACTGTAAGCATCGTCTTAATTGTAGAAATTTAAAATTGGTCAATATCTTCAAACCTACTTGATCAAAAATTGTTATAACTGAAATAATTATTCACCTTATAGACACCAAAATGAAAATAGGATTTAGGTAAAGTTCGGCTAAAATCAAACTTCACAATCAACACCAAAAAAACAAGTAATTTAGAAGCGGGTTTTTAGAAGTTTACCTTAATTATGAATTAACTGTTAAAACTAAGATTAAACAAATTGCAACAATTTTGGAAGATTGGACCCACATGATGCTTAAAAATGAAGAAACTAAATAGATCTTTTATTTAAATTTTGAGGAATGGAACCGCAAAACTTATAAAGGAAAAATTATTCGGAAAATTTAATAGAAATTAAGATTGCGGAGAGGAGGAGAATCAGCAATAAGTTAGAGAAGAAACAGAATAAAATGGAATATAACCTAATAACATCTCACAAGGTGGATCGCTCAGACAGCAAATGTATGGTACTTCTTACACCAATTTGACTTTCCAATCTTCGACAAACTCGACCACGGTTTGTTACTGAAGAAGCTTAGAAGGTTTGGGTTAGGTGACACTTTGATGAATTGATTCAGTTCTTACTGAAGCAGTCGCACCGAGAAAGTAAAAAATATGTAGTGGTATGTCCCATGCAGTTTTAGTTACTTTAGGTGTCCCACAAGGTCAATCGTCAGGCCCCTGTTGTTCAACTTGTTTATTAATGTGCTGATAACACACCTCATTGAGTGGTGCAATCGTGCATCGAGAAACAACCTCATTAAACCTTACAAAGTGGATCGTCCAGATTAACTGAGTGCAAATTCTTAACGTTAAGTAAGAATAACATTGGCAAATTTCCGGTACGTTTTACACCAATTTCACTTTTAGACTTTCGGCAGAGTCGACCACGGTGTGTTACTGAAAATGCATATAAAGTTTGGGTTGGTTAGCATTTTGAAAAATTGATTCGACTCGTACTTAAACCGTCGTACCCAAATAGTAAAACAAATAGTAGTTACATATATGCCGCATGAAGTGTTAGTTACTTTACGTGTCCCAGAAGGGTCAATCCTCCGGCCCCTATTGTTGAACTTGTTTATTAATTCTTTGTTTTTAATGCACGCAGACAATCTTAAAGTTCACAATTTGCTTCTCAATGATAAACTTTTTTCCCGTGTGGTGTGCTAATAACACACATACATAAGTGCTATTTTATTACTTTTACATGATGCAACCGTGCATGGAGAGACCCTCGGAATACAACCTTATAAAATCTTACAAGGCCTAGAATAAGTGACTGCAATTTCTTAACGTGACTTAAACCATCATTGGCAAATTTTAAGTACATCCGTTGATTGAAATATTGGTAAAGATAGTCAATCTTACGGGATTATGCGACCCCGAAATTTGTTCTAAACATCAGAGGTCGGTAGTATCGCTTTGTGCTAAGAAAATACGTCAATTGTATTGTAGAATTTACAGAACAGTATTGCCGATAAATGTGAAATAGAAAACTGTAATTTTGCTGATAGTTTATGCTAAGGCACGACATTGTTGCCAATGCATCATGCCGTTGATTGAAATATTGGTGCATTGAGTCAATGTTGACAAACAAACAAAAACATGCGTTCTACAATATACAAGAATTTATTGATTTTTGTCGACGTACTAATTAAATGTGTGTCCTTTGTTATATATTTTTTTCTATTGTCTGTTAATTGTTCAATGTAATAATATTTATTTGTATCTTTCTTACGTAAGGTTATAACAATGGTTATACCATCATGACAAACACATATATGTACAAAGATTGTATACATACACATGTGAATAAAGTTTATTATTATGAAAAAAAACCTGCAGATTTAAAAGTATTAATTTCGTAAAGAAATCGTTGAAAAACGTTCTCCCAAAAAAAACAATTTCTTTAAATACTTTTGAAAATTCCATACTCATATATTTATTACATTAACATCGTTTATCCGTTGAAAATGTTTTAAAATCTATTAGGCTTACGCAAGTAAATTTCTAAATTTTGGTCATTGAAATTAAAATTTTTAACATAGAAACGCTATCCCTTTTTATGTTGGAACGAATGTTGAATTTTCTTATATTACAATCTAACGTACTCAACTGTTTGCATCTAAACAATATTATAACAAGCCTACTCATTTACTAAAGGTGTTGCTAAAAGTATGCAATTGTAGAATTTCTGACTAAGCCGATAAGGAATGTGACTCATAAACGATAATCCGGAAGACTCCTCGTAATACATTTGTTTCAATTTGTTCAAGTTTGTGTTTTTTTTATTGAAACTTTTTACTAAAGAATTTCATCTTTTTAAAACAGATTATGGTTTATTGGAAAAAATTAAACTCCGTATAAAAAATGTCTCAACAGCAGTGTGAATTCATGGTTCAGAGAATGCGACACTCATAAACTGTTAATTATCGATCAGTTGGTTAAAATAAAACTATATCGAACCTTAAAGTGGGAGGCTAATAAACATATTTCTAATAGCTATAATTACAGTGATGTCACAAACCACACCGTAAAATAAGAATATTATCTGCATAAATAAGTGTAAATGTTTGGATATGTTTTATGTATAGCATTGTATTAGGTACGTTATTATTTATGTGTAAATTGTTTGTAAATTATTACTATTATTTTAGATCAGTTGGAATTGTAATTTTTGAAACAATGTTTATAATTAATGAGCTATTTTTACTTTAATTAAACTATTTTAATTCGAAACCATGATATTTTGATACAGTTTCAAAGAGTAAAATCCTAACTTTTTATCTCTACTAACAGATAACAAAGTGTCACTTTTCGTAAATTATTTTTTCCCTCGGGAAAAAGTGAGTACTATTTTTAACACCAAATTTCCCTCAATAATTTTCTAATTCTATTGTAATATGATTTTTCAATATTAAATCGTCATTTATTTCGTCACAGAAAAGAATAGTGTATTATACACGTATTATCCGCACCGCGTCGGGAGACAACACACCTCAAGCTAAAATCTAGTACTTTTATTTTTAGAAGTAATAGGAATAGGTTTTATTACCAAGTGAATTTAATTTTGAAGGTCTAGTGGAACCCACTTTCCCTAAAAAACACGGTAACTTGTTGCCTTTTGAATTGAAAAATTTGAAAACCAATTTTATTTAAAATCCTTTTCAACTGAACACGTAAAACAAGTAGATACAAAAACCAATAATTTTGCGTTTCTGAACTCTAGTGGTATTTCTCCCAGTATGTTCTACTTTATTCCTAACGAAGTTATTAAATGACAAACAAATGTCAACATTATTATTTGCAAGTTAAAAAATAAAGTGCAAGCATAATTTGTAAAATAATTGTTTCTTATTTATCTAACACCGACCAAACCAAACTGTTTTAACAAATAACGCTTCGCATGTATTTTAGTAAATTATTAAAAAAAACATTGTCATTAAAATCCAAGATATGTATCATCAATGGTATTATTCATAAATGAAAAATTCGTCACTTTTAATTACTAGTTAATACGTTTACTAAATATTTGAAAACGTTGCAACATTGTATTGACAAAAGTAAATTTTACGGATTGTATGTTGCGCCATTTTTACAACGGTGGAATAAATTGAACTATTCTATTTCAAGAATCGTACACATTATAACTTAGCGCTTCAGTACAGGTGAAAAAAGTAAACAAAAACGCAACCCAACATGCATATGTGAATTGCATCCGTGATACAAGCAAATACAAGCGGTTGACTATCTTTACCAATATTTCAATCAACGGTACATCTTACACCAATTTCACTTTCAGGCTTTCGACATAGTTGACCACGACCTAGAACGTAAACATAGGTAGTTATATGTCCCATGAAGTACTAGTTACTTCTGGTGTGCTACAGGAAACACTCCTCGGGCCCTTGTTGTTTAACTCCAAACAATATAGTTGACTGATAAGTTATCGTGAAGCCAACTGCACTTCTTATTGATAGTAATTAATATCATTTGTAAGTAAATAACAACATCGTCTGGATTAATAATTCCTGCAGCTATGCTGCCAGCCGGATTAATAATTCCTGCAGATAGCTGCCAGCCGGAAACGGCTATAAAGAACACAATACTATAATTATAGTCAACCCTACTATGCAGCTCACGTATGAGTAGGGAAGTGATGATAGTAAACGAAATAATAATGAAGTCGGTTATGATCCCGCCCTTATTGCAAGACAAACAACAACACCCTTACACATTAAAACATAATTATTCTTTATTAGTACAAGAAACTCTAAATAATTTGTCAGCATCAAATAAACAATTAACAATTTTAATAATAATAATCAATCCAGCATTTATTTTCGTACAAGACGTTGTAAATTATAGAGAAATGATACAAATTCTAACCGCAGTATCATAATCTGAACAATACAAGACCAAAAACCTAACTGATAACGTAGTTGAAATAAAGAAAACATCCCTGACACTTTACAGGCAACTAATAAAGTATATGAACGAGCATAAAGTTATATACCATTCCTATGAAATAAATCAAAATAGACCCTACAAGGTAGTTTTGAAATATGTCCATTATTTCACTCTAAATCTAAAGATAATATCAGCTCTTAATAACCTAGGACACAAAGTACGCAATATCATCAATACCTCAACAAAGAGATCTGTAACATTAGATCTCTAGAAAACCTGGTTATCAGTTTTAATAATAATATCTGTAATACCACTTTAGATATTTTAATGAAATTAGGCTTTTACTATGTATCAAGATTTTTTAATGCACCACATTTTTTTTATTTCTACCAGTGGCGTTTGTACAGATTTTGACCTGCCTATTTTGACCGATATTGATCTAAAAATAAAAACTATTCTTAAAATCCTCATCTCTAAGTAAATTTGATCCTCTAATTTTTCCAATCCGATGCACTGTTTTCGCTTAAAAAAATAAAAACCGTTCATCTGTATGATCATAACAATATCGTTAATATGACAATATTGCCATGCAGAGAAATAGATTTTATTTTGTTAGGTAAAAACCGTCCGTCTGATTAAAAAGAACCTAGGGATCAAATTTAATTACAAATGATTGAGGATTTCAAAAACATTTTTTATTTTAAGAAAATGATTGGCGTACCATCAATGTCTGCCAAAATAGGCAGTCAAATTCCGTACGAATGCCACTGGTGAAAATAAAAAAAATGTTGTATATTGAAAAATGTCTCTTCATACATAGTACATCTATACATGGTGGTGCTTTTGAAAACGGGTCATAGGTTAATGGGTTTGGTATCAAAATGGAGCTAAAATTAACTGTTGCTATTAGGAGTCAGCTGAATTTCACGTTGTTTTTAAGAATTTGTCAATAAAAATAAAAGTAAGTTTTGATAATGAAAGAAAAATAGTATTAATCTTCCTAAATAATCAACAAGTTTTGACAATACTGCTGAAAGGAAAGTCATTAATAAGCAAATAAAAAGCTTGATTTCCAAAGAACTGCTTTGAATGATATTAGAACTAAATTAAATAGGAAGGTTACAATAAATAAACCTCAAAAATTACCCTACTTTTTTAAGGTTAGATTTATTAATCAACATTTCATGTGAACTTAAACATCATTCAATTTTACACTAAAACTCGATACCAGTGGTGAGAGCAGATTAAGAGGATTTGTCTATGATTTCTGTGCAAATTAGACTGTGTTCGTGATTACCCCACACACTATCCTTAATTACCCCAACGACTACAAGGTAATCCGGGACACCCAGATTTTCTATTTGTTGTTATAATTTGATTTTATTTTGAGATTTATGCACGTTGACTATGAGAACTTAAAATTGATTAATTTATATAAACTTAAAGCAATAAATAGTAATTCTTTCATAACTTGTTTTCGATTTATTTGAGTTCTCCCTTAAGTGTTCGCAATCCCCCCCTTTCGCCCCCTACGTCTAAATGTAAGTAAATGGTCCGTTCTAACCTACACAAGAATACATAATTCGCGGCTTTATAACTATTCTATAGATAACCTGACTCTAAAACGTGTGTGCAGTATTAAAGACCTTGGGATTAATTTTGACAGCAACTTACTATTTATAGTTCACCTTAACCATATCTTGTTAAGAGCTAACGTAACCTTTGGTTTTATTCATAGAAATTGCAAATAGTTTACAAACATTCACTGTGTGAAAATGTTGTTTTATACGTTTGCCGATAGTGGAATACAGATCACTAATTTGTATCATATTTATAAAACCCATATCAATAGCCTAGAATCATTACAAAAAAGATTCTTAAAATATTGCGATATAATATTCGAAATTCTTTCTTCTTTTATACTGGGTGCGCCATCTAGACAGGACCTATTGAAATGTTTAATATCCCCCCATTCTTTAGCCGATTTTGACAAGTCAGCCAGATTCTGTAACGTCAGTCAAATGCCAATTTAGACATGGATCGACTCACAGCAAAAAATCAGGCCGAGATTGTAGCGCTGTACATCGAAAGCAACCGTTCAATTGTGAAAACTGTGCGTACCTATCGTAAGAAATATGGGAGACATACAGCACCTTCCGCCAAGACAATTCGTACTTTGGTGAAAAATTTCCTTGAACACGGGTCTGTACCTACTAGCAAACCAAAGACTATTAAACAACTAAAAGCTAATATCAAAGCGGAAATTGCTGCTATTACGAAATGTTGTCAAATACAATGCAAAATGCCCAAAAAAGGGCTGCTTTTTGTATTTCTAATGAAGGCGGTAATTTGATCGATATTGTATTCTGAGTGAATTGTCAATAAATGCCATTCTATACCCTAATTAAATCTTGTTTATTTTCCAAAATCGACTGAAAAATGGCGGAGTTATTAAACCATTCAATAGGTCTTGTCTAGATGGCACACCCGTTACAACAGAACAAACGTTTTAATGAGCAGCCCTATTAACATCATATGTAGTAATTTTAACGTGCTATGTGCCAACTGTTACATTAAGACAAATAATTTACTGGAAAAAACCATTGTGAGAATTCATAATTCTATTACAACTTTGTCTTATGTTCTCTTTTAATATGTGTATATATTGTACTTATTATTCTAGTTTGGGTACAACCCGTTTGAAATAAATGTCGATTATTATTATTATCTACTATTTCAATTTATTTTATATAAATACTACTGATTTCGATTAGATTTCTTTAAAAACAACTAATATTGTTGACAGCTGACCACATTTATTTGATCAATAGTAAACCAATAAAAAATAGAATAATCTTAAATTTACATAAAAAAACTACTCATTTTTTTGCATTCAGAAAATAATGTAGATAAAGATAGACCTTACACATAAATAACGAATTTGCAATGACGCTTTTATTGCAAATAAAATAAATAAATACCGAACTAGAATACGTTATAACAATTCTATGCCAAAGCAAACTATAAAATTAATGATGCACGAGCGTCATTATACTACATTTAACAAAGTCAAAAGTTAAAGACAGGTTGTAGAACAAATTCAGGGAATGTCTTATCAAAAACTTTGCCTATCATGCAACGATTCGGGAGATGAAAACTAGCTAAATTCATAAAACATATGACGGCAACAAAGGTTAACAGTATTGTAACAAATGGCCTAAGTGGGTACTTTGAAATGATATAGTACCGGTGGGCGATTTCAGCTATAAAACGATGCTGAAAGATTTAGTATTAAACTTTAATGCTATACTCGATCATTTAAAATATGTCTGTGATTCATAGTTAAAAATATGTACCAAGTAATTGTTAGTAAACTTTTATATCGCGGGAACAAATTAAAAACAAATAATACCGGAGATAATATTGAACAGAACCGTTGGTCTTTAAATTACATTTCAGTGTTAACAGTTTTTTTGTAAATATAAGAAAAAAGCAAAAAATAATATTTTAAAAATAAATCTATTTAATTTATGAATGGAATATAATAAAAACATAAAAATTATGCAGTACCTTTGGACGCTATCCAAATGTTGGATATTTTGCTTTGATTTCGGTGATTACGCTTGCGTTCCCGTCAAAATACCCATAAATTATACCTATCTGTTTTTTGCAAATATTATTTGCTAAACAATACACAATGAGACTGTGAAAACTAAACAGAGTTAATAACTTGAGAGATAAATATTTTTGAAAAGAAAACCCAAATTAAACGAAACCAAATATTAAAAATAGCAGCAGTTTTAGAATGTCGACGAAGTTGCTTAATGTGAATGCATTTTCGTACGTGGTCGTTAACACGGTCGACACACTTATTATTTGTAACTTATTTAACATAGATTGTATGTTCAAATTTAATGGTGCGTATACATCAGCGAGCTTCGCGGCAAACGCGCGGCGTGTTTGTCGCTCGTTAGTTTATTTATTTCAACGAACTTCAAACACAGAAAAATAAACTATACAAAAACTCCCAGAATTTTTTGTCATTTAATGAAACTCGCGCATCCCTCTGCGCGCATTAGTAATATGGCCGATATAACCTCTTTGTTTTTACGACGTATCAAATTTGTTTATTAGTTATTCTATAAGACAGTTCTTTTTTTAACTATTCACTGCCTAAACTAAATTTATAAGAACGTGACTTTAATTATTATAAACAAAATGTGTGTCTTACGACATCTCGTGTAAAAGCATTGATACGTATGATTAGTATAAACTAAGAAATTAACTGTTGGCATTTTTCTTAGTTTAATTATTATGTACGCAAGTACATTTGTAACCCTCAAGCAAGCAAACGCTATGTGTTATTTGGAAGTACCCGCAAGATTGTGTAAAACAATTACAACTTCTTTAAAACTACGAATTCAGGTAATGTATTTATATACAGTCGGGTCCGTTTATAACGAGTACAGCTTATAACGAGCGTTCGGTTTTAACGAGTCATTATAAGTGTTACGGCAAAACGTTCATTAGACTTAATACAATTTGAATTCGGATACAACGAGCTTGGATATAACGAGCACTTTTTTTAGTACGAACAAATTTTCTCTTCCAACCTGTTCCATTGCTTTGAATAATGAGCAAGTTTTGGTAGATATTTTTCGCGGCAATTATAACGAGGAGTCGACACATTCTTAAATTATGAACTAAGTTTATTACGTGCGCCTGACGACCAAACTTGTCGTAACTCGTCTATTCGTTGCAACATAATTTTATTTCTATATCGTTCCTAAGCAATTACAATCGTGCAAAACAAGGCGCACGTCAGTTTTTGTTAAATTGTACTGATGTCTTTATAATCATTCCGAAAAATATAAATTCTCTTACATTAAACCAAAAAATTAAAATCAACAATGGAACATCGAAGCATCGAAAGTACCAGTTAACAACTTCGACTGTTTCCACAATTTAGAAAAATCGAAACAAAACTAAAGAAACAGTAAATTCCAACATTTCCAAATTAAAACAAATTCGAAAACCAGTTAACAAGGGAGTTGATCAAACATTGCTGCAGTGGTTTCAGCAAAAAAGAAATTAGAATGTGCCCATAAGTGGACAAATACTACAGGAAAAAGCAGAGAAAGTTATTGTCTCTCAGGAATGAAATATCTTCCTGTTCAAAAAACTGGACCGACCGCTTTAAAAAAAGGTATCACATTTTATCTAGCAAAATCCATGGAGAAGGGACAAGTGTTTCTACTCAAACAACGGTTTAATAACGTATGGCCCACTATAGGAAGAAGTCTTTCCGATAACAATATTTTCAACGAAACTGGTCTCTTTTATAAAATGGTTCCAAATCAAACATTAGAAAAGTGTCATAGAAGCAAAATTAGCAAAGAAAGAATTACTTGTCATCGGAAAATTACAAATACCCATCGCAAAGTATTGCCTGTAAATTACATTTCCAATAAAAAGGCTTGGGTAACATCAGAAATTTTTGAAAAATAAATAAGAGACTGGGACCAACATCTACTGAAACAAAAAAGAAAAATACTATTGATAATGACAAATTTCCAACTCACCCTACAATTGAAAATCTGAAGGCCATAAAGTTAGTATTTCTGCCACGTGATACAACAGTAGCTCTACAACCCATGGATCAAGGTATCATCGCTTGTCACAAACAACATTATAAAAAATGTTTTTTTGTCGGATGATCTTGTTTCGATGAAGCTGAAGATTTTAAGTTTTCTTTATTGGATGGTGGACAATAAATACATATCCCAAAAAACTATTGTTATAAAGATGCTGGATTTTATCCTTCCTTAGATTTTACCTTTGGCCCAGTGGATATTAAAACTTAAGAACTCAGAAACTGTAGAAGAAGAGGGTTTTGTCAGTTTGATTGATTGGGCTATTAAAAATAATCTTGTAAAATGGTTTCTAGCCTCCGACATCCTTAGTGATTTTCAAAAAGTTGCTTGGCAACTTGCGAATACCCATCAGATATTGAAACTGTAGCAGCAATTAGAGAAACACAGTTTAATGAAGAGCTTGAATCAGAAGAAGAGGAAGAACCAGAAAACGCCTTTGAACCACCAACAAGTCAACAAGTATTTATAGCAATATACCAACTTATTAAGAGTTCAATAGTTTCCAGAACGACGTGAAGCTTAAGTTTGATGTTATTCAAAGGATTGAAAATTCTCTGTTGACAAAAAGTCCAACTCAAAAAATTATTACTTACCACTATTTTAAATGAACACATATTATACATAATAAACATAGATTTCATGTGTATTTCAATATATTAAAAATAAGTTCTTGGTTCATACTATGTTCAATGAATAGTTACAAATAATACAACTTTCAGTTATAATTTATTGTAATTAATAGTGTTACATTTGCTTGTTATAATATTTATAACAAGCACAGTCGTTGTCACCGACCCTGGTAAAAATCGTATATAGCGAGGGTTTGCATATAGCGGGCATACTTGTTTGGCACCAGCGCGCTCACTATAATCGGACCCGACTGTATTTAACTAGCTGTTCCGACGCGCTTCACTAAGCCAAATAAAAAAATTGTTACCAGTTATCTGTTAGATCTGTTAGGTATTCTGAATTTTTGACTTTATTTTTTTTAATAAGAAGTAAGAAAATACGTAAAAAAAAAATAAAATCAAAATAGTTACAATTCATTGTGTGACTTTCATTCATCTGATTTTAATCTATTTCCTCCCAAAGAGAAGCGAAAAAGTATCACTGATTTTCAAGAAATCGTATCTCCGAAAGTATGCGTCTGATCGCAATTTATTTTTTTGTTGAAAAGGTACATCTTTTGGCTACCTTTACTCTATACATTTCAACCTCCTCAAAAACATGCACACCCTGTCAAAAAACGGCTAAAAAGAAGTGGTAAATTTCGCGGTTTATCGCGATTTCCGCGGAAACCCGAGGGCACTTGCGAAGATCAAACGTTTGTGACCTATTCTGGATCGACCTGAAGAAGTGTGTAAAATTTAATTCCAATCGGACTAACGGTTTAGGAGAAGTTCTAGGACAAACAAACATACAAATAAACACATACACAATCATTTGTACATACCGGGTTCTCATTTTTCAATTACACATTATATGTTCTATGTGTAATTATGAAAGAAAAAATGTCAAAGCATTGTTCATATCCTAGGTAAATTGATAAAAAAAATAATTAAAATTTTAAAAAATCAATATATAAAAGTCAATATTACAATCATTTTAAGTCAACTTGTTTTTTACTATTGAGTTTTTATTAATTAATTACTAGTAAAATACATAATGAACAGATATAATAATGAAGAAAAAGTGACAATGCTAATGTGGTACCAACAAAATCGTAGCTTGAGAAACGTTCGGGACATGTTTTCAGTCTATACCTTGTGCGAATGCCGTTCTCAATATTTTTAACAAATTTAAAAGAGATCGTTGTGTTATAACTGGTCATAAAAAAAGAAGCAAAACCAACCATATTCTAACCTCTGTTATGTTGAGGAACGGCCTACAGGATCACTTTTAGATTTGGCTAAACATTTTGAAATTTCGTATAGCTCGGTATACAGAACCCTAAAAGAATTTAAGTATAAACCCTATAAAATTTCAAAACATCAACAACTTACTGAGGCCGATAAAATAAAGCGTACCGATTTTTGTGTGAAAGAATTCGTTGAATGAAAATGAAGAAATGTTAAGTAAAATAATATTTACTGATAAAGCTACCTTTACTATCAATGGGAAGGTCAACTCTTAAAATTTCCGGTTTGTACTAATCCTTTATTTTTCCATAAAAATGTCCCTTTTATTATTCCAGATACTGGTCCTGTACCAATCCTCATATCCAAAACTTAACTCAAACACAGTAGCCCCAAAAGCTTGGCTAGGATGCGTAAATAACTCTCTTATTGGCCCATTTTTTATCGATGGAAATTTAACAACTGTAAAGTTTTTTTGTTTATTGCAAGAGTACATAATTCCAGCAATGAAAGGCTTAATATTATTGAACCCTTGTAGCAAATGGATAGTGCTCCGGCACATTCGACGAAAATAATAAGAAACTTTTTAAACGACACTGGATTGGAAGATTTGGTCCTATTTTGTAGCCACCCCGATCAGCAGACTTGGCTCTTATTGATTTTATGGGGTAATCTAAAAAGCAAAGTTTATAATAATGCACTAATTCAAAACTTAGACGAATTAAAAGATCGTATACGCACTGCATGTAATGAAATAAATCCACAATTTGTTCAAAATTCTTTACGTTGCTTTCAAGACCGCTTAACTTATTGTCTCGAAAGGCAAGGTAAACATTTTGAGTATTTATTAGGTCATTAAAACAATGAATATTTATTAAATATTAAAAAATTCATTGATAAAATGTTAATTTACTAACCTTGTTTTCATTAGTTATTTGTTTGCTTTAATAAATTATTGTTTGTTAGTGATTTGTGTTAATAATTTATAAAGAAATTAGTTCTGGATAAAAAAAAACAAATAATTCTAACCCAACTTGTGCAGATTTGTGCAAGTATAACGTGGTGGTATAACTGGTTGCCTATATCGCACCAATAATTTGATTTTAGGGTAAATGTGTAACTAAGAAAGAAGAACCCGGTATACATAGATTGCATTCTTATAGGCAACACATTGTCATTGATTATACAAATACAACCCCCAACACCTAAACCGACCTAAACTTTCTTCTCAATCTCAGCCGCTAAAGATGAGAATACTATTCAGGAAAGAAAACATCTACTCTTAGATAACAATGAAACGACATAAAATGTGTATTTTAAATTGTTCGTAGGTGTTTGATCACTAATTATTAAAAATCAACGTATGACGTATTATCTTAATTTTTAATAAGATGGTCGGTGGAGTTTTGTTTTGTCGAAAATACGAGTCAAATACGGAGTCAATCTTTTTGTGGTATTGGCCTGAGTGACGCATGTGATTATTTGATCTACTACGATGTAGAGTGAATTTTGATATGCATTAGATAGTACCAAAGACCATTTGACCTGTACGATTGATAGTTTAATATCATTGGTATTGGTAATAACAGAAATACATCATCTCCCCCGGAATGTAGAACGTCACATAGATACAAGCAGTAGATTCTATATACGTGTTAGTGTTTCCTTCAGACAACCAATAGATAGCGTTAAGCGTTGGCTTTCCGGTTTTGTCATTGATTGAATATCGTGAAATAATGTTACCACACGACGGAACAACGCAATAATTTAAAAATAAAGTTTTTAAGTTTTATACAGGGTTTCCCATATTAGACTATACAATTTAAAAGTCGAATAAAAACTTTCAATCAAAGTAAATTAACTTTTAATCGACTAATATGTAGCTTATTCTGTGGGATTTATGACTAAAGTAGATAACAATTCCCGCAACAATTCTGGAGCTGAAGGAGCAGATTCGAAATGAAATTGCAGGAATAAATGGAGATTTGCTTCGCCGAGTGATGATACATTTTGAACTTAGAATTCAAAAATGTATTGAAGTCAAAGGAGGGCATTTGGAAGACATGATCTTTAAAACTTGAATTGTTATTTACTTTAGTCATAAATCCCACAGAATAAGCTACATATCAGTTCCGATTAAAAAGTTAATTTACTTTGATTAGAAAGTTTTTTGTTTGAATTAATCTTTAATGTAACACGAATCGCCACCTATCGGCAACTTCGGGAAGTTCATATGCAAATATGGAATCATCTGGGCGTTATACATTTCGGGCGAGATGATGTATTTCTGGTAATATATTGTGATTTTGTGTCTCGAAAGTAATGAGACGTAGGTGCTTCTATGGCACAATGGCCCATACGCCTCAAGCCTGCTTGACTTTCAGAAAGGTTTACGGGCCCCTACATGCCACTTGAGCGACTAGAATAGGTGTTGTTCCATTTCTTTAACGTGTTGGTTGTCAATAGATAACTGGGTGACTAGGGGAGCCTCCATTCATTTTAAGTGGCACTAGCTAGTTGTCGAAGAGATCCGTTAAAGATAATCTATTTGAGAGATAGGGGATACCCAGTATGTACATATGCAAATTCATTTGACCACGGTAGAGGCCATAGTAGCCGCGGTGAGTTAATTTATTAGGCTTTGGTTAAGTAACGGATCAGTAAAAGTTTTTATTGTTACATGCTACACAAGCACATACCTATGAATTAAAATTCAGGTACCTAACTAAAGTTATCTCTCCTTGTTAATTAATTTCACAATAATCTAAATCTGAACAATTTAATAATTTTTTCACAACAAAATAGACAACTAATGAAAACTACACACTTGGTAATCTTATTTATGTGCTTGTTTACATTTTAGAATAAAATAAACACTTTTTGTTATTTTTGTCGTCTATTGAAATTCATTGAAAAAGAAAGAAAGTGCCCCTTAAAGAAATCGTATACTCCGTACAAAATGTGTACAGCCGTTCGATTCATATTGTGAATACACATATATGTGCGCAGAAGAATGTGCAAACACACAATATGATTTCTTCATGAATATCCTCCAGAAAAACGATTTGGTTATTTTCTCCGAATCAACAGTCAGTTCTGGTTGCGTAGTTGCATTGAACTGCATTACTGTATTAATAAAAAATCGGCAAAGAAGTTAATGCTACAGGAATTACCTTTTAAAAAGAAAAGTGTATTCCCCTAAAAAAATCCGGCCGGAAGATTAAGAGACTTGAACTTTGTTTGAAATTTTTTGACCTGTCGCATCTTCTGTGATTGGACGGAAACTGCCACAAATGTTGAAGTATTCGTCAAGGTCTAGCCTGTTCAGGTCAAACTTTGAAAAAATCAAGCTCGTTTAAGATAAGAAATGGCATGGATTTGAAGTTTCATGAAATGAAATTAGTGGTTATTAAAAAAATTGACTTAAAAATTCTTCTTCTTCATATTTCGAAAGAGGATATGAATTTCCGCACTGTTATTACGACTCAATACAGGTGGGTATTAATATTTTGTTAATAAGACTGTGTTTATTTGTTAAATCATAATAGTTACCTACTTTTGATAATATTGAAGCCATACAATTTTTTTTTTCTATTTTGGCATATTTTTTGAAATTTCGTATTATAGAGGACCGCACTACTCATCACTAAAATTGCATACTTCTCCTAGCGTGACATACCTACTTTAACTGACTTTTAATGCGCGTTTGAGGTTCGTTAAAATAAATAAACAAACGCCGCACAGCGCGCTAATGTATACGAACCTTTGCACAATTTGCTACAATATTATGTTTACTTTTTTGGGCCCCGAAAAAACTGATATTAGCTTGCAATTGGGTTTTCCAGTCATGCTTCAGATACATCATCCGAAATTTCAAAAAGTACACTAACCTTAAACGCTTGTTTATATTTTTATTGTTTTCATGTTTTTACGGCTCGTCCCACGAAAAGCCAACTCATTCTTTCTGCTACCTTGAAATTTGCAGTAATCAATTTGCCGGTTGTTTGAATAATATTTTCTTTTTATGTTTTCTATTTACAATTCTCCAAAAGAATATTTTATACATGTTTGGTATTTTGAATTGTATTTACAATTACAGATACCTGTGTTGTTTGAAAGTTATTAACTTGACATGCCATTACAGGTTTCTGTTGTGATTTTGATTTTTCGATCGCTTCGTTTTCTTCTCAGACTAAATATAAGTATCTATAGACAAGTCATGTGCACCTTCGTTTTGAAGATGCCATGATTGAAAAAAATGTGCAACGACGGAACTATCACTGTCACGTGACGCGTGAAAAAATGAAAACTTCCTCAATTCAGGTTAAATTCACGCTCCGGTCTGTCACTGTTAACCTAAAATAGATGTCAACTGTCACTGCTAACCTATAAAATACATGGCATATCTTCCACTTCCATTTACAAATTTCTACTCGTTACGTGATATTTTAGTGTCGTCCTTCAATGCTCCCATTCTAGCATGTTTCCAATGCACCATTCATGTTTTTCAATAATTTATTTTTCAAGTAGCCACACAAGAAAAAATTAGAGGATCTCGGCTTACGATTCTATCATAAAAAATCTTTGTGTCATATTTAAGATTGTCTGAGTACTGTGTATATGGTAGCTCCATCTTGTTGAATTTCATCGCCACAGTCTTTTGAAAATGGTGGAAAGGTTTCATTTTGATGCCCCACTGCGTTCAAAATTACAGAAAAACACATAAATATTGGTACAGAAACTTAAGTCCATATGTCTCCCATACAAATGTTGAGAAACCATTAACAGTATTGAACACGTACGGGATAGTCAGGACATAGTTACTGCATCGCTTGCTGAGGATAAGGATACAAAGGTATACCTTTCACCACATGGTGTGGTGAGTCATCATAGAGAGTTCCAATTGTTGCAATTGCCTACGTAAAGGTGTGTTTAGAGTTTTTTTTGTGGATTAGCAAACATTGTCAACGACTTCTAGTGTTGTCTTTGTCTACCCTATTTATTCTCGCAAAAAAATTTAATGCACCTTGTATCGCTCTGATGAAAACTAATTATGTCAACAAAATATTCGGAAATTTAACTTAATATTCTTCAACGTCAATATGGCAATTGTGGATAGAAAAAGTAGCAAACAGGATGTAAAGAACAACGAAGTTTAGGTTGAAAGAAATTTTTTAAAATACTTAAGGTTAATAAGAATTTCGATGCTGAATTTAAAAAAAAGTTTGTTTTGACATATCATTTATGTCTTTAAAATATTAGTTGCTAATATCGCATCAAAAAAGAGCAATAATTTTACAAACAGTACAAAAGATCATTTAGTACGATAGCAATAGAAGTGGAAATATCGCGTGGGACGGTAAGTGAAGTAACAAACTAAAAAGTGCAAAGCAACCAATAGTCGGACAATAATTTGGGAAAAAAAGACAATCATGATGATAAAGAATCACCCCTCTCAAGTACGGCAATCCGAAGATCTAAATCTGTATAAAATATGTCCTCTTACTGTCTCTCAATTCTTCAATTCTTCAGTTCATGACGGTTTTGTACAAAAATTTGGCGCTAAACTTTCAGCTTGACAAGTAATTTTCTAACATACCAAGTAAAACGAGGTATTTCATTTATTTATACAAAATTTATACACACTCATCTAGTTCTGACACTGGCCTGATAAAGGTTCAACATATAAAGCGAAACGTAGCCTTAGACAAGAACTGAGAGTTTCATTTTGAGCCTTACTTTTAACTAAAAAGGTGCAAACGTGCCCTCGCCATCTGGATATTTACGTTACTAAAATTTTTAATGTAAACAAGACTCCCCTTCAGAAATTTTTTTAATTAAACAAAAATGTATATGTTATTAAATAGTCTAATACTATACGTAAAAAGAGATGGTATCTAAAGTTTTTTTTATTTGGCGGGTATAAGCATGTTTGCACTGCCGTGTCCGAATGAGTTTATTGTCAGTTTTTCAGTAAGTTCGGTTTGCGTGGTTCAAACAATCAACCGCACTATGTCCCGTTTTTAATTTTATTTATTTTCCTGAATTTAAAGAGAACGCAACTTCTCTCCGTTAGTTTTCCACTGACAACGCAAACATTTCGAAAAAGAATTCGTACTCCAAGTAAGTTTTCTTTAGTTGTCAAAAATAATTCATCTGTCAAAGTCACAATTAATTGTGTGTAAAACCGAAAACTTTAAGAGTGCTTGACAGCTGTAAATAACATGAATGTTGAATAGAGGTGTAAGGTTTATTGTTAGCACGGTGTTCAAACAATTGTGTTCATTTCCCTATCCCGTGTAGGGTGTTGTGAGTGCAATGACGCGTTTCTTTGGCGGAGTGTGGCAAAGTGTCACGAGACCAGCTGCCCTTATTGACTGCTTCTGTCGCAACTCCTGAAACTCAACGAAGAACGTACGATCGAGCTGATCCCCCCCCCCCCAGAAAGCATACTTTCCGGTCCTGGAACACTCAATAACCCCCAGTGCATAATTTCCGACCAAAGTACACACAATGTTATGTCAATCGTATGTAATAAATCAATAACATTATTTTTTTTTAAAACAGTCAATTATGGTAGTATTTCTCGAATACGTTACATTCATTGCAAAATGACCAATGACTTATCTCAAAATATGTGCAGTCAATTTAGTACTTTGATTTTGTATTGAATTACTTCAGACAAGGTTAAGATATCGTTTACTTAACAAATCGTAAACGCGATGTGATTCTTTCAAAAGTCACCCAGGTAGAACAAAACGTTTTTGGAACATAATGGACGTTTTCGTTAAGGAATATATTTGACCCGCGTGGAACGTTTTTCTTTGGATGTTTCAAATGATGCTTATAGAACGTCCGCATAAAACGTAAGGTTGAGAACGTTCCATAGTAATTCATATTGACGTTTTTTTTAAACGTTTTAAATAAGTTACAGTTTTTTTGAAGGTTTATATTTGGAGTTTTTGGGACGTTAAAACATGTTTTTGTTATACAATTTTAAATGTTCTATGTATGGAACCGATTCAGTGATATTGTAGCTACTGCTTTTATATGACAAATAGATAAACAATTAATTGCTCGAGAGGGTGGAAAGATTTTTAACATCATATTTATTTTGATAATAGCACTTTTTAGAGTATCTAATTAGTCTACGATACTTTACTTACAAAATTATTAATATAACTGTATAATTTTTTACGTTTCTGTATGGACAAAAAATTGTCCTGCAAGATTCGATCATAATATATAGGGTCATATTTGAGAAAAATTGACTATCGTAACTTTGGCATACGAATATAATTCTGACTATTTAGTTCATTCATAGGTAACAAAAAGTAAAAAACCGCAAACACCGAACTGAATCATCTAGTATATTCTTAATGCTTTCGGTCATTCTATAGCACTGACGCATTTAAAATTTTGAAAATAATAGTGATTACACAGGGTGTTTCATTAATCAGTACAGAAAATGAAACAGGAGATTCCTTGCAAAATTTAAAGGGGGTTTAACATAAAAAAATTTCCTTAAAGCCTCCCCTGAAGAGTTAGACAATCTGTAGCAATGCAAGAAAATGGTGCCCATTTTGAACACTCTCGGAAATAATATTGTTAATTTAAATTAAAAATGATAGTTAATAATAATATTGTTATTTATGTCAAACTTGCATACGCAACTTATTAATTAAAAATTCTGCAAGTTCGCTTAATTTATTTTTTGGTGAAAAAGTATTGAGTTTACGTGAAATTTTTAAGAGCCAAAAAAGTTTTTAATTGAATTAGCCCTCCAAAATCTGAATTTTAAAATTGAAAAAAAATTAGTTAAAAAGTTCTGGTAAAAAACTCTAAGGGGTAGTAAGACTCACCCTTGCAGAGAACAAGGGTGAATAAAATTATGAAATTATGGAGGCTTCTTGGTAGTAGTATTTGAATGTTTAGATTTCTTTTTTTATTTCAAGTCATTTCAGAAAAAAATCGATTAATGTGAATTTTTACACATCTTTAAGGGGCTGTAACTCTTCAGGGGAGGCTTTAAGGAAATTGTTTTTTATGTTAAACCCCCCTTTAAATTTTGCAAGGAATCTCCAGTTTCATTTTCTGTACTGATTAATGAAACACCCTGTATAACTCATTGTTTTATGATCCAATAGAATTCTTTAATTTTTCATGGTCACGATGTATAAATAAGCGAATAACCGTTTTGGTGTTTCGTCTCCTCCATAAATGTAATATTTCCTCGGAAACATTTGTTTTTATAAACATCAAATAAAACACAAAATAAAATCATACCTGTTGCGTTTTGCCGGAAAAAGAAATTTTCTAATAACATTGTGCTTTATTTCGTTATATAATCGTAACGAATACCACTCGAGCATCAAAAATAATCGTTATACTTGCCTCCTCACTCACACTTCACTCTCGTGGTGTTTTGCAAAATACTCTCATTACTCGGCAAGTATAATCGATTATTTTCGACGCTCTTGTAATACTATAACTGAAAATACCACTCACATTTGATCGATCAACAAAATTCATTAATTTTGTCATACTGAACCATAGGAAATTTTCACGTGTTAAAATTTCTACTAAAAATTATCGCCAAAAATTTGCAAAAGTTCGTGGAATTTTCATGCCGAATACAACTCAATGTTGTAATGTTTTTCTCCTCAAATCTCTCGCATTGTTTCGACAACAATTTCGTGTTTGAGATCGAAAATTTCCAGCAATTTCATACCAACTCTTTGTATTACTTATGATAATTGATGACACCATAGTAATTTCCAGTTTGAAAATAGTTTGAAAGTAAAGCTGTTAAACCTCTGTCAACTTATTAAATACTTACGTCTAAAACCACTCTCTCGTCACAATATAAAATGTATAAAAAACATTTCATCTTCATCTCTTTATGTAACCAATGACGAAACCCATGATTTTTTGCAATGAATGTGATAATTGCGAAAACATGGTAGTGAGGTCTCGCAATCTCACATAATTACAAAACCATATTTTATTATGGGTTAAATATATGATTTGAAAATTAATAATGTGTTTTCGCCGTCGTAACATGGTTCTCAAGAGAGAAAATCTATGAGTTTATGCTTTATAGATTTGTGATAGAACTGATGCCAGTTAAGAAACAATAAGTTTCTATACAAACTTATCTACAGAATTCGCCTTTTTGATTATGGTGTTTTATAAGAGTGTAGCATTAGAAGATAATTCTACAACCCAATAGGATGATATCTTTCAAGTAGAGAGTCTATAGTGGTAGGCAAAACTAGCGATAGAAAGAAATGTATGTTTGATTTTATGGAATGTATAGTGTGGGTTCCTCAGGGTTTTGGTGTTAGGACCACTATCATTTCTTATTTCAATAAATAATTATCTAACAATAGTAGCTTTAGATCTTTGGCGATCTAAAATAGAGAAAAAAAATTGCAAGATGAAAATAACTTGAGGTAAGTAAGTCAACAAAATTACTGGGTGTAATAAGTGAAGAATATCGATATCGGATTATTGCTTGTGTTGAAGCACAACAGTCGGAGTTGAATAAAATCCATACGAAAATGTGTTGTGCAAAAAAACAAACGTTAATCCAATAACGGAATTCTGCCATAATTTCAACTTTAAATACGATCCATACATACATACAAAATATACACAGTTTCTTATCTATTTCTATACATGCTTTAATTTATTTAGTTTTAAGCTGTTTACTGCATCCAAACAAATAAACACAGACAGCAATCAACATAACTGCTCACTCATTTTATTTTTATTTACATTACATTACGAAAACAATCTGCTGACTTGTAATTAGTTCGTACAGAAATGTGAAAAAATAGTGTTTTAAATTTTCATTTTTGAAACCGTCGCGTACAATACCTCTAAAATGTGGGGTAAAAATAAAATATTGATTCAAACAAATTTATAATCTATGCATAGAAGTTGGCTAAAAATAATGTTCAGCAAATCACATCAGACTATATCTCAAAATTCTCAGAAACTTTCTCGTGCACCATAAATCTAATTAGAACAAAAAACAGTTCTTTATAAATAACAACGTCAAATTAATCACGAAAAACTAATTATTTAAATAAACTGTAGCATTCTGATTAATGCAACGGCGAGCGTAAAAGCTTTTCCAAATAATCAACGTAAATACGTGAATTGAACAAGTTTATAATTAAATTTTTAACTATAAGTCAATTGAAATAAAACAAAATAAATTCATTCGAAACGCAGACAATGAAAAATTCGATTAAGTGTATTTTAATTTTAGTTTGATGATACTGAACAGAAAAGTTAAGGCTCATCCATAAAAATTAGCGTCAACAAAACAATTGTAAACAAATGAAGTCAAATTAGGACTTTTAATGAAACCTTTAGATCTAACCTATTTCTGAAGCACCTAATTTGCTTTTTTTGTAGTACCTTTATCGCTATTTAGAAGCACATTGTCTACAAATAGCTTAATTGAATTAACAACGCGCGTGGTTGGAAAGTATTTGGGTAAAAAAGGGACAACGTTTAATACGGTGAGACTACGTAACTGTACCCCAAAGTACACGGAATTATACAATTTTGATTGTTTGTATTAATATTAGATGCACAGAATAAAGGACGAATACCTTTTTTATCCCCGTTTGTTAATTGCGTTTCGTGCAGAACTCCACATCACTCCAATACGAATAAATGTGACTAACGTGTCTATTCTGTAAATGTACACTCATGAAATTTAAAACTTGGACACCACAATTTCTGTAAACAAAAGTTTGCACATTGTGAAGCGGGCTTAAGGGTATCATTTACAATTCTAACAGCAGGTAGTCTCAGCAGGGGTTATCTTATAGAAGGACTGTAGAATGAATCATTACACTAAGCACGTTTTAGAAAATAGGTAATTTACGTTGCTTACTTAATTTTTTCTTTAAAGAATATATTTGAAGGTATCGCTAATTAAACACCATAGCTCGATTAATTATCGAATCAAAATTTTGTTTAGGAAATGTTTACAAAATAAAATTAGAAATAATTTTGATTTAAAAACGTCTACAAGCAATAACTTTTAAATTAAATCAAAAACTAAACATGGTTATTTGGGTTGACTGATTATTACTTATTTTTAAATAAATCTAACCTACTAATTATTGTAAGTTATTAAAAAAATCATTAAACTCTCTATTCATAATATTTAGTCCTTACAAAATGTATATTTTATGACGTTTCATTTTTTCTGTAGTTAATATAAAAAGTGAAAATAAAAACTAAGGCAATTCTTATTGTCAACGTATATATTTAGTTTTTGACAAGAATTTATTACATAATTATAATTAAGATACCAAGTTATAGTTTAAAATTAAATGAAAACTTTTTTTTTAAATAAAGGTATTACTATATAAATAAATATAAGAAATCAATAATGGGTGTGACCTCCATTATTATTGATACATTCTTGGAGGCGTCTGCTCATTGACGCTATCAAGGTATCAATATAATTAATATTAATCGTTTCCCATGCGGTATCAATGGCTGCAATTAGTGCATTACGGTTTACTGGTATAAAATTTGGCCCTTGTTGTCTTCGGATAACAGCAAGTATTCGAGCCCAAACATTTTCGATAATGTTAAAATCTGGGCTTTTTGCTGGCCAGGGTAACAGCTCCAAGTTATTTGCTTGTATCCAGTTGCGCACAACCTGCGAAGTATAGGGTCATCATATCCCGATAGTTAATTATCGAATGTTCCAAGAAAATATGTGTAAATAGTAAATGGAATCTACTAACGTAACGTTAAGTCGTTAATTATAGTTACATAACTCTCCTTTCATAAGATATAGTTCATATTAATATGCTTATTGTAAAGCTTCGTACACACCTGAACAACAAACCGAGGAACAAACAGAACAACGAACCGAACGGCAATCGGAACATTAATTTGGACGGTGCTACGTACGAATTTTAGAACAGATTCGCAAGTCCTGATTGTTCCACGGTTTGCGGCGTTCCCGCAACTTGTCGGTTTTTTCTCCGACATCAAAGAAAATGCGCGCGAATGCGTTTGCAGGTTTGGACGAATCTAAACAAAACGGCGAACAAACTTATGCGGGAGAATTAAATTATTTATTTTTTGTCCTCCCTTTTGTGGGTTTGTTGTGTTTTAGGTAATATTATGGAGTTGACAGAAGAACAATGTTTTAAATTAATCAGTGTTTAAGAATGCAAGAAAAAAATGATGTCCCTATTAGCATCATTTGGGCGGGAAATTTCCAAAATAAAAAAAAGCGAAGTAAATTATAAATTTTTACTCTTCTTTGTGCGTAAAAATTTGGTTGGCACTATCTTCTTGCCGTATAACTGCACAAAAAAGATTTAAGGAGATGGGAATAAAGAAGTATAATGCTGCTGCAAAAGAAGTTCTCAGTGACGAAAATATGAGACGTCGTCTGGAATTTGCAAGGCGATATGTAAACGAACCTTTGGAATTTTGGAATCGAGTGATTTTTAGCGACGAAAAAAACGTTCAATAGCCGCAACGATGGACCACTAAAAGTTTTTAGAATGGAAGAAACTCGTTACGAAAATAATCACATATGTCCTAAAAAACGAAGTGGTTATTTTTCTGTGAATGTGTGGGGTTGGGTTAGCGCGCAGGGTCCAGGAGTTTGTTGGGCTATCAATGGACGTCTTGATTCTGCTGCGTATTTAGATATTTTGAAAACTATTATGAAACCTTCAGTCGAAGTGTTTTATCCAGACGAAGATTATATTTTCCAACAAGTAAGTATTCTTATTTCACTATACTTTCTCCAAAAAATAGTTCGGGATCTGTTAAATTAACATTTTCATAATGTATTTTTGTTGTTAAAGGACAACGCCCCTATTCATACTTCGCGGGTTGTGCGCAATTGGATACGAGAAAATAACTTGGAGCTGTTACCCTGGCCAGCAAAAGCCCAGATTTTAACATTATCGAAAATGTTTGGGCTCGAATACTTGCTGTTATCCGAAGACAACAAGGGCCAAATTTTATACCAGTAAACCGTAATGCACTAATTGCAGCCATTGATACCGCATGGGAAACGATTAATATTAATTATATTGATACCTTGATAGCGTCAATGAGCAGACGCCTCCAAGAATGTATCAATAATAATGGAGGTCACACCCATTATTGATTTCTTATATTTATTTATATAGTAATACCTTTATTTAAAAAAAAGTTTTCATTTAATTTTAAACTATAACTTGGTATCTTAATTATAATTATGTAATAAATTCTTGTCAAAAAACTAAATATATACGTTGACAATAAGAATTGCCTTAGTTTTTATTTTCACTTTTATATTAACTACAGAAAAAAATGAAACGTCATAAAATATACATTTTGTAAGGACTAAATATTATGAATAGAGAGTTTAATGATTTTTTTAATAACTTACAATAATTAGTAGGTTAGATTTATTTAAAAATAAGTAATAATCAGTCAACCCAAATAACCATGTTTAGTTTTTGATTTAATTTAAAAGTTATTGCTTGTAGACGTTTTTAAATCAAAATTATTTCTAATTTTATTTTGTAAACATTTCCTAAACAAAATTTTGATTCGATAATTAATCGAGCTATGGTGTTTAATTAGCGATACCTTCAAATATATTCTTTAAAGAAAAAATTAAGTAAGCAACGTAAATTACCTATTTTCTAAAACGTGCTTAGTGTAATGATTCATTCTACAGTCCTTCTATAAGATAACCCCTGCTGAGACTACCTGCTGTTAGAATTGTAAATGATACCCTTAAGCCCGCTTCACAATGTGCAAACTTTTGTTTACAGAAATTGTGGTGTCCAAGTTTTAAATTTCATGAGTGTTCGTTCGTGAACGATTGTCGGTAAATTCCTATTTTGTAACGTTTGTCGTTATTTCAAACGAACAAGCTTGAATTTTAGGATGGATAGTACATATTTTCGTACCCTACTGTCATCTATAATCTACCTTTTGCGTTTTGAAAGTTTTATAGGATTTTAGTAAAACAGAGACAAATGATTTATGGTGGCAGCTCAACAGAAAGGCGGAGCTGCGCTGAAACCACCCAATAACCATATACAAATTTTATAAGAAATGGAAAACAACGCAGTTTTTCCTCACAAATGAATACAATCTTGATTCCCGGGGAATTTGATATTTAAAAAAAAATCTGGGAATACTTAACTAAAAAAATAAATAGTGTAAATAGAGTAGGAGGTCTTTGCAAACCAGTTGTCCATAAGAAAACACTTAGTTGAGGTTGATAAAATTGAAATAATTTATTTAAATGATTTAAAAGGCCCTGAAATAATATTATTATTATATGTTTAGTTTGGATAAAATTTGCTGTAAAAGGGGTCGATCAATGGAATAAATTTCATATCAAACTCACAAACAAATTCCAAACGTTCACAAGCGATTGCTAAATGACTCTCGTTCACCAACGATCCAATACTATTGAGTTTACCGTTCATAAACCATAAGTAAAATTTACAGAATAGGTATTCTCGAAATAACCGTTTAGTAAACGAGATTCTTTACGAACGATATCGTTAAGTCTTACAGTATAGACCCATAAGTCTCGAAAAAGAGAAAACGGAAAATTGGGTTATAGCAAAAAACTACTTTAAATAAAAATTATAGAAAATAAAATGTCCAACAACTCTCATTTCAAAACTTTTTGTGTATAATTAATATTCTTGAAAATAGTGTAAAAAAAGTTAGTGACTCGTAATTGTCATCTACACAGAAATCATTTGCGAGATCAAAAACAGTTTAAAAAGTTAATAATTAAATTACAAGCAACTTTTATTTGACAAAAAAATGTGTAAAATGAATATTTTGAAAGTATTCCAAAAATCGGATAATCTGTGCAGGTTAAAAGACCTTTGGGTCTACGTATTATGCCTAAAATCTAATTACTTCTGCGGTACATATTAAGCTTTATAAAAATCGAAATAGTGGTTTTTAAATATTAGGTTTACATTCGAACGGCCGGTCGCCCACCTTCCAGACAAAAAAATTTGTTGCTTCAGTAGAAGGTGTTGCATAACTCCCCATGTTATTATAAAATTTAAAGTGCAAAATTCTTAAGCTAAATTACGATACATTAAACTTGAAAAAATTGATTAATTAACTTTGAATGTAGGAAAGTCAATAATCAGCAATATTTTTTCCCCAGTAACAATGAGAATCAAGTACCTGCCCTCTACTATACAAAAATAGAGGAGTAACTTTTGTTCGAAACTGCTTGTGACACTTCATTTTTATGTGTAGCACTCACAGGAAGTACACTCATGAAATTTAAAACTTGGACACCACAATTTCTGTAAACAAAAGTTTGCACATTGTGACGCGGGCTTAAGGGTATCATTTACAATTCTAACAGCAGGTAGTCTCAGCAGGGGTTATCTTATAGAAGGACTGTAGAATGAATCATTACACTAAGCACGTTTTAGAAAATAGGTAATTTACGTTGCTTACTTAATTTTTTCTTTAAAGAATATATTTAAAGGTATCGCTAATTAAACACCATAGCTCGATTAATTATCGAATCAAAATTTTGTTTAGGAAATGTTTATAAAAAAATTAGAAATAATTTTAATTTAAAAAACGTCTACAAGCAATAACTTTTAAATTAAATCAAAAAACTAAACATGGTTATTTGGGTTGACTGATTATTACTTATTTTTAAATAAATTTAACCTACTAATTATTGTAAGTTATTTAAAAAAAATCATTAAACTCTACGGTGCTTTTTGGTATATCTAACATACGTGAAATTTCACGCACGCTACGGCCCGCCGCTAATTCCGAAACAATCCGCACTTTCAAATTAGGACCGAGATGAGGTGGCATTTTCATAACACTTGAAATTTTAAATTAAAATAGAATTTACATTTCTTACTTTATTTATTGGTTCACACTACCCCTTCTCAGACAGTAGGTAATTGTTTATTTATTACATAATTCTAATGACCAATGTAACAACCTTTAGAGCAATATGACTCAAAGGAAGTAAATTAAACAAGCAAGGATATTCTATTGTTATTGAAACTTATTCATAAAGTAAAACTCATTTCCTTATAATGCTATGGATAGGATTTTCTTTTAAGTATTAAGATTACAATAGAGGACTTATAAACTTTCGAAAATATCTAATTATAAATATATATAAATGTAATTTAGAAATGTATCGTTACATTAATGATTTGCGTGAATACGAAGAATGGCTGCTAAGAATTAAAAAGTGCGCTGTAAATAATAAATCGAGCCGAAAAAACATGAAAATGTTTTTAAATAAGTTGTTGCAAGTTCCAAATGAGTAAAAGAACTAAAGAAAGAAACTATACAATAACGATAATTTAGCAACCAACGCTGCTTTGCAAAAAAGACGTCAAAGACGTCTACCTGACCAACACTATTTTGCATGTTACCGTATTTAACCAAAATTTATTTTGGTTCCAAATTCTTTCATTATGTTCGTGTAAAATGTGTTGAAATGAACATGTATCAATGTCGGAATGTTTAAACATCGGCGTGTGCAAATATCGACTTAGTTAAATGTCAGTGTTTATATGTCTATGTAAGATACTAAGAAGACAGCTCCTACTACACTTTTTGGTTTATACCCGATTTTAAGGATATCTTAGGGTTGAGAAACGTACCGACCTTTTTACAGGTATAATCATGTATGAGTGAGTTTTAAGTAAGGAACGCCTCACTTATCTCGGAAACGGCTTTCACGATTTTTATAGATTTTAGTGTGCAAAAGTCCTGTGATACGGCCGATATTCTGGTGGAATTTACATTGCTGTCAGATCTGTTCTTTTTCCTGTAATAATAATAAACTTTGTTTTTCAAATAGATCACAAACTTACATAAACTTTGTTATTTTAAATTAATTACTCTGTATAATTTTTTTTTTTTTAATTATCTCCTCTACATGTAAATGTCGCTATAACTCCAAAAGTATGTCATTTAGAATTTGAAAATTCCCAAATCTTGAATTGGGCCTTCTTATAGGAGATGGATCAGGGATGTAGTAACTAATACTCCATGTGCTTATTGTGCCGACGTTTCGGTCAGGGGAGTCTGACCTTTATCAAGGCTGTTATTTATTAAAACAAAAACGGAATAAATTAGACAAGATAATACACAGGTTTAAAGTATTAATACATAATTACTGAACTTGCAAAAAAAACGAATAAGATCACAAATGTACTACTAGATTAGATGCAATTACAATTTAGCAATAAATACTACACGTTTTAGTTATAATGGAACTTAAATTAATTGTTAAATGTACTTACCAGTAAAGAATAGGAGCTAACAAGTTACTTTTTAACATCAGTCGTATTTGAAGCCAGATTATGAATAAAGACATAAATAATAGTCACAAATAATTAAAATAGTACTAATAAATAATATATAACAAACTAACTTTAGGACAACAACTATATAAACGTACATAAAATTTTAACAATGCCATTACAGATAAGATGTAAAACGTCACGTCGAAAATTTTCTGGGGGTCAATAGTGAATGCAGATAACACCAGCAAAATATCTAAACAAAATTACCATAGAAGGAATTGTTTTATTTGTATTATTAGTAGTAGTTAGTTGACTAGATTAGTAATAGTTATAGTATAAATGGTGGTGGGTATAATTAGTTTATAAACATGTTAGTTTAGATTAGTATTAATGTTATGGTGGTGGGAGTAATTAGCAATTAAGTTATTGTAAATATTACTTAGGTTACTTGTGTCATTTTTAAAGTTAACATTATTGTCCCTGTATACGTTGATGTAAATCATCTCAGAAATCAAACGTTTCTTAAAATTGGGTTCCATATCTAAGATAATAGGTGAATCAAATTTGAATTCATGTCCTTCTTCCTTGCAATGTAATGATAATCCTGTGTCCTCACTTTTATTTTTGCAATTATATTTGTGATTATTAATCCTATTTTTTAATTTTTGTTTAGTTTGTCCAACATATACCTTGTCACACATCTCGCATGTTAATTTATAAGTTAACCCTGATTTATCTAGATTATGTGTTTTATCTTTTAATTTAGAATATATTGAGTTATAAATAGTATTGTTGTTATACAAAACTATCTTCAACTCATCCTTGTTTAGTAATTTTATTAAGCTGTTAGATAAACCAGGTATATTAATTAATTGAACAAAACGTTTATCATTAATGTTAAGGTTGGACATGTTATTAATTAGTGAATCCTGGTTATTATTGGGTCTGTTATGATTTAAAATTAACTGACTCAATTTTTTGGATAATTATTACGTAATAAAATAGTTAGTAAGCGTTCTTTGTTATGTTCTAGGAAAATAGGACTACATAATTTATTAATCTTCAGGAGTATGCTTTTAATGATGTTAATTTTTTGCTTGTGTGGATGTTTTGAATGATAATTTAAAATTCTATTAGAGGACATCGGCTTAATGTACCAATTCGTTAAGATGGGAGCTTGGTACCCATTGTTAATCAGCATTACATCCAAGAACGGAATTTGACCGTTGTTTTCTAGTTCATAAGTAAAATTTAGATATTGGTCATACTCATTAAAAATGTCTAACGTTTTAGAAACGTTTGTTTTGGAATACATGTGATGATATCATCAACATACACATATATAAAAATAGGGTCGACATCAAGTTTTTCTTTCACATATGTTAAAAGATCATGCATAACCAAGGCTGACAAAATAGGTGATGCTGGGTTGCCCATGGCGGTTCCAAAATCTGTCTGTACTGGCATTTATTATATACGAAGTAACTGGATTCAAATAAGAATTCAATTATGTATAAAAATTCTTTCAGATCTAAAGTAGTAAAACTACGTAGATGGATCCAATATTTTTAATCAGTTTGGCTACCAATTCTTTACTTATGTTTGTAAATAATGAAGTAACGTCAAAAGAAATCAAAGTAAAGCCACTAGGTATGGTTATGTTTTTAATTTTATCTATTAATTCGTATGAATTTTTTATGTTAAAAATAAACAAATCAGTAATGTTATTGATTATCGTAGTGATGTATTTTGATAGTTCATATGTTGGAGATCCAATACATGAAACTATAGGTCTGATTGGGTAATGTTTTTTATGTATTTTTATTAACCCATAAAATTTTGGTGGATTACTTGTATATGTAATTAGTTTTTAAGTGTTTGTTGGTCAATATGTCCTTTGTCATATAAATTTTTGCTAATAATATTGTTTTTACGTTGGTATATCGAGGTGAAATCTTTGTTTACTTTAACATAAATTTTTTCATCATTTAATAATGTATTAATCTTCTTATCATAATCAATTTTGGTAATAACCGTAGTGGCGTTACCTTTGTCCGACTTATTCACTAATAATTCTTTATTACTGCCAAAGAATTTTTTGTTTTATAAATTAAATTATTAAAAACTTATCCACTATAGGGACTTTTTCCTGCTATTATTAATTGTGTTTACATAGTTGGTAATCTTGTTCACTACCCGACCTCTAGTAATTTCTTGATCATTAACAGGATGAAAATTAATAATATGTTCGACGTCTTTAATCACAGTAACAAGAGGAAAATTATTTTTATTATAATTATACGTGAATTTAGGGGTGAGTGCAAGACACTGTGTAACATATTTAGGTAACTGTACATTAGTGAGATTGTACACACAATTCTTCTCACAGATTTCGACGAATTGGTGTTGTCGAGTTATTAAATTATTTATTTTTTTATCTAGTTTACTTTTATTTGTTTGGAATCTCTTTTTTATTTTATTTTTAATAGATTTATCAAAAATACGCGCATCATTAAAATCAAGTGAGTTATTAATTGTGTGTTTTATAGTGTTGACATTATTTTTTGGTTATGAAATCGCCAATACGAGATCTCTAATTCTAGTTTTAACAATTTATTTTGGAATTTAGATATCAGTCTGTCAAGTTTAATATTGAAGGGTGTATTACTTGCTTGTATTAAGTACGTACATTTAAAAACTGTTGAATATGTGCGGGAATAACATTATTGACTTTACATTTTTGTAGAAAATAGATTCGGCTGTCAAGATTGACTATTTTGAGTTGATCTTTTTCAAACCTGTGCATTCTGGTGATTAATCGTTGGTCATATCGATGTAATCTGGACCTCCATGATGTTAACGATGTTGAAGCCATATTTATTGAAGGTAATAATTATTCAATTACGAAAACTCCTGTTGTATCTTAAAATTTGAATATTCCCAAATCTTGAATTGGGCCTTCTTATAGGAGATGGATCAGGGATGTAGTAACTAATACTCCATGTGCTTATTGTGCCGACGTTTCGGTCAGGGGAGTCTGACCTTTATCAAGGCTGTTATTTATTAAAACAAAAAACGGAATAAATTAGACAAGATAATGTAGTGTCAATAATGTTATTCCCGCACATATTCAACAGTTTTTTAAATGTACGTACTTAATACAAGCAAGTAATACACCCTTCAATATTAAACTTGACAGACTGATATCTAAATTCCAAAATAAATTGTTAAAACTAGAATTAGAGATCTCGTATTGGCGATTTCATAACCAAAAAAATAATGTCAACACTATAAAACACACAATTAATAACTCACTTGATTTTAATGATGCGCGTATTTTTGATAAATCTATTAAAAATAAAATAAAAAGAGATTCCAAACAAATAAAAGTAAACTAGATAAAAAAATAAATAATTTAATAACTCGACAACACCAATTCGTCGAAATCTGTGAGAAGAATTGTGTGTACAATCTCACTAATGTACAGTTACCTAAATATGTTACACGGTGTCTTGCACTCACCCCTAAATTCACGTATAATTATAATAAAAATAATTTTCCTCTTGTTACTGTGATTAAAGACGTCGAACATATTATTAATTTTCATCCTGTTAATGATCAAGAAATTACTAGAGGTCGGGTAGTGAACAAGATTACCAACTATGTAAACACAATTAATAATAGCAGGAAAAAAGTCCCTATAGTGGATAAGTTTTTTAATAATTTAATTTATAAAACAAAAAAATTCTTTGGCAGTAATAAAGAATTATTAGTGAATAAGTCGGACAAAGGTAACGCCACTACGGTTATTACCAAAATTGATTATGATAAGAAGATTAATACATTATTAAATGATGAAAAAATTTATGTTAAAGTAAACAAAGATTTCACCTCGATATACCAACGTAAAAACAATATTATTAGCAAAAATTTATATGACAAAGGACATATTGACCAACAAACACTTAAAAAACTAATTACATATACAAGTAATCCACCAAAATTTTATGGGTTAATAAAAATACAAAAAAACATTACCCAATCAGACCTATAGTTTCATGTATTGGATCTCCAACATATGAACTATCAAAATACATCACTACGATAATCAATAACATTACTGATTTGTTTATTTTAACATAAAAAATTCATACGAATTAATAGATAAAATTAAAAACATAACCATACCTAGTGGCTTTACTTTGATTTCTTTTGACGTTACTTCATTATTTACAAACATAAGTAAAGAATTGGTAGCCAAACTGATTAAAAATATTGGATCCATCTACGTAGTTTTACTACTTTAGATCTGAAAGAATTTTTATACATAATTGAATTCTTATTTGAATCCAGTTACTTCGTATATAATAAATGCCAGTACAGACAGATTTTTGGAACCGCCATGGGCAACCCAGCATCACCTATTTTGTCAGCCTTGGTTATGCATGATCTTTTAACATATGTGAAAGAAAACTTGATGTCGACCCTATTTTTATATATGTGTATGTTGATGATATCATCACATGTATTCCAAAACAAACGTTTCTAAAACGTTAGACATTTTTAATGAGTATGACCAATATCTAAATTTTACTTATGAACTAGAAAACAACGGTCAAATTCCGTTCTTGGATGTAATGCTGATTAACAATGGGTACCAAGCTCCCATCTTAACGAATTGGTACATTAAGCCGATGTCCTCTAATAGAATTTTAAATTATCATTCAAAACATCCACACAAGCAAAAAAATTAACATCATTAAAAGCATACTCCTGAAGATTAATAAATTATGTAGTCCTATTTTCCTAGAACATAACAAAGAACGCTTACTAACTATTTTATTACGTAATAATTATCCAAAAAATTGAGTCAGTTAATTTTAAATCATAACAGACCCAATAATAACCAGGATTCACTAATTAATAACATGTCCAACCTTAACATTAATGATAAACGTTTTGTTCAATTAATTAATATACCTGGTTTATCTAACAGCTTAATAAAATTACTAAACAAGGATGAGTTGAAGATAGTTTTGTATAACAACAATACTATTTATAACTCAATATATTCTAAATTAAAAGATAAAACACATAATCTAGATAAATCAGGGTTAACTTATAAATTAACATGCGAGATGTGTGACAAGGTATATGTTGGACAAACTAAACAAAATTAAAAAATAGGATTAATAATCACAAATATAATTGCAAAAATAAAAGTGAGGACACAGGATTATCATTACATTGCAAGGAAGAAGGACATGAATTCAAATTTGATTCACCTATTATCTTAGATATGGAACCCAATTTTAAGAAACGTTTGATTTCTGAGATGATTTACATCAACGTATACAGGGACAATAATGTTAACTTTAAAAATGACACAAGTAACCTAAGTAATATTTACAATAACTTAATTGCTAATTACTCCCACCACCATAACATTAATACTAATCTAAACTAACATGTTTATAAACTAATTATACCCACCACCATTTATACTATAACTATTACTAATCTAGTCAACTAACTACTACTAATAATACAAATAAAACAATTCCTTCTATGGTAATTTTGTTTAGATATTTTGCTGGTGTTATCTGCATTCACTATTGACCCCCAGAAAATTTTCGACGTGACGTTTTACATCTTATCTGTAATGGCATTGTTAAAATTTTATGTACGTTTATATAGTTGTTGTCCTAAAGTTAGTTTGTTATATATTATTTATTAGTACTATTTTAATTATTTGTGACTATTATTTATGTCTTTATTCATAATCTGGCTTCAAATACGACTGATGTTAAAAAGTAACTTGTTAGCTCCTATTCTTTACTGGTAAGTACATTTAACAATTAATTTAAGTTCCATTATAACTAAAACGTGTAGTATTTATTGCTAAATTGTAATTGCATCTAACCTAGTAGTACATTTGTGATCTTATTCGTTTTTTTGTGCAAGTTCAGTAATTATGTATTAATACTTTAAACCTGTGTATTATCTTGTCTAATTTATTCCGTTTTTTGTTTTAATAAATAACAGCCTTGATAAAGGTCAGACTCCCCTGACCGAAACGTCGGCACAATAAGCACATGGAGTATTAGTTACTACATCCCTGATCCATCTCCTATAAGAAGGCCCAATTCAAGATTTGGGAATTTTCAAATTTTAAGATACAACAGGAGTTTTCGTAATTATGTCATTTAGGTATAGTATGAAAAGTAATCAGTGTTTCTGAAGGATTTCAAAGGGTAATCCATTTGAAATAACAAAGTTTATTACTATTTCGAAAAAAGGAAAAATCTGACAACAATGTAAATATAATTACTATTAAATAGGGCGTTTTATAAATCAATCACATCAAATTTACAATTATTTGTCAGTAGTTTTGCGGTTATCTAAACACCACGCGCTCGTCGTCCTCACATTCTGAGCTTCCAGCCAACATACCTGAGTGAGAGTGCAATTATCAAAAGTAATACCACGAGTCCTTCAAATTTTATCAATAAATTTTTTGTTTTCCACGAAAACTTTTTTATTTGGAAAAAACACGAAAACAAACCGATTGATCTTATTCGGTTTGTTTGAGTGTTTTCGCCTAAAAATAAAAAAGTTTAAGTGGCAAACACAAAATTTATCAATAAAATTTGAAGGACGAGTTATATTGAAAAGATTATTTTTTCATCAATTCAGATTTTGCTCGTATTAACAAAATATTAAATAATTGATGACACAATTAATATATTTCAAGAGAATCAAAATGTTCTAACAAGGTAAATAGAATAAACTTTTGACAGTTAAATGTAAACAACGTTTTATCAAGGACCATGCACTTTTATCTGTATAATACACGTTAATTGGTTAGAATTGTGCATTGCTATTGGTCAAAATGATAAAAACGTCATATTTTGACGTATGAAAAAAATAATCAATAATATAGTTTTTTTCTTACTCTGATAACACGCTAATGAATTGTAAAACCGTAGCAAACAGTATTACTAAAGTCTAAAGTGCAAAATTGGTTAAAAACGGATATACAAGGTGTTAATTAAGTATGTAAGCCAAACTTTAGGATGTTGTTCTTATCTCAAGTTTAACACAAAAAGTTTAAATAAGCAAAGTTCCTAAACGGTATTGTTTTAAGAAAAAATTTTAAAAACGTTTTTCTGAAATTTTAGACACTTTTCGACATATACAGAGGTTTAATGAAAAACAATATGGTTTTCTTTTTTTTTCATATTTGGTAAAAAATTTAGCAATTTAGCAATTAAAACCGCACAAAATTCATCCCTTGAGCTTTTTCCCAAAGATTGACCCTTTTCATGAAAATGAAAAATAAAAATATGCATAATCACTTATTACGGGAGACCGGGGCTGGTTAGCACCCGGGGTTGGTTGACAATTGCTCATATATTCCACGTCTAACGTAGGAGAACTCTGGTAGTTGCTTTGTAGCTAAACTCAGCCGAACCGCGCATGCCTATATGAATTTGTTAGATGAAGTGGTTCAGTCAAGATAGTGAGATTTTACATTTTCTCTGATAGATAGTAAATTTGGTAAGTTTTTAACTGTAGCATAGACATTAAGATTTGTTTTTTATCAGTGCATTCGTGTATGTGACAACCACTCAAACTTTACCTAAATTGCGTTGTGGGGTTATTTTTGATTAATGGATGCCTGGGGTTGGTTAGAGCAGTTACAACAGTGGAGGTTTACCACTAGTGCCAACCAACCCCAGGTATTACAATTCACGGTGGATGGTTAATTCTCAAATATTTTCAGTTACAGTGAGGCATCACAAAAGAAAATCTGAGGTCAGACTCCTAAAGATGTTCTCATGCAAGGAATATACGAGGTTGTCGATTTAAAGATCAAAACAACCAAAGAAGCCGTTAAAAAATAAGCATATATCTACAGTTGAAGAAGAATAACGTCTTACAGAATATTTAAAAAGGCGCCCGACATATATTATGAACCCGACCCCAAAAGAGGTCCAAAAATTTGTTTTTCAATATAGAAAAGCTGTCGATTTAAAAATGCCATCAAACTAGATAAAAAACCAAATAACTGGTGGGGACTGGTTTTCATCTTTTTTAAACAGACAGCCAAGTTTATTAATTAGAACACCTAAAGTCACTAGTCAAACCAGAGCATCCAGTTTCAACAAATCAAATGCTCATTTGCTTTATGATAATTTGACAACTGTATTAAATTGTCTTGAAATTAGAAGTTGTGATATATAGAATGTGGACGGAACAGGCATGACTACTATCCAACGAGCCGACAGAGTTGTTGTTAGAAGAGGACGAATTACGTCTACAGAAAGGAAATCGTTAATTACGCTTGCTGTAATTGTTTCTGCAGGACGATTACCTATTCCACCTTTTTTCGTTTTTCCAAGGGAACGCGTTATTCGTGATGCTCTTCAAGAAAGTCCGCTTTGCCCCTAACATGCACTTGTTTGAATATTCAGGCCGGTTTCCGTGTAGGTGGAATTCACTAATTTTTTCACCGAAAGAATTTTTACCAAGTTATGCAACTGATAATACCAATCCCTTAAAGGAAAATAACAATAGCCCAGTTCCTAATCTTACAACAAATGTCAATCGTCCTAGATGTGAGGCTTCAGCTACACAGTCTACTGAACAATTTGTTATTGCTGGTAGAGAATTTTTTGAATCATCACGTAATCAGATGGATGCTGGTTCGTTCTCTTAAACTAATTTAGAGGTTTAAAATAAAGACATCAGACCATTGCTTAAGGCACCAGTAAAATTAAATGCAACCAAGAAAGATAAGAAGACGAGAAGAACGGTGTTTTCAACAGACAGTAATTGTCTTCTATTTTTTTAACAGAAGCAATTAAACAAAAGAAACTCAAACAAGAGAAAAGAAAAGAGAGAAAAAGATAAAGTGAAGAAGACAACAGAAACAAAAATACAAGAGGCAACAAGACAACTGTTTTCAGAGGAAAAAACAGTGGAAAATGAATCATCTGAAGAAGAAGACGATGAAAGTTTTTGTCTTGTATGTTTGGAAAGCTTTTCTAAAAGTCGTCCAAGAAACAAATGGGTGCAGTGCACCAAATGCAATTAATGGAAACACGAAGCTTGTACCAATGCTTTTTACATTTCTGAAGATTGTGACTGTGATGATGATCTTCAGGTTAGAGTTTCAGAGTGTGTATTTGCCGATGATGTTATGATATGTGCCTCCAAAAAAAAAATCTACAAGAAAACTTTAGAATATGAGAAGAACAACTAGCGATACAAAGAATAAAAATAAATACGACTAAAACAAAACTAATTGTAGTAGGTAACTCAAATAAACAAGTAAACAGTCAGAAAAAATAGAACAATTTGACATCTTTAAATATCTTGGAGTCTTAATAGAAAACAATGGAAATATGGAATGTGAAATAACCGAGAGAATCAACAATGCTATAAAATTATTTCACAGCTTAAAAAATAGATGTTTAGGAAAAAAGGAAGTTAGCAAAAAGACACAAATGACGATATATAAAACAATCTTTAGGCCTGTTCTTACATATTTATGCAAGTGAGAACTGGATTTTAAACAACAGATTAAAAAGCAAAATACAAGCTATCGACATGAAATATTTGAGAAAAAATCCAAGGAATAACAAGAAAAGGCAAGATACAAAATGATATAGTACGGAAAGATTTAGCAATTGAGTCAATTTTAAGTTTTATAGAGAAACAACAACTAAAATGGTTGGGACATATGTGCAGAATGGATAATGGATGTCACGTGAAAAGCATATGGGAAGCAGGAGTTCAAAAAAAAAGAAAAGAGGAAGACCGAAGAAGACCTGGAATAAGCAAGTGACTGCAGTTCTAAAAAATAAAAGGAAAACATGGTTAGAAGCAAAAAGTGAAGCACAAAATAAGATGGCCTGTAGCAATTTTGTACCCATACATAAGCTTATACAATTAATAAGTAATTTGTAAATGTTGAATCTTATGAAAATGTAATTTAAGTTGTTACATCTTACACCTTAGGTTTGTTGATTATATACCGTGTGTCCCACGGAGAACGCAACATAGAACTTTTATTAAGGCAAAATATAGAATGGATCTACTAGTGCTTTGAAATTTTCAACCAATGCGACGTCGGTATGTGTCATTTTGATTGCTCTGAAGTTGCAGCAACCAACTTAAATTTGAATTATTAGCTCTACTTTGATAACTTTCTGCAATAATGAGTGTGTATACAACTGCTGAAAATTGTTAAATGGGTATGCAGTGGTGAAAGCTATAGAAAATGTTCAGCATTATTTGCTGCACTTTTTCAAGATCGACCGATTCCAAGTGCTAGTACAGTCATGCGAGTATTTCAAACCATTGAAAATACTGGCAGTGTTCACAAGCGGCCAAAGCTAGTGCAGCTTGACAGGCCTAACAACAACGACGACGAGATTGATGTACTAGCAACAGTTCAGCATAAGTGTTCGACAACTAAGTATATTGATATAACTGCATCTTAAATCAGCTTAATATTCTTTATAATGTACTTTTTGTTTATAACCTAAAATTAATTTACAAAAATAATTATGCGTAATTATATAAAAGAATTAGTTGTACTTACTTGAGAATGCGATCACATCAAAGCGAATAAACAATTAGAATTTTCACAAAAACAAAATAATAAATTTTAGGTTGAGAAATGTCAAAAGGAATATTATAGTTGTGGTAGACATGACAATCGTCACACACACAAACCGCTCTCTCTTTCTTACTTTAACTGACACTTACAACGCACGTCGTATCGCGACGGTGAAAAATATCATAGCACAAGTAGATCCGTTCTATATTTTGCCTTAATAAAAATCCTATGTTGCGTTCTCACTGGGACACACGGTATGTTTGGAAAGCTTTTCTCAAAGTCGTTCTAAAAAAAATAGGTGCAGTGCACCAAAGGCAATCAATGGGCACACGAAACTTGTACCAGTGCTTTTACATTTATGAAAATTGTGAGTCTGATGATCTTTAGTAGCTAAGTATGTTTAAGAAGGTATTATTTAGTGAGGTGTTTAAATACTTATTATTTTGTTTCGAAATTTCTGTGTGATATTCAAGTTACCGTTTTTAAGTAAAAGCCTAACTTAAAATGCATTATTTCAGTTGTTTAAGTTTTATTAATGAATAAAGTCTTATTTTCTAATAAATATGTTATTTTTTAAAAACCAAACCCAAGAACCGTGTTCTTCCCCGTAATCGGGGTTGATTGGCACAAAGATTCGTAGATGTTTATATGGTAGCAAAAATTGTATTTCACAATATTGAGACTTTATGTTTCAATTGAATAGTAGCTGAAAGTACAGATCAGTCACAATTTCTAAAAAATTTAAGGTATACTTTAAAAAAATAAACAGTAAAAAATGTGCAAACCAGAAAATTATTCTCTCATAGTTATAACTTTGCTTTTAATTCACGTTCCATCCAGTACCTTTTCAGATATCCCCATAGTCCTCTTACCTTGGACATTAAAAATTAAAAATAAAAACATAAAACATTAACCCTAGACAAAATTAAAATTGTACCTAGAAATGCACGTTATAAATGCAAAACACGCTATTAAACCGACAAACAGTGCACTCGATTAACATAACATGAATAATATTCAAAAGCTCCATCCTGGACGTTAACGAAAAGTCATTAAAAAGGAGACATTTAACGATTTAATCTTTCGGTGTCGAATAAAAACGCAACAACGAAAGGGAAAATGAATATATTGGACTTCGGTGTCAACCAACCTAAGTCCAACAAAGACAAAATTAATTACATAAAGGAAAATGAAGCAAACGCCGCCGTCTCGTAGCCAATCTTTTAATTAATTTGCCCCAGTTTTATTTTAATCGAGTGTAAATTACACAGTCGGTGTAATATTTTTCAGTGACCATCTAAAAAATGGATATTCCGCGAGTTGGGTTTATCTTTAGAACCATTTTCGATTTGTTTACGACTGTGTGTGCTTAAATAGATCCAACATCTGTATTTGATTAACGTGCATAATAAGCGTCAAATTTTGTTTGCCGAATACTTCGTTATCTATTAATCAATTAGACGATACCTTTTCAAAAGGAAATCAGCTAAATGCGTGAAGCGCTTTTAATAGATAACATTTTCCGCAATATGGTTCTCATTTTTTGTTGTATCTACTAGTGATTTCAACAAGTACACAATGAAATATTATGTCTGGTTAAGATAAAATAAATTTGACGTTAATTTTAAATACGTACATCGCAATATAAATACACAAACGTTCAAAATATCGAAGTAGAGTCGACACAAAGAAGTCTTTTGTAGTTGACGAGCACGAAAAGTCAAAAGGCTTTTGAACTCTAATATACAAAACAATTCATAAAAATTGACATTTACACATCAAATTTCGATAATTTTTATCGTAAGAGATGTTTTTTTACATAAATAAAAATACCCCATGATCCAACAGAAAATCAAATTACAGCTAATTAGTGAAAATGTAGTAAAAGATTTGAAATTAGTAGCTTTTTTGAGAGTGCAGTTTCAAGCAAATACGAAAACATACAAAAGACTATATTATTTCTGAAATTTAAAATACAAGAATAGCAGACTTACACGTAATTAAGATTTACAAACTTTGTCGCCAAATGTGTAAGTAGTTACATAAGTCAATTCTTCGATTATTATAGCCAACTATGTGTTGGCATAAATAACAATCTCTAATCGCATGCTGTTAGTTCGCAAAAGATTGAACAACAGCAAACAAACACCGAGAATCACTCGACAGCTGTTTCGTCCTTTTGGGACGATGAATGTGGACAAAAACTGCCATAGATGAAGGTAATGCAGTAGCACATCATGTTTCAATAAGGCATATCAGTTCTGAAACAAATATTTTCAAAAGTTCCAAAAATTTTACCTTATTAGATTCATTTACTTCAAGGTTTAGTGACCTACGAAAGAAGATAGTATTTTGTAGCATTTCTTCAAGTTATTTATGAAATGGCAAATTAACACTGCATCATGTGGTCAGTCGGTTTCACAATAATGGCATTGTAAATGGATACAATTGTCATTATATTTCGCATCAAAATCCTCACTGGATTCAACAAACAAATTTTGAAAACATTTGGGACATAAATGTTTGGTGTGGGATTACTGATGGTCATCTCATGGGTCAAGAATTTTTAAAAGTACATTATCTGAGGAGCACGGTATTTAGCATTTACAGAGATGAACTCTCCATTTTTTTTTTCATCAAAACCTAATCAATCTCGATGATATGACAATATCGTTTAAACATCTTTCTGAAACTGGGAACTAAAACTACCAACAACTTACATACTGTGTCCCAATCTAAAGAAAACAAATGTGCTTTCTTTTTCTTCATTATTTTGGAAATATTCCTGTTAATTTGCCTCTATTCTGTGGATGACGAGAACTAACTTTGGTCCCATTTTTGGGGTGTGGTCCTGGTGGTCTTTGTCCCATTGGTCTTTGTGTTTTACATATTTTGGCTAATCAGTCGTCATTCATCCTCTCTACATGGTCATTTCAGTTCTTTTTTTTTCGTTGTCCGCTTTACCACGTCTTGAATGTTGCAGCGTTCTCTTATCGATAGATTTGTTTGTCGGTCTCGAAGCGATATATTTAATATGATTGCAGTATTCTCATTTCTGCTGTTTGTAATTTTTGTTTTGTTCTCTTAATTTCTGATCTTGATTCATTTACATACGTGAAAACTTGGCGTACACTTGTCTTGTATATTTTTATCTTGCTTCCTATACTCATGTATTTGTTACTCCAAATAATTTGTTGCAGGCATCCTGGTATTTGCGTCGCTCTGAGTTTCTCCTTTTGAGCTTCCATGTTTCGTTCTCTGGAGCTAATGATTTATGTGCCTAGGTAGTTAAATTGCGCTATCATTGCTCTGTATACTTCGAGTTTGTAGTAAATCTGTGTTTTTTGTTTATACATATTTTTGCCGTAACGTTGAATTAATGGAGAAAATTCCAAATTATGTTCGTTGTTTGCTATTAATATGGCGTCATTCGCATAACATATCTATCCTTGTTTGGGCCTTATGCTCATTATAATTTTGTCCGTTATTAAGTTAAAAAGTAGGAAACTAAGTGCGTCATCTTGTCTAATTCCTACGCCAACTGGTATTAATTTGGTGAGACCTCTCGTTATTTGGATCTTAGTTGTATTGTCTGTGTTAATGTCTTGTATAAGATTGATTATTTTTTATGGTATATTTTCTTCATATAATATGTTCACGTCTTTTACCCTTATTCGGTTGAATGCTTTGGTTAAATTGATAAAGCATAATAGAGTTTATCTCGACGATAGCATGTTAGACGAATAATGAGAACGAAAAAACCAATTCAGTTGAAAACTTGTACCTTTATAGAAATGTACATAGTGTACTTACTAAAAATAATTTTATGGCGGAGCCACTTTCGGCCACTTCCGGGTATACCGGAAGTTAATACACCAACTATGTTATTTTTAATATAATGTCCCAATTTTATTTTATTTTTAGTTTCTGCATAAAATTTTACGTCTTCCACTACCAGGTTTGGCGTACCTATCTTTACCATTATTAAGAAAAAAATCATTTCAGGCGTTAGGAACGAAAATTTGAGTCTACTGAAAAATTAATATTTAATGAAACATAAAAAGCAGATAAGCAAAACTTGTACAGCAGTTAGACATGGTATTGGTCTATGTTTTCAGTATTTGACATTTTTGAAATTGTAGGGGAGGTCCGGGTGTAACGGTAGTTAAGAAAACTAAAATTTTCAAAGAGTAATTTTTTTAAATTTTAACTAGGTTTTTTTTTATATTCTCATTCAATGCATTATTTAATTACCTATCTGCTGATATACCATGTTCCTATACCTAAACAGAATAATTTTCGAGTTATCTGCTTTTTTTCTACTTTTCTTGGAGATAATGTAGTAAATCAATAGTGTGCTTTGAAATCTGTTTTAGTCAACTGATTGAAGGTATCATACGACATGCATCAAAACTTATTCCAAAGCACACTATTAATTTACTAGATAAAAGTAGAAAAAAGCCGATAACAGGAAAATCATTCAGTTTTGGTATAGGAACAAGATATATCAGCAGATAGGTTATTAAATTCTGCATCGAATGAAAATATAAAAAAATTCACTTGCAATTTAAAAAAATTGACTGCTTGACAATTTTAATTTTCTTAACTACCGTTACTCAAAAAGTCTAATGCTGAAAACATAGTCCAATACCATGTCTAACCGTTGTATAAGTTTCTCTTATCTGTCTTTTATGTTTCATGAAATATTAATTTTTCAGTAGACTCTAATTTTTGTTGCTGACGCCTGAAATTATTTTTTTTAATGATAAGAAATAAGTAGGCCAAACCTGCTAGTAGAAGAAATTTTATGCAAAAACCGAAAATAAAATAAAAATTGGGGCATTGTATTTAAAATAACAAAGTTGGTATCCACTTCTGGTATAACCATTTGTATAATTTTTCAACTGAATCGATTTTTTTGTTCTCATTATTCGTCTAACATGCTATCGTCAAGACATACCCTGTATACATTGTACTGTATAGATTTTCATTCAGTTGAGGGAGTATGAATATTGCATCTATAGTACTTCTGTTTCATCGAAAACCTTGTTGTTTTTCTGATATTTCGATTATATTCTGGAACTTATTTTTAATGGCGCTCGTCATAAGCTTGAGGATTAAGTTGAGTAATGCGGAAGTTCTGGTTGTCTTCCGCTTCCTTTTTTGAAAATCGGTATTGTGATACTTTATTTTCATTGTGTTTCTTTATTTATTATTTAAGCTCAACTACTTAATGAAGTAAGTTCATTTGGATACGATTTTAAAAAACCGATCTACATTTCATTAAAAAAAATATTTGCAAATAAGTCCTTTCATTTAACTGAAATTAAGATTTAAGTACAGTTTAAGTTTGTTATCTGTAAGCGTTATGTGTAAAGAACTAATTATAAAAACCTTTCCGTTGATTTCGAGTAGACACTACGTTGCATATTTAGTTTGGAGTCTAACAGGAACGTAAAAAATAAATTATCAGTGCAGGTTTGAAATGAACTTAAAGATTTTTTTTTGGACGGTTGCACTTAAAAGGTCAAAGGGAAGACTTTAAATGATTGGGGGGAGGGAGTGACCGACGGAGAGGTAGTTGGCAATTAAGACCCAAAAAGTTAAGATATAAAAATAATTATGGTCTGTCGATAGAAGTGAGAAGTTCATGATTATGAAGTAAACTAAATAATTTCAAAATTTTGCTATCGCTGTTGCTGCTTGTGTCGTTGCTTGCTTGTGTTGTTTATTGGTATTGTTGTGAACAATGTAATAACAAGTAAGGTAATCCAAAATTAAAGTGACTAACAACAGTAAATCGAAGAATAGAAAAGTTTATGTAATGCATGAATGAAAATGTTATCTTCGAGAAATTAAGAAGAATTAATTTACGTCTGCCGAGGTCATCAACTGCATATAGGTTAGCTTTACTAATTTTTTTGTATAATAAATTGTATTCGCACATTAAAACAATGTAAGTAGATTTTCTTATTAAAACTTGCAAGTATAAAATAAGTTTCATTAATTTTTTTTTAATTTTTGTGTATGTATTGTATGTAATAATAAAAATGTGTGCAATAGATAAATACATTTTTAATACCAAATTAATAATAATTTTGATTAAAAACGAATTCAAGATCTTGAGATTTGAAGTTTTGATTTGATGATTTGAAGTTTAATGAGTCTCATTGTTCAGTTAATTTTTTTGTATGAACATAATTACGATACATCGCAATATCTTCGACCGGCAGATAATGACGGATTTTCCAACATAATTTTATACCGTCTGCCTCTTTGCGTATTCAAAATAGGGTTCTGAGCATACTTGAAAAACGTATTTGTTAGCGGTACTGCATGATATGACTTTTGCAAATCACTCATGAAAGAAAATAGCTACTTTTAATAATTTTCTCGTATGCTCAAACCGTCTGTAAATAAATTGTCAGCGATTTTTGTTACATATTTTAATGTATGAACAACGGCAGATTGGATAAAGCAAACAAAAGCAGTAATTTTTCTTTCTTGAGCAATTTGCAAACGTCATATTACGTAGTACCGCCAACAAATTCGCTTTTTAAGTATACTCTGAATCATACTTTTAATATGCAAAGAGGCAGACGGTATAAAGTCATGGTGCAAAATCAGTCATTATCTGCCGGTCTATAATGTGTAGAATGAACATTTTGTATCTTGACAAAATGGAAGGCGCACTAAAGTATAATTTAAGTTTTTAAATTGTTTTTAATTTAATATTGAAGTAATTAAATAGTTTGTTGTTGTTAAAAATTAAAAGGTACAGTAATGATTTTTTATTTAATAATTGATTTTTACAATTAAACTATTTTCATAGTAACGTGTATTATTTTTAAACTATTTTTTCCGAAAATCCGTATTTTATTAGGTTAACTTAAACAGACATCACGTGATAAAGTTGTTTGATTTATATTAGAATTTTGTAGATGAACGAACAATTAAAATGTTTATTTTAAAGAAAATGTGTCCGAAATAAAGCATTATAAAAACTAAAAAGTTTTAACAAGCATAAATTAAATATTAATTTGCAACAATATTCCAATTTACACAAAATGAACAAAAAATCTATATTATCTTATACAGTGTGTCTATTTCACCATGTAGAAAACTTTTTCATTTTCGGTTTTTAAAAAAAAAATTAAAATGTAACTAATATCAAATATCATTTTTAGGTCGTATACATAGTTTGTCAAAAAATATGAATTTTGCTCAAGAGTAAAGTACCGTTATTTTTACAATACAGAAGAATGTTATAAACGTTAAAAACCAATAAAAACACATGGTTCCAACTTAAGTAGACCCACTGTAATTTTGCAAATGAGCTAAAAATTGAAATTAGATAACTTTTTCTAATAGTTTTTAAAAAATAACAAAACCTTTAGATTTTATTGGAAAATAAATTTAATATTGACAGATAATAGGTATCACGTGTATTATTGTTTCAATTTTCATCTTGATCTTGACTTTGTTGGTCACACTGTATACGACCTTTAATTTTGAAAAAATCGGATTTAGTTTAAGTGTATGTAGTTTGCTATGCAAAATATTACAGTTGAAACCATAGATTCTAAAGTAAAATCAGTTTAAAACGTGAAAAGTGTTATGGTCAGAGTCATATTAAAATAATAGTTATTTGTTTAACTAGGCAGAGATGTAACAGATTTACTGCCGCGGCTAGCATTTCATTGCCGAGGCAAAGCCGAGGCATTGAAACTAGCCAAGGCAGTAAATCTGATTCTCTGCCGTGTGAAGCATATCATTTTTCTCCGATTGTTTGTACAGGTGATGAAAAAAATCAAATTAAAATGAAAACTTTTTATAACGGATACAACTCGCAATTTTTAATATTTTTTCTAATTGTAATGTTATAGAGGTAATAATTAATTTGTATCTTTTAATTATTATTGTCGATTAGACCTTAAATTGTATACTGTTGGGAGTGGTGTGTCTGGTAGTGGTTATAAATAATCAAAGATAAAGCAAAATGGCTTTAATCAAAGACACATGACAAACATTAAAGTAGTATGCATAAACACACAAATATTCCTAGTCACTTGGACACAAATTGTAAGCAGCAGATTGATCCCCAGGAGATGCGTTCCTATTGTATAGCTTAGCGAGCTGTATTGATTGTAGGATGACTTTGATGGAGGTTCCCGACTCATATAAGCGCCCGTGAATGCAAGGTTGCTAGAGGTGTGTTACAATACATAATAATATCTACCGAATAATTTTCTTTATCAATTGATTGTCAATGAGATAGAGGTTAGTGGATTCCATGTGCTTGCTTAAATCACATTACCATTGACGTTGCTAAGTAAAGTCTGGGTTGTTATGTACTTTTTCTGAATTGTTTAGTTGAAAATCGCCATTTTGTATCTGTTTATCTTAAGATTAAATTGTTTGGAGAAGATATTAATCTGTGTTTAGAGATATTTTCTAAAATAATGGAAAGTGATGAAGAAATTTTAGCACCTCCCGAAATTGAAAAATTGGCAAAAAATGCAGAATATAATTTGTTGCCTACAAAATCCAGAAAATTGTATGAAATATGTTATAGAAAATTTATGGATTATCGCATTAACGAGAAAATCGATCATTTCCAGAAAACGTTTTACTTGCGTACTTTGCAGAGTTAGCCAAGAAACTGAAATCTTTGACTTTATGGTCTACATATTCTATGTTGAAGACTACATTGCATATTAACAATACTATAGATATATCTAAATATTTAAAACTGCAAGCCTTTTTAAAGCGTCAATCAGTTGGTTATCGTCCCAAAAAAATTTCGAGTACTGCAGAAATCACAAATTCAGAAATTTTTGTTGGAAGCCCCAGATAATATACAGGGTGTCTCAGATAAGGGTGGCAATATTTCAAGGGTACATAGAGAAACTCCAGATTAGAGATTTGAGATAATAAATCTATGTCCGGAAATGCGTTGCTTCCGATATACAGGGCCTTGAAAAATTCAAAAATTAATATGGTAGTCAAGTGTTTTTGAAGTTCAGGTGAAGACAACGATACTCAAACCTCTTGCCAGTTGCGGTATTAATTTTGTTTTCGTTGTCGCCATGACAATATTCATTGTTCACTACGTTTTTATTGTCACCTGAAGTTTTTCGATAATGAGCTCTTTGAAAGACATCCAAATGGATTTTATTTTTTTCGCGGAAACGACGCGTCGGAGAAGAAAAAAACAAGAGAGCGTTTCTTTTCCAAATTGATTGGAAATGTGAAAAATGATTCCAATATTTGGAAAAACCAGTGGCGTGCTACATTTTTCTCTTAAAACTAAGTGAGAAAAACCGAAAGTCCGGTCCTGGAAATTTTAGAAGAGTCGGATTGGCACATAAATATGACCAATACTTTGCTTGACATACTCTGGAAATTTTAAGAAAATCGATCAACGCGTTTTCAAAATACAGACAAAACATATTAATTTTTGAATTTTTTCAAGGCCCTGTATATCGGAAGCAACGCATTTCCGGACATAGATTTATTATCTCAAATCTCTAATCTGGAGTTTCTCTATGTACCCTTGAAATATTGCCACCCTTATCTGAGACACCCTGTATACCTATCTATGAAGGTAAGAATTTAGAAATGACAAATTTTAAATTTAGTATTAAATAAACGATTTTTTTATTTTAGGTTGCTTTCATTTTTGGCATAGCGGGAGCATGTAGAAGTGATGAGCTATACCGAATGGAAAAAGCTCAAATTGAAGATATGGAGGAAAAATTATTTATAACTCTTCCTGACACGAAAACAAAAAAATTACGCTCAACATTTAAACTTCTACAGAAAATATGAAGATTGTAGACCATCAGGCTGGCTACCTACATTTTTTTTAAATATAATAATGGTAAGGCATACGAACAACCGCTTGGTATCCATAAATTTGGAAAAATGCCAGAAGAAATTGCAAAATTTTTAAAATTACCAAACCCACAAGAATTTACTGGGCATTCTTTTCGCAGAAGTTCTGTAACATTGTTGGTGGACTCTGGGCAGATATAACCACGTTAAAAAGACATGGTGGTTGGAAATCATCAACAATAGCTGAAGGTTATATTGAAGACTCTAGCTGCAAAAACAAATGTTAGTGACAGACTTTTTTCGGATCCCAAAGAACAAAATATCGTCGGCTGTAGCACTAGTTCACAAATAAATAAAAATAATTATACCATGATTACAAAAGGCACAACGGATTATCAAGCCAGTGGAGTAATGTTGAAAAATTGTTCGCAAATTACTATAAATATTCACAATAATCAATATGTATTATATGTAGAATTTCATCTACTTACATTTTTGTTATGTTCTGTGTTATATTCTGTTTTGATTTATGAATGTTACAGTTAAAATTATAATAAAATTCTGAGTTTTGTCCTTCTTTTTGTAACTATTTACTTATTTTGAACCAGTAAAAGTAATCGTTATTTTTAACCGGTCCAGAATGTCCCTAATATAGTTAATTTATTATACAGTGATTAAATTTACTAGAGTAACTTTTTGGTTAGATACTCATGCAGAGCAAGTTTTAAAAAAGAAAAAAATTATTTTTAATGCCTAGGCATTAAGAAATCCTATTTTCCACTCTCACTCAAATAAATTACTCCCTACGCTCGTGAGGCAACTCAAGCTCGAGTGGAAAAAAGAATCTCTTACCTTACTTGTTGGACGAATAACTATTGTTTTAAATTTTCTTCTTCAATTTACTCAATATTCACTCGTATACATACTACCAACGGTACCTTTTTTCCCGTTATAAAAAATGTTACAAATAAGTAACACTCTTTTATCAATGCAATTCTTAATCAGTATAATTAACTACCCGAACATATTTTGTAAATTATAAACATTCAAACCTCGTCTAGTTAAATAATAAGCAAACAATCTTCAGGCGAAAAAGATTCTTAAGATCAAAGGAGAAATCCTATAAGGTCTTCCACATATTTTACATCAGGCGTGAAAACTAAAAACACATAATAGATCCCAGCCACAAAAAGAAAACTTAACAATACACGATGCCTATACTCCAAAAGTAAAGATAACCAAAATCGTATCAGTTAAAACGAAACCCTTTTAAATAAAAACCTAATTCTAAAGTGACCTTTAAAATGCCGATTTTATTTTTATAACACAATTTCAACAAAATCCATTTATCGACTTAATTAAAACGTTGCAGATTAAATTGAATTAAGAAAAAGCAGTTAAACCGTTAAAAAATAAAAAGTTCGACGTACCTCAATAATGTGATTAATTTTTCTTCGACCCTTTTAAGGGAAACACAACTCAAAGCGCAACAGGTAATAACAAAAATTTCGAACAATATCACGGCATTGTTCGAAGTTTTCAAAAAGTAAACACTAAGAAATTAAGATAAAAATGATTAAACATGCATACACTTTGTCGAAATCAATTTGCAAATAATTTTATTTTCTAAATACAACCACCTGTTTGTTCACTAACACTACTAATTTCACTGATTTACGAAAATTTGGACTAAACTTGATTCTATTAATTTATTTTTATCAAAATAAAAAGTCGTAAGAATAGAATCTAACAGGTACGAAAAATATATAATGATGTTTGTATATAGCGTCGCGACGTATTTTCCACCGTTCAAGTTTCCCGACAAGTGAAGCTGGAAGTACCCGGGAATGCGTCCCGAGGGATGCGCCTGCGCCGATACTAGACGTGCCCTCATTCCCTGTTTCAATATAATCCTACAAGTTATAAAATATTTTGTTAATTAAATAAATCGTTTTTATAATTTTTTTTACAGTGGTTGAATGGCATTAAGTAGGTATTTGTACGTTCACATATAATTAGATCCGTAAACTTAGTAAAAGTCTTTAAATAATTAATAAGTACTTAATAGTTTAGTTATTTATTCTATAAGTTGAATAATTTCATAACTTCCTTGTTTGAATCAGCCGGCTGAAGTTTTCGAACAGTATGTTGATCTCGAATATACCTAAGAAAATTTATTCCATTCGCATTTCAAAAGTTTATTCATAATTTCCCACTTGGTTTGACTATTATACAATGCAACTTGTACCAACTTGGTATCATTTGTGATTCATTGTTGCAATATTGCTTTTGTAGGTGCTGTATTTGTTTTTTCGGATAGTAAATAAAAGTTGTGCCATTTGAAAAAGTTTTAGTCGCGCTGTTGACTTCGGTAAAAAAATAAGGAGCATATCTACACACATCAACATACTCTAAAGATATATCTTATATGCTCAAAAAATAGTAGATTATTTTACTAGGAGTTAAACAATATAATTGTTGAGCTTAAAAGTTACATTTTTTAACTCCAAGTGAAATATATTATTTTTTCTTCAGTTAATTGCTAGTTTTCACGTGTTATTTTCAAATTTTGAGATTCTCGAGTGTTATAGTGACGTTTTATTCTGAACGAATGAAGTTGGTACTTATTCATAATATGACATAACCGAGGTACCAACCTCTAAATAGTTGTGAAAACAAAATAACTGTTTTGCTTTTAATGTCTAGACAGTAAAAAAGTTTTTAGCGTCTGCCAGTAGTTCAATAATATGACGTTTTATTGTCGCTTGAAGAAAATAGTAGATTATTTTACTAGGAGTTAAACAATATAATTGTTGAGCTTAAAAGTTACATTTTTAACTCCAAGTGAAATATATTATTTTTTCTTCAAGCGTTTATTGCTAGTTTTCATGTGTTATTTTCAAATTTTCGAGGTTCTCGAGTCTTATAGTGACTTTTATTCTCGACGAATCAAGTTGGTACTTTACTGTTACATTCATAATATGACATAACCGAGGTACCAACCTCTAAATAGTTGTGGAAACAAAATAACTGTTTTGCTTTTAATGTCTAGACAGTAAAAGAGTTTTTAGCGTCTGCCAGTAGTTCAATAATATGACGTTTTATTGTCGCTTGAAGAAAATAGTAGATTATTTTACTAGGAGTTAAACAATATAATTGTTGAGCTTAAAAGTTTGCTGGCGAGGTGTTAGCCGAGACAGCAAATTAAGCGAAACAATTATATTTTTAACTCCAAGTGAAATATATTATTTTTCTTCAAGCGTTTATTGCTAGTTTTCATGTGTTATTTTCAAATTTTCGAGATTTTCGAGTCTTATAGTGACTTTTATTCTCGACGAATCAAGTTGGTACTTTACTGTTACATTTATAATATGACATAACCGAGGTACCAACCTCTAAATAGTTGTGGAAACAAAATAACTGTTTTACTTTTTAATGTCTAGACAGTAAAAAGAATTTTTAGCGTCTGCCAGTAGTTCAATAATATGACGTTTTATTGTCGCTTGAAGAAAAAAATAATTGTTTACATCTTTTTTCTTTTATTTTTGCCTTGAAAGCTAAATGTAAAGTAAGCTGTTAGTGAAATTAACTTAAATTAATATTTAATATAATTTTTATTAATTAGATATCTGAAATTCTACAGAATAGAACTAAACAATCAAAAAATTAATAAACAATGGGTTCTCCTCTGAAGTCTAAAACCACCCTACATCTTTTTAGCATAGATAGAATAAAATTGCCCAAGCCATCTTGCAGAAAAAGACTCTATTGTTGTGAAAGAAGTTCGTGCAGATGCCGTCCATTTTGTGTAGCGTCCATATGTGGCAGGCATCTTCTCTGAAACATTGCCATGCATGCTCAATGGGATTGAAGTCTGGGGATTGAGCTGTCCATAGCAAAACCTCAATTAATAAATTAATAAAGAGTGGGTCTTCCTCTGAAGTCTAAAACCGCCCTACATCTTTTTAGCATAGATAGAATAAAATTGCCCAAGCCATCTTGCAGAAAAAGATTCTATTGTTGTGAAAGAAGTTCGTGCAGATGCCGTCCATTTTGTGTAGCGTCCATATGTGGCAGGCATCTTCTCTGAAACATTTGCCATGCATGCTCAATGGGATTGAAGTCTGGGGATTGAGCTGTCCATAGCAAAACCTTAATTAATAAATTAATAAAGAGAGGGTCTTCCTCTGAAGTCTAAAACTGCCCTACATCTTTTTAGCATAGACAGAATAAAATTGCCGAAGCCATCTTGCGGAAAAAGAATCTATTGTTGTGAAAGAAGTTCGTGCAGATGCCGTCCATTTTGTGTAGCGTCCATATGTGGCAGGCATCTTCTCTGAAACATTTGCCATGCATGCTTAATGGGATTGAAGTCTGGGGATTGAGCTGTCCATAGCAAAACCTCAATTAATAAATTAATAAAGAGTGGGTCTTCCTCTGAAGTCTAAAACCGCCCTACATCTTTTAGCATAGACAGAATAAAATTGCCCAAGCCATCTTGCGGAAAAAGATTCTATTGTTGTAAAAGAAGTTCGTGCAGATGCCGTCCATTTTGTGTAGCGTCCATATGTGGCAGGCATCTTCTCTGAAACATTTGCCATGCATGCTCAATGGGATTGAAGTCTGGGGATTGAGCTGTCCATAGCAAAACCTTAATTAATAAATTAATAAAGAGTGGGTCTTCCTCTGAAGTCTAAAACTGCCCTACATCTTTTAGCATAGACAGAATAAAATTGCCGAAGCCATCTTGCGGAAAAAGAATCTATTGTTGTGAAAGAAGTTCGTGCAGATGCCGTCCATTTTGTGTAGCGTCCATATGTGGCAGGCATCTTCTCTGAAACATTTGCCATGCATGCTTAATGGGATTGAAGTCTGGGGATTGAGCTGTCCATAGCAAAACCTCAATTAATAATTTAATAAAGAGTGGGTCTTCCTCTGAAGTCTAAAACCGCCCTACATCTTTTAGCATAGACAGAATAAAATTGCCCAAGCCATCTTGCGGAAAAAGATTCTATTGTTGTAAAAGAAGTTCGTGCAGATGCCGTCCATTTTGTGTAGCGTCCATATGTGGCAGGCATCTTCTCTGAAACATTTGCCATGCATGCTCAATGGGATTGAAGTCTGGGGATTGAGCTGTCCATAGCAAAACCTTAATTAATAAATTAATAAAGAGTGGGTCTTCCTCTGAAGACTAAAACCGCCCTACATCTTTTTAGCATAGACAGAATAAAATTGCCGAAGCCATCTTGCGGAAAAAGAATCTATTGTTGTGAAAGAAGTTCGTGCAGATGCCGTCCATTTTGTGTAGCGTCCATATGCGGCAGGCATCTTCTCTGAAACATTTGCCATGCATGCTCAATGGGATTGAAGTCTGGGGATTGAGCTGTCCATAGCAAAACCTCAATTAATAAATTAATAAAGAGTGGTCTTCCTCTGAAGTCTAAAACCACCCTACATCTTTTAGCATAGATAGAATAAAATTGCCCAAGCCATCTTGCGGAAAAAAGATTCTATTGTTGTGAAAAGAAGTTCGTGCAGATGCCGTCCATTTTGTGTAGCGTCCATTTGTGGCAGGCATCTTCTCTGAAACATTTACCATGCATGCTCAATGGGATTGAGGTCTGGGGATTGAGCTGTCCATAGCAAAACCTCAATTAATAAATTAATAAAGAGTGGGTCTTCCTCTAAAGTCTAAAACCACCCTACATCTTTTTAGCATAGATAGAATAAAATTGCCCAAGCCATCTTGCGGAAAAAGATTCTACTGTTGTGAAAGAAGTTCGTGCAGATGCCGTCCATTTTGTGTAGCGTCCATATGTGGCAGGCATCTTCTCTGAAACATTTACCATGCATGCTCAATGGGATTGAGGTCTTGGGATTGAGCTGTCCATAGCAAAACATCAATTAATAAATTAATAAAGAGTGGGTCTTCTTCCGAAGTCTAAAACCGCCCTACATCTTTTTGGCATAGACAGAATAAAATTATCGAAGCCATCTTTCGGAAAAAGAATCTATTGTTGTGAAAGAAGTTCGTGCAGATGCCGTCCATTTTGTGTAGCGTCCATATATGGCAGGCATCTTCTCTGAAACATTTGCCATGCATGCTTAATGGGATTGAAGTCTGGGGATTGAGCTGTCCATAGCAAAACCTCAATTAATAAATTAATAAAGAGTGGGTCTTCCTCTGAAGTCTAAAACCGCCCTACATCTTTTTAGCATAGACAGAATAAAATTGCCGAAGCCATCTTGCGGAAAAAGAATCTATTGTTGTGAAAGAAGTTCGTGCAGATGCCGTCCATTTTGTGTAGCGTCCATATGCGGCAGGCATCTTCTCTGAAACATTTGCCATGCATGCTCAATGGGATTGAAGTCTGGGGATTGAGCTGTCCATAGCAAAACCTCAATTAATAAATTAATAAAGAGTGGTCTTCCTCTGAAGTCTAAAACCACCCTACATCTTTTTAGCATAGATAGAATAAAATTGCCCAAGCCATCTTGCGGAAAAAGATTCTATTGTTGTGAAAGAAGTTCGTGCAGATGCCGTCCATTTTGTGTAGCGTCCATTTGTGGCAGGCATCTTCTCTGAAACATTTACCATGCATGCTCAATGGGATTGAGGTCTGGGGATTGAGCTGTCCATAGCAAAACCTCAATTAATAAATTAATAAAGAGTGGGTCTTCCTCTAAAGTCTAAAACCACCCTACATCTTTTTAGCATAGATAGAATAAAATTGCCCAAGCCATCTTGCGGAAAAAGATTCTACTGTTGTGAAAGAAGTTCGTGCAGATGCCGTCCATTTTACGTAGCGTCCATATGTGGCAGGCATCTTCTCTGAAACATTTGCCATGCATGCTTAATGGGATTGAAGTCTGGGGATTGAGCTGTCCATAGCAAAACCTCAATTAATAAATTAATAAAGAGTGGGTCTTCCTCTGAAGTCTAAAACCGCCCTACATCTTTTTAGCATAGACAGAATAAAATTGCCCAAGCCATCTTGCGGAAAAAGATTCTATTGTTGTAAAGAAGTTCGTGCAGATGCCGTCCATTTTGTGTAGCGTCCATATGTGGCAGGCATCTTCTCTGAAACATTTGCCATGCATGCTCAATGGGATTGAAGTCTGGGGATTGAGCTGTCCATAGCAAAACCTTAATTAATAAATTAATAAAGAGTGGGTCTTCCTCTGAAGTCTAAAACTGCCCTACATCTTTTTAGCATAGACAGAATAAAATTGCCGAAGCCATCTTGCGGAAAAAGAATCTATTGTTGTGAAAGAAGTTCGTGCAGATGCCGTCCATTTTGTGTAGCGTCCATATGTGGCAGGCATCTTCTCTGAAACATTTGCCATGCATGCTTAATGGGATTGAAGTCTGGGGATTGAGCTGTCCATAGCAAAACCTCAATTAATAAATTAATAAAGAGTGGGTCTTCCTCTGAAGTCTAAAACCGCCCTACATCTTTTTAGCATAGACAGAATAAAATTGCCCAAGCCATCTTGCGGAAAAAGATTCTATTGTTGTAAAAGAAGTTCGTGCAGATGCCGTCCATTTTGTGTAGCGTCCATATGTGGCAGGCATCTTCTCTGAAACATTTGCCATGCATGCTCAATGGGATTGAAGTCTGGGGATTGAGCTGTCCATAGCAAAACCTTAATTAATAAATTAATAAAGAGTGGTCTTCCTCTGAAGACTAAAACCGCCCTACATCTTTTTAGCATAGACAGAATAAAATTGCCGAAGCCATCTTGCGGAAAAAGAATCTATTGTTGTGAAAGAAGTTCGTGCAGATGCCGTCCATTTTGTGTAGCGTCCATATGCGGCAGGCATCTTCTCTGAAACATTTGCCATGCATGCTCAATGGGATTGAAGTCTGGGGATTGAGCTGTCCATAGCAAAACCTCAATTAATAAATTAATAAAGAGTGGTCTTCCTCTGAAGTCTAAAACCACCCTACATCTTTTTAGCATAGATAGAATAAAATTGCCCAAGCCATCTTGCGGAAAAAGATTCTATTGTTGTGAAAGAAGTTCGTGCAGATGCCGTCCATTTTGTGTAGCGTCCATTTGTGGCAGGCATCTTCTCTGAAACATTTACCATGCATGCTCAATGGGATTGAGGTCTGGGGATTGAGCTGTCCATAGCAAAACCTCAATTAATAAATTAATAAAGAGTGGGTCTTCCTCTAAAGTCTAAAACCACCCTACATCTTTTAGCATAGATAGAATAAAATTGCCCAAGCCATCTTGCGGAAAAAGATTCTACTGTTGTGAAAGAAGTTCGTGCAGATGCCGTCCATTTTGTGTAGCGTCCATATGTGGCAGGCATCTTCTCTGAAACATTTACCATGCATGCTCAATGGGATTGAGGTCTTGGGATTGAGCTGTCCATAGCAAAACATCAATTAATAAATTAATAAAGAGTGGGTCTTCCTCCGAAGTCTAAAACCGCCCTACATCTTTTTGGCATAGACAGAATAAAATTATCGAAGCCATCTTTCGGAAAAAGAATCTATTGTTGTGAAAGAAGTTCGTGCAGATGCCGTCCATTTTGTGTAGCGTCCATATATGGCAGGCATCTTCTCTGAAACATTTGCCATGCATGCTTAATGGGATTGAAGTCTGGGGATTGAGCTGTCCATAGCAAAACCTCAATTAATAAATTAATAAAGAGTGGGTCTTCCTCTGAAGTCTAAAACCGCCCTACATCTTTTTAGCATAGACAGAATAAAATTGCCCAAGCCATCTTGCGGAAAAAGATTCTAATGTTGTAAAAGAAGTTCGTGCAGATGCCGTCCATTTTGTGTAGCGTCCATATGTGGCAGGCATCTTCTCTGAAACATTTGCCATGCATGCTCAATGGGATTGAAGTCTGGGGATTGAGCTGTCCATAGCAAAACCTTAATTAATAAATTAATAAAGAGTGGGTCTTCCTCTGAAGACTAAAACCGCCCTACATCTTTTTAGCATAGACAGAATAAAATTGCCGAAGCCATCTTGCGGAAAAAGAATCTATTGTTGTGAAAGAAGTTCGTGCAGATGCCGTCCATTTTGTGTAGCGTCCATATGCGGCAGGCATCTTCTCTGAAACATTTGCCATGCATGCTCAATGGGATTGAAGTCTGGGGATTGAGCTGTCCATAGCAAAACCTCAATTAATAAATTAATAAAGAGTGGGTCTTCCTCTAAAGTCTAAAACCACCCTACATCTTTTAGCATAGATAGAATAAAATTGCCCAAGCCATCTTGCGGAAAAAGATTCTACTGTTGTGAAAAGAAGTTCGTGCAGATGCCGTCCATTTTGTGTAGCGTCCATATGTGGCAGGCATCTTCTCTGAAACATTTGCCATGCATGCTCAATGGGATTGAAGTCTGGGGATTGAGCTGTCCATAGCAAAACCTTAATTAATAAATTAATAAGAGTGGGTCTTCCTCTGAGACTAAAACCGCCCTACATCTTTTTAGCATAGACAGAATAAAATTGCCGAAGCCATCTTGCGGAAAAAGAATCTATTGTTGTGAAAGAAGTTCGTGCAGATGCCGTCCATTTTGTGTAGCGTCCATATGTGGCAGGCATCTTCTCTGAAACATTTGCCATGCATGCTTAATGGGATTGAAGTCTGGGGATTGAGCTGTCCATAGCAAAACCTCAATTAATAAATTAATAAAGTGGGTCTTCCTCTGAAGTCTAAAAACCGCCCTACATCTTTTTAGCATAGACAGAATAAAATTGCCCAAGCCATCTTGCGGAAAAAGATTCTATTGTTGTAAAGAAGTTCGTGCAGATGCCGTCCATTTTTGTGTAGCGTCCATATGTGGCTGGCATCTTCTCTGAAACATTTGCCATGCATGCTTAATGGGATTGAAGTCTGGGGATTGAGCTGTCCATAGCAAAACCTCAATTAATAAATTAATAAAGTGGGTCTTCCTCTGAAGTCTAAAACCGCCCTACATCTTTTTAGCATAGACAGAATAAAATTGCCCAAGCCATCTTGCGGAAAAAAGATTCTACTGTTGTGAAAGAAGTTCGTGCAGATGCCGTCCATTTTGTGTAGCGTCCATATGTGGCAGGCATCTTCTCTGAAACATTTACCATGCATGCTCAATGGGATTGAGGTCTTGGGATTGAGCTGTCCATAGCAAAACATCAATTAATAAATTAATAAAGAGTGGGTCTTCCTCCGAAGTCTAAAACCGCCCTACATCTTTTGGCATAGACAGAATAAAATTATCGAAGCCATCTTTCGGAAAAGAATCTATTGTTGTGAAAGAAGTTCGTGCAGATGCCGTCCATTTTGTGTAGCGTCCATATGTGGCAGGCATCTTCTCTGAAACATTTACCATGCATGCTCAATGGGATTGAGGTCTGGGGACTGAGCTGTCCATAGCAAAACATCAATTAATAAATTAATAAAGAGTGGGTCTTCCTCTAAAGTCTAAAACCACCCTACATCTTTTAGCATAGATAGAAGATAAAATTGCCCCAAGCCATCTTGCGGAAAAAGATTCTACTGTTGTGAAAGTAGTTCGTGCAGATGCCGTCCATTTTGTGTAGCGTCCATATGTGGCAGGCATCTTCTCTGAAACATTTACCATGCATGCTCAATGGGATTGAGGTCTGGGGATTGAGCTGTCCATAGCAAAACCTCAATTAATAAATTAATAAAGAGTGGGTCTTCCTCTAAAGTCTAAAACCACCCTACATCTTTTTAGCATAGATAGAATAAAATTGCCCAAGCCATCTTGCGGAAAAGATTCTACTGTTGTGAAAGAAGTTCGTGCAGATGCCAGTCCATTTTGTGTAGCGTCCATATGTGGCAGGCATCTTCTCTGAAACATTTGCCATGCATGCTCAATGGGATTGAAGTCTGGGGATTGAGCTGTCCATAGCAAAACCTTAATTAATAAATTAATAAAGAGTGGGTCTTCCTCTGAAGACTAAAACCGCCCTACATCTTTTAGCATAGACAGAATAAAATTGCCGAAGCCATCTTGCGGGAAAAAAGAATCTATTGTTGTGAAAGAAGTTCGTGCAGATGCCGTCCATTTTGTGTAGCGTCCATATGTGGCAGGCATCTTCTCTGAAACATTTGCCATGCATGCTTAATGGGATTGAAGTCTGGGATTGAGCTGTCCATAGTAAAACCTCAATTAATAAATTAATAAAAGTGGGTCTTCCTCTGAAGTCTAAACCGCCCTACATCTTTTAGCATAGACAGAATAAAATTGCCCAAGCCATCTTGCGGAAAAAGATTCTATTGTTGTAAAGAAGTTCGTGCAGATGCCGTCCATTTTGTGTAGCGTCCATATGTGGCAGGCATCTTCTCTGAAACATTGCCATGCATGCTCAATGGGATTGAAGTCTGGGGATTGAGCTGTCCATAGCAAAACCTTAATTAATAAATTAATAAAGAGGGTCTTCCTCTGAAGACTAAAACCGCCCTACATCTTTTTAGCATAGACAGAATAAAATTGCCGAAGCCATCTTGCGGAAAAAGAATCTATTGTTGTGAAAGAAGTTCGTGCAGATGCCGTCCATTTTGTGTAGCGTCCATTTGTGGCAGGCATCTTCTCTGAAACATTTACCATGCATGCTCAATAGGATTGAGGTCTGGGGATTGAGCTGTCCATAGCAAAACCTCAATTAATAAATTAATAAAGAGTGGGTCTTCCCTAAAGTCTAAACCACCCTACATCTTTTTAGCATAGATAGAATGTAATTGCCCAAGCCATCTTGGTGGAAAAAGATTCTACTGTTGTGAAAGAAGTTCGTGCAGATGCCGTCCATTTTGTGTAGCGTCCATATGTGGCAGGCATCTTCTCTGAAACATTTACCATGCATGCTCAATGGGATTGAGGTCTTGGGATTGAGCTGTCCATAGCAAAACATCAATTAATAAATTAATAAAAGTGGGTCTTCCTCCGAAGTCTAAAACCGCCTTACATCTTTTTGGCATAGACAGAATAAAATTATCGAAGCCATCTTTCGGAAAAAGAATCTATTGTTGTGAAAGAAGTTCGTGCAGATGCCGTCCATTTTGTGTAGCGTCCATATATGGCAGGCATCTTCTGAAACATTGCCATGCATGCTTAATGGGATTGAAGTCTGGGATTGAGCTGTCCATAGCAAAACCCTCAATTAATAAATTAATAAAGTGGGTCTTCCTCTGAAGTCTAAAACCGCCCTACATCTTTTTAGCATGAGACAGAATAAAATTGCCAAGCCATCTTGCGGAAAAAGATTCTATTGTTGTAAAGAGTTCGTGCAGATGCCGTCCATTTTGTGTAGCGTCCATATGTGGCAGGCATCTTCTCTGAAACATTGCCATGCATGCTCAATGGGATTGAAGTCTGGGGATTGAGCTGTCCATAGCAAAACCTTAATTAATAAATTAATAAAGAGTGGGGCTTCCTCTGAAGACTAAAACCGCCCTACATCTTTTTAGCATAGACAGAATAAAATTGCCGAAGCCATCTTGCGGAAAAAGAATCTATTGTTGTGAAAGAAGTTCGTGCAGATGCCGTCCATTTTGTGTAGCGTCCATATGCGGCAGGCATCTTCTCTGAAACATTTGCCATGCATGCTCAATGGGATTGAAGTCTGGGGATTGAGCTGTCCATAGCAAAAACCTCAATTAATAAATTAATAAAGAGTGGTCTTCCTCTGAAGTCTAAAACCACCCTACATCTTTTTAGCATAGATAGAATAAAATTGCCCAAGCCATCTTGCGGAAAAAAGATTCTATTGTTGTGAAAGAAGTTCGTGCAGATGCCGTCCATTTTGTGTAGCGTCCATTTGTGGCATCTTCTCTGAAACATTTACCATGCATGCTCAATGGGATTGAGGTCTGGGGATTGAGCTGTCCATAGCAAAACCTCAATTAATAAATTAATAAAGAGTGGCTTCCTCTAAAGTCTAAAACCACCCTACATCTTTTTAGCATAGATAGAATAAAATTGCCCAAGCCATCTTGCGGAAAAAGATTCTACTGTTGTGAAAGAAGTTCGTGCAGATGCCGTCCATTTTGTGTAGCGTCCATATGTGGCAGGCATCTTCTGAAACATTTACCATGCATGCTCAATGGGATTGAGGTCTGGGATTGAGCTGTCCATAGCAAAACATCAATTAATAAATTAATAAAGAGTGGGTCTTCCTCCGAAGTCTAAAACCGCCCTACATCTTTTTGGCATAGACAGAATAAAATTATCGAAGCCATCTTTCGGAAAAAGAATCTATTGTTGTGAAAGAAGTTCGTGCAGATGCCGTCCATTTTGTGTAGCGTCCATATATGGCAGGCATCTTCTCTGAAACATTTACCATGCATGGTCAATGGGATTGAGGTCTGGGGATTGAGCTGTTCATAGCAAAACCTCAATTAATAAATTAATAAAGAGTGGGTCTTCCTCTGAAGTCTAAAACCACCCTACATCTTTTTAGCATACATAGAATAAAATTGTCCAAGCCATCTTGCGGAAAAAGATTCTATTGTTGTGAAAGAAGTTCGTGCAGATGCCGTCATTTTGTGTAACGTCCATATGTGGCAGGCATCTTCTCTGAAACATTTACCATGAATGCTCAATGGGATTGAGGTCTGGGGATTGAGCTGTCCATAGCAAAACCTCAATTAATAAATTAATAAAGAGTGGGTCTTCCGCTGAAGTCTAAAACCGCCCTACATCTTTTTAGCATAGACAGAATACAATTGCCGAAGCCATCTTGCGGAAAAAGATTCTATTGTTGTGAAAGAAGTTCGTGCAGATGCCGTCCATTTTGTGTAGCGTCCATATGTGGAGGCATCTTCTCTGAACATTTACCATGCATGCTCAATGGGATTGAGGTCTGGGACTGAGCTGTCCATAGCAAAACATCAATTAATAAATTAATAATGAGTGGGTCTTCCTCCGAAGTCTAAAACCGCCCTACATCTTTTTGGCATAGACAGAATAAAATTGTCGAAGCCATCTTTTCGGAAAATAATCTATTGTTGTGAAAGAAGTTCGTGCAGATGCCGTCCATTTTGTGTAGCGTCCATATATGGCAGGCATCTTCTGAAACATTTACCACGCATGCTCAATGGGATTAAAGTCTGGGATTGAGCTGTCCATAGCAAAATCTCAATTAATAAATTAATAAAGAGTGGGTCTTCCTCTGAAGTCTAAAACCGCCCTACATCTTTTTAGCATAGACAGAATAAAATTGCCCAAGCCATCTTGCGGAAAAGATTCTATTGTTGTAAAAGAAGGTCGTGCAGATGCCGTCCATTTTGTGTAGCGTCCATATGTGGCAGGCATCTTTCTGAAACATTTGCCATGCATGCTCAATGGGATTGAAGTCTGGGGATTGAGCTGTCCATAGCAAAACCTCAATTAATAAATTAATAAAGAGTGGGTCTTCCTCTGAAGTCTAAAACCGCCCTACATCTTTTAGCATAGACAGAATAAAATTGCCGAAGCCATCTTGCGGAAAAAGAATCTATTGTTGTGAAAGAAGTTCGTGCAGATGCCGTCCATTTTGTGTAGCGTCCATATGTGACAGGCATCTTTTCTGAAACATTTTCCATGCATGCTCAATGGGATTAAGGTCTAGGGATTGGGCTGTTCATAGCAAAACCGCAATTCTTTCCTTCATTTGGCCAATCAGTAACAACTCTTGCCACATGTAGACGTGCTTTGTTATGCATAAAAGTTAAATTTCGGCTCTTCTGCTAGTGGTTAAATAATAGGTTCAAGAATATTGTGCATATACAGGGTGTAGCACCTAAACTCCCTCGGACCATAACTCCTTTACCATAAAAGTTATCAAAGAAAGTCTAGGAGCAAAATTTTTCGCAATTATCGTCGCCATGTCCGTAAAATATTTTTGGTCACCAGTAGCGTGCCGTATTCCGGTGGCGTATCAAATTTATGTTTTTTTTTAAATAGAACATCCTATATTTTATTGCAGATTTGGAAAGCACTCAAAAAGTACTTCTTTTTTTATGTAACATATTATACCTCTAGCTTTACCGGTTTTGCTGTTATAACCGCTTTTCTGAAAAGGAGGCGTGTTCTACCTTCATGTATTTTTTTTCGGGACAGCCGAAACTTTAAATTTTCCATTGATACTACGAAAAAACACATTCCCTGAAAAAAATTTACAGAAAAAACTCCGATTTATCAATAAACGCTCTTTCCCAAATACCTACAAGTGTGCCATGATAAAACAAAAGATGTGCAGTTGTCAAAATACTTAAAAAGTCAAATTAAGACTCACCTGTAGACACCTTCTGTTCGGTTTCTGACGATACGTTACTAAAATGCTCCCAACTCAAGAAGAAATGGTTGACAAGTTATTATTTTTGGAGAATGTCACAATAATTGTTTATTGGCGTCACGAGTGTACGCTGAGAGATATCCTGGCAGAGCACATCCTGATCCAGAAGCCTTTCAAAAGTGTTGAATAGATTTACAACTACTGGGAGTGTTAAACGAGCAAGGAAAATTAGAACATAGCCAGTTTTGACCGACGACAATGTATTGCAAACTCTGGCGGCAGCTGTGGAAAATCCTCAAACCAGTGTGCGTGAAATTAGTAGAAAGCTCCATCCGTTCAAGATGCAGCTGCACCAGGAATTAGAACTTCAAGACTTTCAACTCAAGCAGGGCTTCTGCATGTGGGTTACCAACAAAATCCATTTCTTATGCGCGTGTTATTTTCTGATAGTTCGACTTTTCATAAAAATGGTGTCGTCAATCGCCACAATTGTCATTATTATGCCGATGACAACCCGCACGCCATGAGAATTAGAAACCACCATCAAAAATGGTCACTGAATGTTTGGGGTAGCACCTGAACGGTAGTTTGTGACGATTTGATTAAACTCTTAGAAGATGTCTCTTTAGCTAATCGACGACAGATGGTTTTCCAACACGACGGAGCTCCTGCACATTTTGGCCATGCTGTTTGGGAATATCTCGATAAAAGGTTGCAGATTCGTGGATTGGTCGTGGGAATCCAGTAAGGTGGCCGCCAAGATCACCAGACCTCACCCCCCTTGACTTCTTCCTGTAAGGGTACATCAAGAATGAGGTCTATAACACGGTACCAATTACTGCCGAGGATATGCAAAAGAAGAATTTTGCAGCCTTCAAGCTGTATCAGAAGTCCTCAGAAAGGTGTCTAAGGGCTGCGAGTCGAAGGTGCGGTTACGTCTCCAAAGGGACGGTCGTCATTTTAAACATTTAGTTTAAGTTATAGTTTGGCGGTGCAGCAGGTAAAATTTTTCAGTGCTAGGATTATAAGATATTTTAACATTCTTTATTGTTTCCTTTAGAGGTCGATAATAAAAGAAAATATGATTACATTAATGTTTGGTAAATTTAATAATCCATATAAACGTGTTAGATGATTCTGCGTTTTAGTCCAAACTTTTGAATATTAGAAATAGAGAACTAACCGTAAGAAATAGCCCCCATAAGGCTCATGATAAACATTTATTTCCCCAAATAATGCCCCAGGAGTCAGAATTACTCTAACCGGGCCTCTGCCCTAAGGTATCAAAAGTTCATTTGTTTGGTCGCTTAAAATGACATTTTAGATTTTGACCTCAGGCCACTTTTTTCGGCCAGCTAGCTTTCTTTTCTCCGGTTTTTAATGCGTGATTTTTTTCTTGCAGTTTTTTATTTCGCGTTTTTTTTTAAAATCAATTAATATTAGTAACAGCATTTAAAAATCAAAAATCAATTTATTAAGTCGACTTTAAAATCCAATTCATGAAATCACCACTAGTTTCTAGCATTCTTGTGTTTTATAAGTTTAAGACAAAATCTAAAATTACTTAAGAAACGCTATAGAACTATAGTATGTTTTTCGAAAAAAGTAGTACAAAATTAATCTGAAGCTCATCTCACGTAAAAAAATTCCTTTTTGCTGAGCGGATAAGAAAATGGGGGTACCACATAGAAATTGGTGCATATCAGTAGAAAATAAATAAATAATTGCAGATAAAGGTAGAAATCTATTTTGTGTAAATACAAACTGAGCAAATTTGTATGAAAACAAACTAAACTTAAATTATTACAAAAGACGTAATGAGGGTAGTACGCCGACGTTCATTAAGAAAACCCAACTATAATACAACCAAACAAACATAAATGTATTGTAATTAAAAGGTAAGTGAAACAGGTAGTAAAAGGAATGAAACGAGTTGAATTTTAAGTGAACTGAGGTAATGTAACAATTTTGAGATTTATAAATAAAATAAACCGACAACGAAGTGAACCTATCAAAAATTCAAAGTGACTTTCCACTTTCTGAAATAGATTTTAGCTTCAATCATTGTTCATTGTGATTATTCTTAACAACTGTGTAATAAAACAAAATATTTGTTTTTATGTCATATTTATAAACTATTAAAAAAGTAAAAAATATGTCATCAAAACTTATTTCATAAAGATTAATATTTTCATTACTTAATATAAAAAGATAATTCATTCGAGTTATAAAAATTAATATAGTCGGTACGAAAACAACGTTGACATTTTTATTAATAATTATGTTGATATTAAGATGATAAGGAAAAGGATAATATTAATATAAAATTGGTACACCTTTATGAACCAAACTTATTACGAAGTTGTTAATGTTATCAGATTATTACTTAGGGCGAGCATGAAGATTTGATGAGTGCAATAAACGTAAAGAAAGTAATTAAAACTAAGCAGAAGTAAAACAACCATTTCTATATAGATAATGGAAAACTTTGTGTAAACCAGTTGCCTGTTTGAGTTTTCATGTATCTAAATTAAGTAACTTGTGCAATTATTACAATTACTGTTATAAATGTGTCTCTTATAAAATGAAGGTACGAAAAGATTTTTTTAGACGACTACTCTCGAAAGTAACTACATCACAACAAAGTTGTGTCCGAAAATGTAAAATATCATAACTCTTTCAAAACTGTTGTGATAAAATTAAGAAGTTAATAGTTTACACTCATATCGTCTTAGGTACACTTAGCAACGACCTTTGCATCAATTTTTTACCACTTAATAGGTGAATGTCTACCGAATTTGACATGTTATTTATTTGAAGCACAGTAAATTAAAAACTAAAATCGTTTTCGCGTTTAAAATCTTCAAATTATTGAAAATGTCGAACAATAGCGATGAATGTAACGTACAATTAACACTGCCCTAAGTTTTGTAAGAAGCAAAAGTTACCACACTGGAGTTCAAAGTTGTTTTTCGTAACCCTTAACAAGTAAAAACGTAATTTTGTATTGTAGTCGTCTAAAAAATAGTGTTCCTGACTCGTACAAAAGTACAAATATCTGTGTTTAGAACCACTCGTGCTACGCTACGCTTCGCACTCGTTTAGCTATCAACACTCGCACGATATTTGTTACTTTCGACACCTGTTAGGAAAATAACTATTTTTTCACGACATGAACACTTTACATTTCGTAGTCATAAACCACTAGAGAAAATCTGTCATATTTAAACATCTGTAGAAAATCATTTCGTTACTAGTAACTGTATACATACCTCAATTGACTGAATGTAGTTGCAAAAGCTGATTGGTTGCTCGTTTTGATTTGAAACTGACATTTATTTATCTAATCTGAAACTCTGTAAAAACAACGTCTGCAATAAAATGTCTTCAAATAAAAAAGTAAACTTGATAATTATTGTTGATTAGTGAGAACAAACAAATATTTGGTAGTCATGAAAACATCTACATTTTTTTAAATGCCAAACTGACAGTTAAATCTAAAATTAAATTTTAATAAAACTCATAGATACTACATATTGTTCGTGGAAAAGTATAGTGTATTACTTGAGAATAAAATCATGTTTCATTGCTATCGGGCTACCACCCCTCGCGCAGCTAACACACTCGCATGAAAACTGTGATTTTCTCCTGATTTCGGCATGGTCCAATTCCAAAAGACGTTTTTGTTTCATTAAGTTTAAAAGGATGACCGTTTGACAAAGCAATATCATAAAATTAAGAAATATAATTTTCTCAGTCTGTCCGTGTAGTACTACCCCAGTCAATAGAGCAAATAATAAGTAAATTTTTAACAAAAATAATAGTAGGATACCGCCTCCGCCATGTAATTGTAAATAGTATAAAGTACCTTATATTCATGTTTTATACCAATAATGAATTGTCATTATATTCTTAATTAACATTTAAATGCAAAAAAAAGTGTTTTTTTTCAACTTTTTTCTTAAGTGAAAAGTAATGAACCAACATTAATAATGTAAAAACAAAAATTGTAGAGATTAAAATACGAATAAAATAAGCATCAATACGACTCGATCAGGTAATAAATTTCCAAGAAAAATAGGAAAAAGTGAAATATTTGTGTTATTCTTTTTAAATTTGTATATCTGTCATTTTTTGAGACGTAGCATAAATCTTCCAGGAACTAAGAGGTAATGATACGTACTTAGTGTGTGCAAATCCTGCAATTGTCGTGCAATTATTTCATGCAAAATTGCGATTTAAAATTTTTAAAGCAATATATTCACTCGAGGCTGAATGCTCGTGTGGTCGTCCGATTGTCAAAAAAAAAAATGTAAAGTTGAAATAGAAAGAAACAAAACGTATATTCTCATTTTTTGATAAAATGATATTTAAGACACAAAAAATGAATGCAGAGGTGACTGAAAATCACCGTCCGCTAGTGCCGTTTGAGAGACTGCGATTTATATAAGCGCGCTACTCCTCCGTTTTCTCGCACTTGGTCATTTTAAGTCATCTTTGCATGCATTTTTGGCGTGTTAAATATCATTTTATCGAAAAATGAGAGTATACATTTTGTTCCTTCCTATTTCAACTTCAGATTTTTTTTTATTTTTAACCTTTGGACCACCACACGAGCATTCAACCTCGATTGAATATATTGCTTTAAAAATTAAATCGCAATTTTGTATAAACTAATTCCCGACAATTGCAGGGTTTTGCACACACTAATACATTTCTTCTTATTTCCTCCAAGATGTATGCTACATCTCAAAAAATGACGGATCACAAATTTAAAAAAAAAACACAAGTATTTCACTTTTTCATTACTTTTCACTCAGAAAAAAAAAGTTGAGAAAAAACACTTTTTTTGCATTTAAATGTTAATTAACAATATAATGACAATTCATTTTCGGTATAAAACATGAATATAAGGTACTGTATACAATTTACAATTACATGGCACATGCGGTATCCTACTATTATTTTTGTCAAAATATATCTCTATTTACTGTACTACTATATGCGAATCTTTGATAATGCCTTTTTCAAAATCAATTTTAACCATTCTTTTCCGCACCTTACTGGCTACAAATATGGAAATACTTATTCTTACTTTTATTCTGAATTTACGTAAAAAGCTATAAGTTTTACTCAAAAAGTGATACTTTCGAGATGTCGATTATTAAACACTTAATTGGTCAATATCGGTCTTCAAATATTTCACATTTTTGCTCCACATTTTATAAATAAGATAGGTTTCCAAACCGAAAATTTTAATACCCCTTTTCTTTACTTTGCCCCATCCGTCGATTTTTATGAAACGTAGCACATGAGGCTTATTTTTAATGCCGCTAACTTGACTAAATTTTGGGCATAATCTATTTAGCCAAAAGGGCCGTTAATCTACACAGATTTTCGAATTTTTAAAACATCTATAAAAATATTCATTTTACAGATTTATTTAATCGTATGATATTTAAATATTGTATTGTAATGTAAGTGTTATGCATGGTGTCTCAGAAGATCAGTATAAATCTGTATAGTGTGATACTAATTGTTGTAACAATACACAAAAAAAGTTGAGGGAGAAAAGTTGTTGAAAATTTTATTTTCTAGAACTTTTGTTTGAACCATTTGTTTCTAAAACGCAATAACATTTCTGCTTTATGAAAGTGAGAATTTTTGGGCGCACGATACCTCGAACTTTCGACGTGCTTTCGTAAATAGCGTTCGTATAACGGCTTAGCAGTTAGATTCATGTAACTATTGTTGGACGATACAGAAATGTTTACTTCGATTTTACAAATTTTTTCGCGGTACACCTCTTGTTAATAAATGTGAATTTTTTTTCTACAACGTATTTGATTTCTACTCCACATCTTATAAAATAAAATTAAATATTAAAAACGGTTTGCTAACTTCTTCTTCACATGCATATCGTAACTTTCATTACGACAAAATTATTACATTTTTGTGGAATTCACGTTCAAGCTGTTTTACACTGATAGTTCTCAATAAGGCGTAGCACGTCAATGCAAGTGATGTTTGAGAATAAACATCTATCACTACCGTGTTTATTTCAAAACGGAAAATTAGACATGTTTCCTTTAATTAAAAGCGCAAAGTTTAGCGCAAATCGATTAATTCAGGTTGACATCAGCCAGTAAATTTTTTTTTTTCAATTACTTTGTTATAAAATTTACTCACGTGAACTGGTAACAATTAAAAACAATTAGAGATCAATCATAATGTGAAATTAACAGAATGAGAGAATATAGAAAAGATGTTACGTAAAGTCAGTAGATAAATAATTAATACATTTTTATAGTACAAGAAAGAAAACACTAGAATACAATTGACTACTTATAATATATACACAGAATACAAAAATTAAAGAAGCTAGAGAATAAGAAAAAAAGTAAATATTAACAAAAACTGAGAAAAATACATTATATTATTAAAACAGTTGAAAGGAAATTACGCAATACAAAAATGTTGATAAATAAATAAATTAAATAGTAGGTACTTAAAACAATAAATAACGCAATACAATAAAAAAAGGAAATATATAAATAGAAGTGTTGTCATTAAAAGTGTTAGCATACTTAAATCTCTAATTTCTTATATCTTTTTTTCTTTCACTTTAAAACAATATTTTCTGCCATTGACGTTGCAGTTTCCTAATAAACAAAACCTGCTATGCCCCACGTTGACCGCCAAATATGTAATAATCAGAACTCTAAACTTTTTTAATTTATTTAAATGTTTTATAAACAAGGCATATGTTCACTATTTATTGTTTAAACATGTTTTATAATCTAAGTCTAAGGGTGTCCTGATACTCCGTGTACATAGAACCACTGTAGATTTCTGAGACTAAAATATACCGATTTAACTCAAAATACACACCGTCAAAGTTATTATTTTTTATTAGTTATTTGTAATTGACGATTTTTGCTTAAACAACAACATTTAAAAAATGGCGTAAAATACTTTCACCAAAAGTTTTTGGAACCATAACAAAATAATAGCACCTACATTGAAAAATTGATTGAGGCTTTCGCGGCCTGATTGCGAACTACTGTGGTCTAGATTCAGGTCTAATAGCCGTCGTTGATTGGGATTTCTTTATAACTGAGTCTACATCCAACATGGGAACACTACTTAGCACCTACCTTGTTAAGATGGAAAATACAAACTAAAATACTTAGAGAGGGCCAAAGGTCATATTTTCTCAAAACATCACGTTAAAGTTACTCAGTTTATAACCTTCTGGTTTTGATAATCTAGAAACATTTTCTAAATGTTGAAAACTTTAGACAGATAGAAATTAATGTTTTTATTTTTTTGTTAAAATAGTGACTTAAAAATTCTATCACAACACTTTTTGAATAACTAAACTGCGAAGTTGCCTAGGAAATATTTGCTTATGATTTATACCAAAAATAACTTAAAAGTTACCAAAATTTAAAGTTAAGAAAAATAGATCAAATACATTGCAATGATATGTGTGAAGACAGAGGGTGGACAATTTTAAATGGAAACATAGAAGAAGGGGGGGGATTATACGTTTGTAGAGTAAAAGGGGGAATCGATAATAGACTATGTGCTGGTGAATGATATGTGATATGGGGAGTATAGAAAAAATGAGAAGAGGAAATGAAGTGGAATCGATCACCAACCTTTAAAAATGTTCCTAAATGAGGAAGAAGAAAAGAGAGAGAAGAGGAGAAGGAAGAATGGAGAGTTAAGAAAATATGGACAGATGAAGATATAGAGAAATATAGAGAGAGGATGGAGGAAGACATTGAAACGAGGAATAAAGTGGAAGAAGTAATAGAAGGAATAGTAAAAAAGATGGAAATGGAGGTAGAAAAGAGAAGATACAAAATAAAGAAAAGGGAGGGTGGGAGAAGAAAGGAATGGTGGAATAAAGAATGTGAGGAGGCAAAAGAAACGTAAGAAGAGGAAGTAGAAGTTGGAAGAAAGGCATATAGACATAGAGGAGTATAAGAGAATAAAGAAAAAGTATAAAGATAGCTGTAAAAAAAGAAAAGAGGAACATAAAAAGGAAGTAGAGGAGAAAATAAAAAAAATAAAAAACGAAGGAGAACTATGGAAGTTTGTAAATAAGGGGAGAGAAAAGGGAAAGAGAGGAAGCACAAAAGTAGATGAGAAGAAATGGAGGGAACATTGTATAGAATTACTTGAAGGGCAAGAAGAGGAGCCAAGAGGTTCAAGAAAAGGGGAAAGGGAAATAAAGAGGAGAGAAGGGGAGATAGCGAGAGAAGAGGTAGAAAGAGCGATGAAAACAGTGAAGAGAGGTGAGGCGGAAAGGACAGACGGAACAAATGGAGAACAATGGAAATATAAGGGAGAAAGGATGAGAGAGTTATTAAGCAAAATTTGGAGAGGGGAAGGGCTGCCATGTAAATGGAAAGAAGTTATAATATGTCCGGTATATAAAGGTGGGGAGAGGAGAGAAATAACAAATTATAGAGAAGTGAGCGTAGCAAATATAGGGTACAAGTTATATGCAGAGGAATTGAGACAGAGATTGGAGAAAGAGATAAACGAAAAAAGTTGTTGGGGACTGGCAAGCAGGATTTAGGAAAGAACGAAGGACGATAGATAATATATACTGAGACAAGTGATAAATAAGGAACTAGAAAAGGAGGAAGGAAAGGTGTTAGCTATGTTCCTGGACCTAAAGGCGGCATTTGACAATATGCATAGACAGAAATTATGGGAGAGGAGGACTTGGTGGGTGCGATACAGGATATATACGAGGAAACAAGGTGTAGGACAAAAATGGAAGAAAAACTAGGAGATCTTTTGGACGAAGAAGGGCTGAGACAGGGGTGCCCTTTAAGCCCAAGTCTTTTTCATTGTATAGGGGATTTAGAAGAAGAAATGAGAAAGCATCAAAGGGAGGGGTGGTAATAGGAGAGAGAAGGTTTGGCTACTGGCATACGCAGATGACATAGTAGTGGTGGCGAATAAAGAAGAAGAAATAAGAGGAGCAATAGAGATAATAAAAAGTATTTGGAAGGAAAGGATTTAAAACCAAATGTACAGAAAACAAAATCATAGTGTTCCAAAAAGAAGAGGTAGGAAGAAAAATGTTAAATGGAAATGAGGCGAGGAGGAAATAGAGACCGTTAATGAGTGGAGATATTTAGGATATATTTTGAGATATAACAACAAAGATAAAGGGCATAATAGAGAGCTAGGAAAAAAGGGGAATAAAATAGTAGGGCAGATATGGGGAATAGGGGAGAAGGTGTTCGGGAGTGATATGATAAAAAAGGGATGGTTGTTCGAAAAACTTATAAAAAGTGTATTATTGTATGGGGCTGAGATATGGGGATGGAAAGAGAGAGAGACGTTGGAAAAAGTACAGGAAAAGTATTGGAGGTGAACTTTAGGGCTGGAGAGAGAGACACCGGGATATATAGTGGCGGGGGAGGCAAAATTTAAAAAATCAGGGTACAGGCGGGGAAGATAACTATGAGATATAAAGAAACAATGAAAGATAGAGAGGAAAACACAATATTGATGGAATGTTGGAGAGAGGTGAAAAGAAAGAGAATAGAACACGAACAGGATGAAAGGAGAAGTTATTACGAAAGGGTGGGTTATTCGACGGAAGAAGTGGGGAGAAGAAAGGAGGAAGGATGGAGTATGGAAGAGGAGATAGTAAGGAGAGATAAAGATACGCAGATGCAAGAAAGAAGGGAAAAGATAAGAGAAGTAAATACTATGAAGGGTATGGAGAGATAATAACGGAGGGGAAAGCGAAATACTTAATGGAAAGGAAGAGTTTAAAAGCAAACGAATAATAGCAAGGTTTAGGTGCGGTAACGAGGAAAGGGAAAACAAATATTGGAAAGAAGATGAATGGATCAAATGCAGAATGTGTGGAGAAGGGTGGGAGAACTTGAGGCATATGATGAAGGATTGTGAGGAGATGAGAAAAGAGATAAGAGAAAGAAAGGTAATTCTGGGAGATGGTGAAGGGGAGGATTGGATGAAGGAGGTGTTAGAGAGGAGAACATTTTTAGAGAGGAGGGTTTAAGGGGGGGGGGGAAAAAGCAAAGTTTAGTTATAGGTATGATAATGTAAATACTCGAATCATTTGTTAAATTTAAAAAGAACAAATAAATTATTTCATTCATACATTGCAATGATGTATAATATTACAGTTTTCAGTGATCTGAAATATTTGTGTAAAAATGACGTTAAAACTTGTAACATTTATCAAAATGTAATTGTGGAACTACTACAAAAGTAACAATGCCGTAAAAATTATCTACTTGATTAAAATAAAAAACAAAACTAAAACACTCATTAGTGCAAACGTCAGTTTTATCTAAACTATTACCTTAAAGTTATTAGAATATAGCACTTTATTATTACCCAAATAGTGAAGTTAAAATCACGGTATTAAAATTATCAGAACATAAATTTTTTATAATATTTTTCCCATCTTTCTTGTTTTAAAATATCATATCAACAAAGTAGACATTCCAACATATGACGTAAAAGTAATCGAAGTTTGTAGTTCATTAACGCCTTATTTTTTAAGAAAATTGCCTATATTATAACAAGGAAACCAAAAGATCCAACGTAGTTGTCAACGAAAAACTGTGTAAAATATGACATTAAAGTAACCAAATTTACGTTAAAGTATTGAACCATATTTTTTAGAACAGTACAGTACCTAAATAAAACCAAAAGATCCAAACGAAGTGATCAAGATCAGACGTATGCAAAGCATGAAGTGATTTCTTCGGTTCTAAACAGTATTTTTGCTCAAATATTCACTTAAAAATTACTAAACTGTGTCAGTTTTTATGGTTGAACGGTTATGTAAATTTTGGTAATATTATGAGGCCTATATTTATTTCTTTAAAATAAGTGTGTAATGAGGTAGTAATACAGTAACGTAATAAAACTAAAAGACGACGAGGTCAACGTTGTATGTCCATAAAGTATGACGTTAAAGTTACCAAAGTTTTAGGTTCCCGGCGAAACCTTTTACAAGTAAAGAGAATCAATATCTAGTTTCCACCTCATATTATTAGACCTTTTCCAAAAGCAAGAAAGAGAAAACTAGAATTAACTGATACACCTATGAAAGATGTAATTAAAGATTATAACCATAAAGAATTATTCCTTTTTAGGATCTTCAATAGGTACAGCTTTATAAAAAGGCAGTGAATTTTTTTTACCTCCACCTTTGGAAGATCCTAAAACGCAATAATTCTTTAAAAAAACGGCACCGGAGGAATCATACCCACTTTATATTATGAGTGTAAGTACTTAATGAAGATAAACTTAAAAATCAATAAAAAATAGAAGAAAGTAGTAGTCAGACAAAATAAGCGAAAGTTTAAAGTTCCGTGATTCATCATCAGATGACGATCCCGAACAGTTTTTGAAAGAAATATGTAAAAATGGTTAATGATGATGAACAATGAATAAAATGAGAAGCATTTGTTTTAGTAAAAGTGGCATTGAAAAAAACACAGCCGTATTGTGTAGTCAAGATAATTGAGATTGTTGAAGATGTATTTAATATAAAATTTCACAAGAAGATTTCATTGATATCCACAAACTTTATTTCTGGTGATGAAGATCTTTCACAAATGGTTAGAATTAAGTTCTCCGTCTTAAGGCAAAAAACCCAACTCATCTCCGTAGTTGATTTCAACGACTACAATATTATTCAAAAAATCCCTGTGAAAATGTGTTTTGAAGCCTTTAATTTATACTATGAAAGTTTTTTTACAAAAATCGTTTTTTATTTACTTGTTCATATACTTAACTCCTTTTCAGTTAAATAGGAATGTTAATTTACTCAGGAGTGCTTGATATTTTGTGTTTTTTAGTCTTTTCCTTACAGTAAGCTTGAAATGGTACACAAAATGTGTCAAGTTAGAAAAAATGGATAACACACTGAATAAAAATCTAAAGAAAATATTTAATACCGATTATTTGGATCAAGGTACTTGATCCAAAGTACAATCATGATTATTTTCTTCTAACGGGTGTTCAAATAAAAATCTGATCAGGATAGATCTTGGAATTTTTTTTTACGTTTCCTAATTTTTTAAATGACCTTCTACCTTGCGGAAATTGCTGAAACTCACTGGATAGAAAGAGGGTACTATACAACAACTAGTGGAAGTAGTATTCGGCAACGATAATGAAAGCAAAAATGGATTGGCCTTTATGCTATCCAGAAAAACAAGTAAATACTTAGTGGCATATGTATAATACGGTAAATGATAGAATAATAACAATAAAATTACAATGCAAGCCAGTGCCAGTAAACATAATATAGATCTGTGCTCCAACGTCAGATTCAAGCAAGACGAAAATAGAAGAATTCTATGGAATAATAAAAGAAACACTACAGATATTTCCAAACAGAAAAATATTAATGATTATAGGAGGCTGTAATGCTAAAGTTGGATGCACCAAGAAACGCGGCAAAAGACTAATAAACTTCTGCACTTGAAACGGCCTAACAATAATGAACACAATCCTCCAACTACACGTCCGCAGGCTATACACCTGGCAAACACAAAAACCAAATAGATTATACCCTAATTAGAACACGCTAGAGAACATCGGTAACCAATACTAAAACTCTACCTGGGGCAAATTGTGGTAGCGACCATAGATTACTGGCCGAATACTTAAGAGCGAAACTGAAAAAAATGTGTTTAAACAAGACCACCAACCACTTCCCAATAAATGAAAAGGAATCGCGAACGCCAAATCAAACGGCCAATAAATTATAGGAGGAAACAAAAGTCCAAATTCAAATAACTATTACTGAGTTACCAAAAGACAAAGTGACAAAATTCAATACTGGATGTTGAAGGCAACACTACTATAAATAGAAGAAAGGCGTCAACTTAAAATAAAAGGTACAGATACAGAATGAAAACGTGAATAATATAGGCAACTATCAAAGCAAATACAACGGCAGTGTAGAAGAGGCAAAAAAATACATACAAAAATATGTGGAGGCTCAAAAAAAGCAAAACACATTAATACCAAAGACATGTACAGATTAATTAAAAAAATGTACAAGCAGTTATCCAAGCGCACATGGACAATCCAAGACCAACCAGGAGACAAAATAACAGATATAAGAGAAATACTTGCAGTTGCAAAATTGGAATGCAAGCTTCAAAAGAGGTAAATTTTCCATTGAAGATGATGACCGATCGGGAAGGCCAAATTCTGTGTCAGTCCCCGAAAATATCGATGCAGTTCATGACATGATTTTATCAGACCGTCGAATTGGGCTAAAACGGATATCTGAAGCACTGAATATTTCATAATAACGCGTTTATCATATGGTTCACGTCAATTTGGACATGAGAAAAATTGCTGCAAAATGGATCCCCAAATGTTTCAAAGTCGACCAAAAGCGTGCAAGGGTAGAAGCATCGCGTTCGATCTGTGCTCGATTTGAAAACGATGTAGACTTCTTAAACCGAATTGTTACTATGGATGAGACTTGGTACATTTCTACGATCCAGAAACAAAGCAACAATCGATGGAATGGCGACACTCTGGTTCTCCAAGACCTAAGAAGTTTCGTGTCCAATAATCTGCTGGAAAAGTTCTTGCTTCAGTTTTTGGGATTGCCATGGAGTAATCATGATTGATTTTTGGATAAGGGTAGAACAATAACTGAGATTACTATTTGACATTACTGACCACTCTACGGGAAAATATTAAAGAGAAAAGACGCGGAAAGCTATCCAAAGATGTTTTGTTTTTGCAGGACAACGCCCCTGCACACAAATCTCATGTTGCCATGCATAAAATTCGTGATTTAGGGTTTGAATTACTAGAACACCCCCCTCATTCAGCCGATTTGGCTCCGTCCTACTATCACCTCTTTCCTCAACTGAAAAAAGTTTAAAAGATCGTACATTTTCTTCCAACAAGGAGGTAATAGAAGCTGTGGAGGTCTGGTTTGCAGAGCAAGAAGAAACATTTTTTTTGAAAGGTCTAGAGACGTTGCAGGTTCGCTGTGATAAATGTATCTAATTAAGAGGAGAATATGTTGAGTAATCAAATATTTTGACATTGAAATTTTGTTTGGTTCTATAGTAGGCTAAGAATTTTTCAATATATCCTCGTAACTATAGATAAACTGGCTTTAGAGGTAATTGCAGATTCGTTCAATATATGCCAAGTAAATCGACAAAATATAGACTTAAAATATTTTGGATGTGTGAATCTAAGTCTGGTTATGCTCTGGATGGTTTAGTTTATGTTGGTCGCCAGCCAGGAGAACCTCCACATAAAAACCTGGGGCTTGAAGTAGCACAAACTCTTGTGCAAGGCATTCATAATTCTGGTCTCAATCTCACGATATACAATTTCTTCTCTAGTGTTCCACTAGCAATTTATTTGATGGATAAAAATATTACTGTTGTGCGTACACTACGCCAGAATAAGCGTGACATTCCGAGCGAAATGAAAGCCTCAAAAGATCGTGTAGTCAGCTCTTCATTGTTTTGCTTTTGAAATAACATATCCATGGTAAGTTACGCACGTAAAAAAAACAAATGCGTAATTTTACTAAGCACCATGCACCACTACTCAGCTATCAATGATGACGATAAGAAGAAGTCCGAAATCATCTCTCATTATAATAAAACAAAGGGCGATGTTGACATCTTGAATTAAATGGTGTCGACATACACGTGCAAGAGGCAAAGTAAACGATGACCCATAGGAATTTATTTGATGAATAAAAATATTACTGTTGTGGGTACACTACGTCAGAATAAGTGTGATATTTCGAGCGAAATGAAAGCCTCAAACAGTGGCGGCTCGTGGTCAATCATACTGGGAGGTCAAAAATTAATTTAAAAATAGACATACTTAAAAAAATATAAATAACTCAAATGCACCACAAAATTTTATACAATCTACAATTCTGTTCAAAATATAGCGATTTTTCGAAACATTCTCATTAAAATCTCTAAGGGATTTTCTGTAAGCATTGTCTAGCTGTGTACGAATATCAACATTTCCTACGGTTGCAAAATTTACCGAGCATTTCATGTGTTCTGCAGACGACGCATGTTTTTTATTTCCTCTTTTAAATGTTTTAAATCTCTTACACCGAATTTGCACTATAGCGAGTCTGACGAGTCTTTAGAAAATAATAAACAAACAAAACAGTAAAATACATTTGATACTTCACAACCACATATCCAGTTAGCTAAATCGTACATTACCTTGCGAAAGTTTCGATGAACATCTTTATTTTTGTCTTTGCTAGTTTGTCGTAAACTTAGTTCTGGCAAAGGACGACCATTTGCCTTGAACTCAAATAATTTTGTAAAATTAAGTTTGTTAGAACTTTTTAGTTGTTTAATTTTCTGCACTACCAACATTTTCTATTATAGCGCATGCACACGCGAATCAAAAATAGTATTTTACAAAACAACACAACAACAGTAAAACATATCAATATAAATTCTTAAATTGATTTAAAACACGCGAAAATCGAATCAAAAATCGAACGTAGTTGTACACCCTATACGAAGTCAACGTAAACTGCAGGATCCGGCTCATGACCCAAAGTTGATTATTGTTTCGGACGTTCGCGTTTATTCGGGCGCTGCACGTTTTTCGAGTTTTTCCGGGTAGATCTAATTCAATGAGGACAATTCGCACCGCCAGCCCAAGGTTGAAGAAGATGAATTACGAACGACGGCCGATAAATTTTAAGTTATTGTACTTGCGACTTAATTACCTATTTTAATAAAACACGTAATAATGAATATTTTTTATATATTGTCAAAATTTTTGGGAGGTCATTGACCAAATGACCATATGGACAAGCCGCCACTGGGCCCTCAAAAGATCGTGTAGTATGCTCTTCATTGTTTTGCTTTTGAAATAACATATCCATGGTAAGTTACGCACGTAAAAAGAACAAATGCGTAATTTTACTAAGCACCATGCACCACGACTCAGCTATCAATGATGACGCTAAGAAGAAGCCCGAAATCATCTCTCATTATAATAAAACAAAGGGCGATGCTGACAACTTGAATTAAATGGTGTCGACATACAAGTGCAAGATGCAAAGTAAATGATGGCCAATGACATTTTTTTCAAGATTATTGATGTTGCAACATCAATGCATATGTAGTCTTTACGAAGAAACATCCAAACTACAATATAGGAGTGACTCACAAACGCAGAATATTTTTGAAAGATTTATAGATGGAACTAGTGATACCGCATATGCAGAGATGATATACTAACCCTAACTTATAACGTAGTGTCCGGGAGTGTATGAGCAGTTTTATTGATATCTCTGGTCCGTCAGCCGCTCAAACAAGTGCAACGATTAAAAGAAATAGCTGCTCAGTGTATCCCTCAAATATTGATCGTAAGAGCACAGTGATATGTATTAGTTGTAAAAATAATACCTGTAATAAACATAACATTAGGATGTGCACTATTTGCTTCTCTAATTTCTTTTATTTAACAATAATGTTCATTTTTGATATTTAATCCCACGTTTGTAACGTATATGTATAAATAAATAAAGTTTAATTTCAATAATTTTGTTTCTTTTGTGCCTATACATGATTCAATCCGGATTATGTAAAGGCCGATATTTTATCGGTGACGTATCCTAGGATTACCGAAGCAACAACTTCTTAGTGAAAACATCCGGTCACGACACTTACTTAAAAAAATAAACGATGACGAAAAGAAGAATTTTTTTAACAAAGTATTCAGTTGTGGTTTATGTGAGAATTTAAGGTACGTAATGAAATATTCAGTTCTTTCAATTTTTTGGTTATATTTATATCAGAGTTCCACGACACCGCGCGTTATTTTTGTGTACTTTTTGTGTACACTGCAAAAATAATAAAATCATTCCACGGCCTGCCTAGTCTAGTTTTTTATTTGAACACTCGTGACATTAGTTCTACACAGTTACATAAATGGATTTAAGCATATTACCATATCAAAAGAATGTGACTGTTAAGAAAACGTTCATGAATAATTTCACGTAACTGCTGTTACCTTGTAAGGTTTTCAATAATTGAAACTTGTAGAAAGGACTGACACCTTTAAGGGATGGTAGCAACATGTGAGCAAATACATATGGTATTCAAGAGCGATATGACAATAAAAGTAAAAAGATGCGAGTTGTCTTGACGAACAACATTGGTTTGAGTCATAAACCACAAAAATTTAATTGTAAGGTAAAAAAAAATGAAGAGAAAAATATAAGAAAAATGGGATGAAAAAAATTAGAGAAAAAATGAAGTGAAAAAATTAAATAAGGAAAGAAAAAGTAAATGGAAAACAATTAGGAGAAAAACTAAAAGAAAAAATGAAGAGGAAAAAATTAGGAGAAAAAAATGAAAAGAAAAAAATTAAAGAAAAAACGAGGAGAAAAAAATGACGGGAAAAAAATTAGGAAAAAAACTAAAAGAAAAAATTAGGAGAAACATTTTTTTTTAAAAACGAGAAGAAAAAAATGAAGAAAAAATCATAAAGAGAAAAAAAATAAGGAGAAAAAAATTAGGAGAAAATTTGTTATCCACCATGTGCTAGCAATGCAGGTACCATGCCACCGGTACCAAAAGATGCGAGTTGTTATGACGAACAACATTGGTTTGAGTCATGAAGCATAAAAATTGAATTGTAAGGTAATTTGCATCCAAAAACCTGTTTTGGACATGATTTTGGTGGGGTTGGGACAGGAAGAGTGCGTCGTACCATGCCTAATTTCTAATCAGCTCTTCCTTGTAGTAGACCAGACTTAACTTATTCAAGGTTCTAGATGCTTCTGTGAGGCGCTATCGCGCGTACTAAGTTTTAGAGTTAAGCTTGCTTGCTTGTTTATAAACATAGGTTTTTCGGACTTTCTGTATCACAGGAATGAGCTATCGAAAAACGGTTTTTACCAAAAGACGTGGAATTCCAAGGCCAACAATCGTACAGCGTGGTATTTTTCAGTTGGGTGGATGGTTAGGTCAGAAAATGCAAAAAGTGGTTTTACCATCTGGACGATTAAATTCTGGTAGCAACTTGATATTGCTACCAGAATTAAAACATATTCAAATTGCATAATAGTATCTCCATTTTTGTTTATATTTTTATCATTACCGAATTAAGTACTGCAAAGTATAGAATGCACGCATTTGATTTTTGATAACATTATTTGTAACTCCTGTAAAATTTGCTTTTCGGATTTACATGTATTTCTTATGAAGGTAACGAATGTTTCTGTGTTTAATTTCTGTGAATTTGAAGGTAAATAAAAATATTAAAGCACTCTGTACATAATAAAGAACCTTGGTGGAATTGTAATTCTAATCATAACACGCGTGCGCTATTCGAAAACCGACCGGCATATTCCATATGATGTAACATGTGGAAATTTCCATTGATTTGTTTATTTTGATCGGCAAAGTTGGTGTACTGTGTTTGTGTTTTGTATGAAGACGATGACAGACAACTAAAAAGATAATAAACGATAACTGTGTACAACACAATGGCGGGTTCGTACGAAAAATTGAAAGAGATGAACTTAAATAGAGACGAAGTTGAACGTCTTACCGATGCGTTGAAAGATAAAAATTTTCGAAAAATGCTCACCGATTACGTCGAAGAAGTTCAAGATCCAGAAAATAAAAAGAAATTTCAGGAAGAAATGACGCAATTCGAGAAAGAGCGTGGAGTAGACGTAACTTTTATTAATCCATTAGCCGGTTATGTTATTAAAACTAGCGTCGATGGCAATCAAAAGGCTTTTATTAATATCTGCGGCAATGAAAATGTAAGTAAACCCACATCGACTGTTGCAGTCGTTGAAGGCATACAGGGACGTCACTGGTCGATTCCCCACACAATTGCACCTCCTAGACATGATTACGACAAGAAAAAAATTAAATGTCAAGTGTTTGATGTGGTGTTTCACCCAGAAACTTTACAATTAGCTCACAAGTTCAATGCGTTCCGAGATATAGTAAACAAGACAGCTTGTGATGCGATCGAATCACACTTTGATGTTATACTAGATCGTAAGAATTTAAAATTTCCTAAAATACAATACAAAGGCTTGGCTCACGCCACCGTATTACGTAAACCTTCTAAAGATCCGTTACCACAATGGACTGAAGAAGAAAAGGCAGTCATGGATGAATTTTATGCTAAGATCGATGCAGAAAATCCACCGCCACAAAAAGTGGTGCCTAAATCTCCTAAAAAAGGTAAAGCTACAGAAGATTCAAGTACCGCATATACCACACCTAAGTACATTATTAAACACTGCCGTCACATAGAAATGGAGGAATTCACCGAGCATAAAGCAGCTAAAATGAATACAGCAACTCCAAAAGAATTGGTAGTGGAAGTTGAATTACCTTTGTTACGTTCATCTGCAGACATCATTTTAAGTGTAACTGAAAAGACATTGCAGCTTACTAGTGAAAAACCAGCTAAATATAAATTGTCTATAACATTACCTTACAGAGTCAATCATGATTGTGGAAACGCGAAATTTGTAAAAGATCAAAAGAAATTAGTCGTTACTCTGCCTGTAATTATGAAATCACATAAATTTGTACCTGACGTTTCGAAAGACGACAGTGGTGTTGAAAGTGATCCGGGTTCCAACTTTTCAAACAGTCCGGATGAGTTTGAAAGAAAATCAATTCAAGTAATATCGGAAAATGTGGACCCCATACCTGTAAAAGCATTAATAGACGTTTCAAAATATACCCCAACATTCCTAGATCCCACTTTGCATTATTCTCTCCCCGAATTTGTTACAGATCTGTATGACAACGTACTCTCGTTCACATTGAATGTTAAAAATGTTGATAACACCTCAATTGCAAAGGGAATCTGCGATTTGTCCAGTGTTCACTTTAAATTTGTCAGCATCAGTTCTGGATTTTATCCAACTTACTATGCCTTATTTCTAAAATTTCCTAATCACACATTTGATAGCGAAAAAATCGTTATTGAAACATGGGACAACAATGTTATAGTACAAATTACTTTAGACGCTAGCGAAGAAATTCTACATATGTATTATTACGGCGTAGACGCTAGTAATACTTCCGAGAAGTATCTTTCAGAAGCATCCGTCGTTAGAGAGAAGGAGAAGAATGAAGTTGAACCTGTAGAGGAAGAAGAACACGAGGAGGAAATTAAAGAGGAGTCACGTGCAATAAATATAGCAAGTTCGCCGTCAGAATCTAGTAGTGACAACCTTAGTTGCAGTTATAGTCCTTCCAAAGGCAAAGGGATATTAAAGTGTTTTAGGAAACCGCAACGTTTTGGAAGAAGTATTTCAGAATCGGGTTTGGACGAAGTTGCATGGACTTCATCTATAGAAAATTTTGCCAGCGTGGACTCTATTATTCCTGAGGAGGAAGAAATATCTTCTAGTCTTAAGAAAACTGTCCGTTTCAGTAACGTTGTTTCCAGAAACTTATTTAGGTATTATTTTTGTATTAATTTTAGAGTTTATATCAATTTATTGTTATACAGGTCCAATTCGAGCATATTAGGGCAGAAGAAGAAAAAGTCCAAAAAGGCGAAGTCTAAAAAGCGCGCCCGCGATCGACGCCACAGTGAGGGCGAAGTTTTAGATACGGAAGTGCATAGCAGCGAGAGAGATTCCGAGACTGCTAAAGGAAGCAATAGCGAAATATTTCAATTGGAAATCAATTAATTTTTTACGGATCAATTTTAACTAGTAGTTTTTTTTTTAAGTTTGATGCTTAGAATTATATTCAATATTGATTGATTTACCCAGTTTTACTTTGCTTGTGATAATTTTTTCATACATGACTGTTTATGTGCATGTTTGTTATATACTAGCAGTATACACCCCAGTGAGTTTTGTTTATTATACACAATTTATACATTTTGTTCTTCAACACAACTTGTTAGAAGTAAAAAATAAAATTTATCAAAAATGTTAAAAAATATTGTGATTATCAAATTTTTCCTTCAATTTCATATCAGAGGTAAGGAACCCTATTAACTGAAAAATACGCTATTGCGGAAAGTATATTATTGTATACTTAAAAAGGAACATGAAATTCGCTGTACAAAAAAATGTGTTTGGAGTTAAAACAAATAACCTTTGATCTGTAGATACCGGATTAAACGCATAAAATTGATCAATAATCCAATGTGCATTGAACAGTTCAACAAAGAATTTTAGTGTATTGATAATACCCTGGTCTTGTAAATTACTTTAATGTAGGCAACCAAGCATACGGGGCTCTAACACAGTTGCGTGATTATGCGAAAAACCAATAAGTTTTCAAATTCACACTTGTGTGTGATTTTTAAAAAAAGTAAACAATTTTACGTAATATAATCGATTTTAAATAAATTTTTGAACGCAAGTAATTTTGATTCTATTTTAATTTTATGTAAAGGGAAAGGTCGATCAGGTTTATGTGCATAGGCCAAGCTATCGTAAAACAGCGTCAAAGGTCAATATACATATAAATTCTCTTGACCCTATCAAAAGATTGTTATCATATGACCGACGTAAAGTTCTGTAGCAGTAAAAATGACCCAAAATCTTTACATTCCTGTATTTTGGATTTCCTGATCTTTGTTTAACCTAATGACTTGCCATTATCACGTTTGAAAATTTTCATTATTGGACAAAAATCGGGTCTAGGAGTATTCGCCAAAACAAACCAATACCAAAAATAAAAATTGATTAGATTATAACAACAATTATAATTACTGTTTATAATTGAAAATGTTTAAACTATGCACGATTCCTGCGTGACCTAAGCTTCAAAAACAATTTTGCTAATTGATGTATTTGTAAAGAGCAGTTGCTGTATTTGCTAAAAGAAAGATTATTATCGTACCGTCAAGGTGAATTTAACTTTTGAAAACCACACGTTTTTTTAAAAATAGAATCTTGGTACGCGCCTTATACTATAAGGACAACATTCGTTCACAGTACACCAATTATAAATATTAGAAATAGTAAAGGTCTTTAAATGGACCCTTAAAGTACTTCACGGTGTAATTGCAGATATTTAGAAAATGTGCCATTGACCTTCACTGATGTTTACTTCCTATTTGTTAAATACGATTCGAGTATAATGATACACTAATTATTATCAAAGTTATAAAACTTTTCAATTTTTTCAAAAAGAATATCACGAGGAAACGTTGTCAAATGCTCTTGAAAGATCTAAAAAAAAATAGGCAGTGCATCAAAGGTATGATTTAGCTAAGATGACGTTCCTCATTAGTATTACAAAAAACTGTCTTCTATGATCTTAAAAACCTTTTGTTGATACAATAGACTACTCCTGTTGCAAAATTTCACACTTTTACTGGAGGCCGCTTTTGTTGATATTTATAATTACTTCAAACTTAGGTCTTTAATAAAGTATATTTTGGTATTAACCTAAATAATGCTCCGAGTTGTGATGAGAATTGTATTCTATGCAATTTTAATATTAGAGCAAGAAAAGCAACAAATGAGAAATAAGCGAAATATGCCATGTATTGCGTGACTATAAACTTCGGTAGGTACGGTTACGGAGGAAAAAAAGAGAAGAAACATGATTCGGAATGATAAAGAGGAAGAGATGACTAAAAGTTATCAAAATGCCAAGAGAATCTAAGATAGAGGAGACTGAAATGGTTTGATCATGTTCAGAAAAGAGAGAAAGGATATGTGTTAAAAAATAATAGGAAAACTAAAGACATGATGGAAAAAGAGACAAGTTAGTTAGAAATACGTGTATCATTCATATTTCATTTAAGTATTAGTATAGGAATTATACAATATCTATTTTCGATACAGAACCATTATTACTATACCTACATATTGTCTATTGCCATTATCATATGTCAAATATAAACAAATTTACGGAAAGTAGAGCTGTGATAGTACACTTTTTTAACCTCTAATAGTTTTTTTTAAACTTCACTAATGCAAATATAAACGTAACAGATATGTCATTTCTCGCAGTTTATTTAAATTATAATAAATAATTTTTTGCAAAATGGTGTGGTATGTCATTATAACCTCATAGTATTGTTATGATGGCACACTAATAACAACGTTTATTTTATTGTATATATCAAAGTGTTTTATTGTATTTTTTTAACTACAGGTACAATGAAATTTAAAACTTGGACACCACAATTTCTGTAAACAAAAGTTTGCACATTGTGAAGCGGGCTTAAGAGTATCATTTACAATTCTAACAGCAGGTAGTCTCAGCAGAGGTTATCTTATAGAAGGACTGTAGAATGAATCATTACACTAAGCACGTTTTAGAAAATAGGTAATTTACGTTGCTTACTTAATTTTTTCTTTAAAGAATATATTTGAAGGTATCGCTAATTAAACACCATAACTCGATTAATTATGGAATCAAAAGTTTGTTTAGGAAATGTTTACAAAATAAAAATAGAAATAATTATGATTTAAAAACGTCTACAAGCAATAACTTTTAAATTAAATCAAAAACTAAACATGGTTATTTGGGTTGACTGAAAATTACTTATTTTTAAATAAATCTAACCTACTAATTATTGTAAGTTATTAAAAAAATCATTAAATTCTCTGTTCATAATATTTAGTCCTTACAAAATGTATATTTTATGACGTTTCATTTTTTTCTGTAGTTAATATAAAAAGTGAAAATAAAAACTAAGGCAATTCTTATTGTCAACGTATATATAATATGTCCCCCAAGTTGGAATCATATGAAAAAGTTTTTTATTATTAATTTTAGGAAAAAAAGTTATTCTTTATAAAAAGTTGTTGCATGTTCTAAAATCTAAAATACAGTCATCAAATATCAAATTTTTTCAGTCGTATACAAGGTTTGTCAAAAAATATGAATTTACTGAAGAGTAAAGTACCTTTAAATTTAACAATATTGGAAAATGTTATTAAAAAAAGTTAAGCAGAATTAAACTACGTTTAAATATGCAATTAAGTATTTACATTGATAACATTATTATATTTATTGAACATTTTTGAAAAATAAAAGTCAACACCCTGTAGAAATAAAATGACTCACAGCATCGTAAAAGTATATTATAATATTTTAGTCAAATTATCATAAATAATAATAAATAATCACAAAGAGATAAATGTTCATTCAAAATAGAAATATTAATTAAAAACAAAATAAACTTAATTTTTAGAAGTAAATGGATGTAATTGCATATTTGAACGTAATTTTTATTTCTGATCAACTTTTTTTGATAACATTTTCCAATATTTAAAAAAATTTAAAGGTACTTTAATTGACTAAAATTCATATTCTTGACAAACCTCCTATATATTGAAAAAATTGATATTTAATTACTGTATTTTAGATTTTACAAAACGTATATTTTATGAAGAATAACTTTTTTTCTGTAGTTAATAAAAAAGTTGAAAATAAAATTCAACAATTGTCAACGTATATATTTAGTTTTTTGACAAGAATTTATTACATAATTATAATTAAGATACCAAGTTATAGTTTAAAATTAAATGAAAACTTTTTTTTAAATAAAGGTATTACTATATAAATAAATATAAGAAATCAATAATGGGTGTGACCTCCATTATTATTGATACATTCTTGGAGGCGTCTGCTCATTGACGCTATCAAGGTATCAATATAATTAATATTAATCGTTTCCCATGCGGTATCAATGGCTGCAATTAGTGCATTACGGTTTACTGGTATAAAATTTGGCCCTTGTTGTCTTCGGATAACAGCAAGTATTCGAGCCCAAACATTTTCGATAATGTTAAAATCTGGGCTTTTTGCTGGCCAGGGTAACAGCTCCAAGTTATTTGCTTGTATCCAGTTGCGCACAACCTGCGAAGTATAGGGTCATCATATCCCGATAGTTAATTATCGAATGTTCCAAGAAAATATGTGTAAATAGTAAATGGAATCTACTAACGTAACGTTAAGTCGTTAATTATAGTTACATAACTCTCCTTTCATAAGATATAGTTCATATTAATATGCTTATTGTAAAGCTTCGTACACACCTGAACAACAAACCGAGGAACAAACAGAACAACGAACCGAACGGCAATCGGAACATTAATTTGGACGGTGCTACGTACGAATTTTAGAACAGATTCGCAAGTCCTGATTGTTCCACGAACGGTTTGCGGCGTTCCCGCAACTTGTCGGTTTTTTCTCCGACATCAAAGAAAATGCGCGCGAATGCGTTTGCAGGTTTGGACGAATCTAAACAAAACGGCGAACAAACTTATGCGGGAGAATTAAATTATTTATTTTGTCCTCCCTTTTGTGGGTTTGTTGTGTTTTAGGTAATATTATGGAGTTGACAGAAGAAAAATGTTTTAAATTAATCAGTGTTTAAGAATGCAAGAAAAAATGATGTCCCTATTAGCATCATTTGGGCGGGAAATTTCCAAAATAAAAAAAGCGAAGTAAATTATAATTTTTACTCTTCTTTGTGCGTAAAAATTTGGTTGGCACTATCTTCTTGTTTTCCGCAATTTTCTCTTCTCAATAATAAATATATATGAACTGAAAACTACTGAAAATAATTATGGGAACAGCACAAACGTTCCGTTTGTTGTTCGGATTGTGGAAATCATAAAAGATCGTTTGTCGTTCTGTTTGACTTTCGGTTCGTTGTTATGTTTGTTGCTCGGTTTGTTGTTCAGGTGTGTACGAAGCTTTACAACTTAAGCAACAATTTTTGGCGAATAAAGATTAGTTTGTGATGTAATATTAGAAACACAAATTTATATCATATCAAATTTATGACAACTTAAAACCAAGAACGTGTATGTTATTGCTAAGAAATTATTAAGGAAAAAGCGCAATTGCAGTGTAAATATTTATAATTAGATATTTTCGAAAGTTTATAAGTCCTCTATTGTAATCTTAATACTTAAAAGAAAATCCTGTCCATTAGCATTATAAGGAAATGGCTTTTACTTTATGAATAAGTTTCAATAACAATAGAATATCCTTGCTTGTTTAATTTACTTCCTTTGAGTCATATTGCTCTAAGGGTTGTTACATTGGTCATTAGAAGTATGTAATAAATAAACAATTACCTACTGTTTGAGAAGGGGTAGTGTGAACCAATAAATAAAGTAAGAAATGTAAATTCCATTTTAGTTTAAAATTTCAAGTGTTGTGAAAATGCCACCTCATCTCGGTGCTGATTTGAAAGCGCGGATTGTTTCGGAATTAGCGGCGGGCCGTAGCGTGCGTGAAATTTCACGTATGTTAGATATACCAAAAAGCACCGTAGGGCATTACCGAGTAAAATGGAATCTTGAACACACTTTGGAAAGAGCCATCGGAAGTGGTAGACCTAAAGTATCTACACGTGCTCAAGATCTCGAGTTGTTTCATTACGTAACAGAACAACCATTTGCTACATACTCCAGGGCTATAGCAGATACATTTTCCCGGATGCCGTATAACTGCACAAAAGATTAAAGGAGATGGGAATAAAGAAGTATAATGCTGCTGCGAAAGAAGTTCTCAGTGACGAAAATATGAGACGTCGTCTGGAATTTGCAAGGCGATATGTGAACGAACCTTTGGAATTTTGGAATCGAGTGATTTTTAGCGACGAAAAAACGTTCAATAGCCGCAACGATGGACCACTAAAAGTTTTTAGAATGGAAGGAACTCGTTACGAAAATAATCACATATGTCCTAAAAAACGAAGTGGTTATTTTTCTGTGAATGTGTGGGGTTGGGTTAGCGCGCGGGGTCCAGGAGTTTGTTGGGCTATCGATGGACGTCTTGATTCTGCTGCGTATTTAGATATTTTGGAAACTATTATGAAACCTTCAGTCGAAGTGTTTTATCCAGACGAAGATTATATTTTCCAACAAGTAAGTATTCTTATTTCACTATACTTTCTCCAAAAATAGTTCGGGATCTGTTGAATTAACATTTTCATAATGTATTTTGTTGTTAAAGGACAACGCCCCTATTCATACTTCGCGGGTTGTGCGCAATTGGATACGAGAAAATAACTTGGAGCTGTTACCCTGGCCAGCAAAAGCCCAGATTTTAACATTATCGAAAATGTTTGGGCTCGAATACTTGCTGTTATCCGAAGACAACAAGGGCCAAATTTTATACCAGTAAACCGTAATGCACTAATTGCAGCCATTGATACCGCATGGGAAACGATTAATATTAATTATATTGATACCTTGATAGCGTCAATGAGCAGACGCCTCCAAGAATGTATCAATAATAATGGAGGTCACACCCATTATTGATTTCTTATATTTATTTATATAGTAATACCTTTATTTAAAAAAAAGTTTTCATTTAATTTTAAACTATAACTTGGTATCTTAATTATAATTATGTAATAAATTCTTGTCAAAAACTAAATATATACGTTGACAATAAGAATTGCCTTAGTTTTTATTTTCACTTTTATATTAACTACAGAAAAAATGAAACGTCATAAAATATACATTTTGTAAGGACTAAATATTATGAATAGAGAGTTTAATGATTTTTTTTAATAACTTACAATAATTAGTAGGTTAGATTTATTTAAAAATAAGTAATAATCAGTCAACCCAAATAACCATGTTTAGTTTTTTGATTTAATTTAAAAGTTATTGCTTGTAGACGTTTTTTAAATCAAAATTATTTCTAATTTTATTTTGTAAACATTTCCTAAACAAAATTTTGATTCGATAATTAATCGAGCTATGGTGTTTAATTAGCGATACCTTCAAATATATTCTTTAAAGAAAAAATTAAGTAAGCAACGTAAATTACCTATTTTCTAAAACGTGCTTAGTGTAATGATTCATTCTACAGTCGTTCTATAAGATAACCCCTGCTGAGACTACCTGCTGTTAAAAATGTAAATGATACCCTAAAGCCCGCTTCACAATGTGCAAACTTTTGTTTACAGAAATTGTGGTGTCCAAGTTTTAAATTTCATGAGTGTACATCACCTCAACCTTAGATTTAGGAGAATGTTAACTATTCCACCTCATTGTTTGCAATTATACAAAAAAGGTTTCAGTTATTGCATTGCTTCCATTTACAACAAAATTCCCTAACTTTAAAACAATTGTCACCTTTTAATTTTCAAAAAAGGAATGCGAGGGTGTTTATTAGACTGCCAATAACAAAGGTATGTTAATTAATCAATAATATATATATATATATATATATATATATATATATATATTTTTTAATAACTTACAATAATTAGTAGGTTAGATTTATTTAAAAATAAGTAATAATCAGTCAACCCAAATAACCATGTTTAGTTTTTTGATTTAATTTAAAAGTTATTGCTTGTAGAGGTTTTTTAAATCAAAATTATTTCTAATTTTATTTTGTAAACATTTCCTAAACAAAATTTTGATTCGATAATTAATCGAGCTATGGTGTTTAATTAGCGATACCTTCAAATATATTCTTTAAAGAAAAAATTAAGTAAGCAACGTAAATTACCTATTTTCTAAAACGTGCTTAGTGTAATGATTCATCCTACAGTCTTTCTATAAGATAATCCCAGCCGAGACTACCTGCTGTTAGAATTGTAAATGATACCCCTTAAGCCCGCTTCATAATGTGCAAACTTTTGTTTACAGAAATTGTGGTGTCCAAGTTTTAAATTTCATGAGTGTACACACAAAGTAATGCATTTATTTAAGTATATAAAAGCAATTAACAAATTCATAACTCACATTTTAAATTTTCTTGAGACACCAGCATATTCACTGTGGCACCAGAACTCGCATTTTTGACAGTGGATCAAAGGTTGTTTTGACTTTGACAAGGAAAATAATGAATTACAATATACGCAACTAAGTGTCTTCCTTTTTCTCGTCATTGGCAAAAGAATCTTTGTTCTCAGTGCCCTTTTCTTCTCATTCAAATTTTAGGATATTTTTTGCTAAATGAAACAATTTTCGGTTTTCTAAGAATATTTTCTCTGCAAATTTTTACTTAATGTGGTGCGTTGTGTTTAACACCTGTTTTGCCGCTGTTTTTTTTTCGTTTTTGACGATTTTTAGGGTACAGAAAAAAGGTCTGTTATAAAAGTTGAACAACTAATATAGTTGGTTACGTTTTCTTTATGACTTCTTTATTACCAGAGGATTATGCTGTTCGTTGGTGCGTAATTTGTTCTTGCCCCACAGTAACCGAGCCTCTCAAGTGGAATATAAGTGCTTTTGTGCTATACTTTCTTCACTTACTTTTGTTGTTTCCGAAGAAAGAGAACGCCACTCGAGAAATATGTCCTCATTAAATGAGCATATGCCAGTCACGAATAGCATTGGCTACTGTAGCAGCTTGAGTATAAACCTCATTAAACAATAGACCAACCTGAAATTGTGCTACTGTTCGACCAGGGTGAACACGTAACCATTTAGGAACAGCTTTATTGTAAAATGTATTTAAGGGACCAAGCTAACATCTAGAGGTTGCACCCAATGGGTGAAATGTGATGGAAAACAAAACAAAATGATATTGTTTTCTTTAGCAAGCTCTAATACATTCAGATTCTTGTGAGTGGGATTCCTATTGAGAAGTAGAAGAATCTTCCTGTCAGCTAAAGGTTTGGCATAGTTTGTAAAATGTTTAAGCAACAATAGGAAAACCTGTCCTGCCATTCAGCCACTTTCCTAAGGACACAGCCTGGGGACACATTATCTAATAGCTCCAATTTCATATTGTTTTGTACAAAAATTTATTTATTTATTTGTCTTAAACTTATTGATGAGTGTCTTTTTAAAAAAAGAATGTAGCCAGTCCCATCCTGCTAAACGCTTTTCTCTGTTGAAGCTGTTCTTTAATTCTAGTTTTTCCGCCTGTTCAAATACTAGTTTTCTCATATCGAAGCATGTTAGTCGAAAAATTGGGATTTTAAAGTGACAGTGATTTACTATTTCAATTTTCACTTGGTCTGAAAAAACTTTAACGCTTTCGTCTAAAAATCATTTTTTGGCACAACGAGAAACTTTATTTTTATCGTTTTACTCTTCGTCTTAGTTTACTTTTGGTGATACTAAATGTTTTGGAGACCACCAGCTATCCCATTTTTTATCCTTGACAGCTTTGATGGCTTAAATCATTTCCTCTTCCGATCAACTTTGTCTGCTGGACTTTGGTTTTTGATATGATTATACATTATCACAGCTGCGCTGGACGAAAAAAACTGTTAAAATACTAAACAAATCATTGTTTGGATTACCAGTAGAAAATACTACAGATGGTGACATCATAGCCGGTGTGCCATCACAACCATACTTCCCCTACCAAATTTAATACAATTCATAAGTATGAGTGAAGGGTGGAGTTCCATTATAAAATTAGTTTCTATATTCGTTATAGCTGGTCCTAAAAAAATAGTGCATTTAAAACTAACGTATTCGGCTCATTTCACCGTGATTTTATTACTAGTAATCGTCATGCTTGTGGCATAGTATACTATTTACACTCGAGAATAGTCACATTTATGAAATTATTTTAAAAAAGCTGTTTAAAACTTATGTTCAGTAACCACGCTTGCAACAGACAAACTATAATGCAAGAATATACATTTCAGCGATCAACGATTTCATGTAGACTAATGTAAAGTATGAAGGTATCTAACTCATGGTTTAAACACAGGCATATACTAGAGAATGAGAACAGAAACGAGAAGTCAGTAATAGAATGTCAAATAATTAAGAATGTATAATTGTAAAAATTTATGGCGTGGCGAAGGAGAAACATTTTGAAATTTTTCTCTCGTGGGCCATTTCCGGGGAAAACGAAAGAATGCCACACTAACGCGATTTTTTGCGGGCAACAATATTGACTTCCTTAAAGTTAGCAGACTAGTTGCCACAGATCAACAATTTTGTACATTAAAAAAATTTTTTTTTCTGAATAACTCCTTGATCTGATATCTTTGGCAGAGCAAATGCTAGAAACCACCTTAGGCAACTAAAATCAAACTTGAACAAATCTATAGATTTAAGTGCTATTTAAGTGCTTCATGTGCATTCTCTTTTTTTTCTGGATAACTCATTGACCTGCTGTCTTTGGAAACCAAATGTTAAAAAATCTTCGACAAATTAAAATCGAAGTCTAGGGTATGTTTAAACTTAAGTGCTTCATTAATTGATTTGTTCTTCGTTGAGGAGTGGCACCAAAAAACCTCTATGTCGTATTTGCAGGCAACGTTTCGTGCAGCAGAATGTGCATTTCTTCAGGCCTCTGTTTATTAAAAGGAATACATTTAACGGTAAATTATATACATATATCCTTAATATATTAATCTATAATTATAGGTGATTGACCCGACTACTTACTTAAAATAGAAAAATGGTCCGCCACTTAAATAAGTATAAAAAGCGCATAGATATTAAACAAACACAAAATAAATTAACAATTAAATGTAAATAAATATCTCTAATAAAACACACACTCTATACGTAGAAACGAACAAACATGAATGACTAGATAACAATATGATAATGGGAATTCCTCCTTCTATTCTATTTTCGTGATTAAATTTCTATAAATATTGCTTAAATATTGTGTGTCCGTATTATAATTAATGTTATTGTTGTGTTTCATGATGTATATCATTTCAGGTATTAAACGTTTTTTATAATTACTTTCTACATTTAAAATCGTAGGATTATCAAAATTGAAATTATGACCCATCTCAATATGGTGTACGGCTAACGCAGAGTATGGTTTTTTGTTTTTGCAATCGTACTTATGATTTATTATCCTATTACATGTTTTTTGTTTGGTTTGGCCAACATAGCATTTATTACAGTCAAGACAGTCTATTTTATACACTACATTGTGTTTGTCAAGAATGTCTGTCTTTTCTTTTTAATTGTGTGTAGATAATGTTGTAATGGGATAAGGTGTTTAGTCAAGTTAGGTATATTAATAGTTTTAGTGTAGGTATATTGAGAATTAAGGGGGATTAATTGGTGATGGTGTGTTAGTGTTATAATTATAGTATAAGATTCTGTTAATAATGTTAGTAGGATAATTGTTATTTTTCAATATATTTTTTAGAGAGGTTAGATTTTTAGTGAAATATTTAGGACTACTTAGTTTTGTTATTTTGTTTTTATATATTTAATTATGTTTATTTTTTGGTGCTGTTGGTGATTTGATAAATAATTCATAGTCCTATTGGATGCCATGGGTTTAAAATACCAGTCAGTTAATAATTTGTTGGTGTCTTAATCTTTAATCAACCTCACATCTAAAAAGGGTAATGAATTATCTTTATCAATCTCGTACGTAAATTTTAAATGTAGATTGTATTTGTTAAAAATATTAAGAGTGTTTATGTATTTCATCTTCAGGGATGCAAGTGATTACATCATCAACATAATATATCATAAAAACAGGTTCAAACAATAAATTATTACGAACATATAAAAGTAAATCGTGCATTATTAAGTTTGCCAGAATAGGGGAAGCAGGATTGCCCATTGCTGTTCCAAAGTATATTTTTTTATTACATGTGAAGTAACTTGCATCAACAAAAACTCTACAATGTGTGCGAAGAATGTTAAATCTAGTGTAGTAAATGCTTTTATATCATCCCAATACTTTTGTATTAAGTTTACTGTTAATTGTTTAGAGATGTTTGTAAATAAAGAGTTCACATCAAATGAAATTAGTTCATAATTGATAGTAGATCAATGTGTTAGAAAAATAGATTTTGAACATGAAGCACTTAAATCTAAATATGCCCTAAATTTTGATTTTAATTTGCCAAGGTTTTTTTAACTTATGGTCTGCCAAAGATAGTATATCAATAAGTTATTAAAAAATAAGTTTTGCAAGTGCTTCTGTGATAGTAAACATGAAGCACTTAAGTAGCATTTAAATCTATAGATGTGTTAAAGTTTAACTTTAGTTGTCTAGAGAGTGGTTTCTAACATTTGGTTTGCTAAAAATTGCAGATCAATAAGTTATTTAGAAAAAAAGTTTTCGAGTGCTTCTAAGATAGTGAACATAAAGCACTTAAATAGAATTTAAATGTATAGAAGTGTTAAAGTTCGATTATAGTTGTCCAAGGTGGTTTCTAACATTTGGTCTGCCAAAGTTAGCAAACTAATAAGTGATTTACAAAAAAAAAGGTTTTTTGAGTGCTTCTGAAATAGTGAATATGAAGCATTTAAATAGCACTTAATTTTTTTATCCATTTAGACATTGTAATCAAACTATATCACTGTTTTTAGATACTTGGTCTGCTAATTTTTTTTAGTTAGCAGATCATTGAATGTCTCAAGACCTACTGCAGCAATTAATTTGTAATTGGGGTACTTAATTAGCAGTTAATGGGCAATTAATTTCTAATGTACAAAATTTTTGATCTGCCTTAAGTAGTCTGCTAACTTTAAGGACGTACAATATTGGTATCATCCCGTGCTTTTTCGCGAACAAAGCGCCGCGGAGAAGTTCGTGCGGCGACTATTTCGAATTCTTTTTGCGTGGACAATATATTTGGTGCTCATCTCCAACCTCGAAAAATCGATATTTTTCGAGTTATCGAAGGAAAAGTGCTCAGAGTTTTAAACAATGCATTTTTACGTGCAAAGTGCTACTGAAAAGTAAAAACTGTTTTAAATATGTCATGTTTATGGAAATATGGATTAAAAAATGCTCCATTTTTCAAAGTTGCGTTGAGAAGTTTACATGGCGATTCTTTTAAATTCTTTTCACGAGCACCTAATTTTTAGTCATGATCACCGACCTCGAAAAACAATATTTTTTGAGATATCGGAGTTGTAAACAACGCATTTTTACGTGTAAAGTGTTGCTGTCAGGTAAGTCCACACCGCCGTTGAAGTAAAGTCCCCGGAAGGCCTAATCCACGGCGACGTGTTCAGTTTAAGTATTTGGAATCACCTTATTCAATTCGCGGCCGCAGTCTTAGGCACAAACGGGTTGAAACCACCCAACACTAGTACGATTCTTCTTCAATCTATGAGCAGCTGGGAAGCGTATTCAAATCTTATGGTCTTCGTCGAACTTAATAACATACGCTAGTGTGGATTTCCATCGTTTTTCCGCGCGGGATTGGTTCATCAAAGCAAAATTTCAAAAATTTTCTCCTTTGCGATGCCATAACTAGAAAAATGCCGGACCGATTGATTCGCATAAAAATCTGAATAGAACGGGTGTCTTTCGGAGACTCCTATTAACTCGTAGATTTCCACCAAACCAAGCTAATCCATTTGTTCAGAAAAAATTCATTTTATATTTCCAAAAATATCAATTTTTCCAGTTTGGTGGAGAGGACCAAAATTGTAGCGCGCAAAATTCCCCGCAAATGATCACTTTGGATTGTTTGTACGAGAACGACATCGCGAGTTATAACCGATCAAAAGAGATTGATCCTTTTACCGATTACGGGGAGAAGGTTCCGGTAACGTCGAGATCTCAAAAACTCAGATTTATATTCAGCAACATCCCCCCCCTACAAGCCTATGTGTTATTTTTTCGTTTGCGCGATTATTTTTCATTTACCCCCTTTTTCAGCACAATTTCCCCAAACAAATTGATCTACAAAATTGACCACAACACAATATTTGTTTAGACAGGGCAGGTCGGTTATTTTTGATTAATTTTGTAAAATTAGCTAAGACTTTTGATGTCTTAGAAAACCCACGTCAAGTTGTACACATCTCTGCAACATAACACACTGGGGGTAAATTCTTTGTTATCCTTAAACCATTTTACAAACAAAATTCTAAGTCGACTGTAATTTTGATAATTCTCACTTCTTTTACTTACAAAATCATAGAAATAAATTTCACTATTATGCTTTTATGAGAAAACATAAGCATGTGCAAATATACGCCTAAGTATTGGCAACTTACATTGCATATAGAAACTCAGAAATAATTTAGAATATAACCATTATGCAAGTTTTGGAAACGATTACCACCATGCCAATTTACACAAAATAGAATTTTCTTTTTACTTCACATCTAAAGGAATAATGGAATTACATAAGGCCAATCCAAACTAGACAATATCCTTTAACATAATTTTTTTATGATAAGTATAGGTAGCATTTTCATCCTAATCAAAATTTACAAAGATACAATAAAAAAAAGTTTAAATAAATAATTGTTTTGAAACACTAACAGCAGTCAAGATATTGTGTTTATAGACTATCACCTCTTATGCGTATATACGTTCCTGGTAAAAAGTAGCCTGCAAAACGTAACGTCTGCGAGAAGTGCAGTAGAATATTTCGGAAGCACCTACTTTGCAATGTAATGTTATCGCTGATCGTGCAATTAATTAATGTATTTATTTAAAAAAATATAATTTTCTCTCACAACGCTGATCTAGTTGAGAAATCGAAATCCATGCATAATTTATTAAATACCAGTAACAGTTTATCACTTTCTTTTTTATATTTAGTATTCCTGTCAGCTGGTTAAGCGATTATAATTTTAGTAGGATCGTGATGAGTCTGGGAAGAGAAACCTAACCGAGAAGTACTTAACAAAAAATTCCCTTTCACTTTTCATTGTTGATTAGTCATAGTTGTGTACATGTGCGTTACCAAAATGCGTTGTCGATTCAAAGTTCCTCCATTATATGTATTTTTATTTATTGTATTTGTAGTAATCGCGACGTGTATGATTAAAACCAAAAAAGACGATTTTCAAAATTACAGCAGCACGCCTGCAACCATTAATTTTTTATCATTGCGTTCGATGCGTTTAAAACACGTAACCAAATCTCTTTCCGCGCTTGGTCCGATGGATGAACTGAACCCGTTCGTTTTGTTCTTAAACGCAATACCCAAGTGCGGTTCTGAAATTTTAGTGTTTTTGTTGCAGAGGTTGCAAGGATGGAATAGTTTTAAACACGTGAGATTAAAAGGTGCAACAGAAACATTGAGTGTCATCGAACAGGTATACGAGAGGTGTTATATTTCTTCATTTTGATGTAATCATTTTGATGTCTTTTTAGGAAGAAATCGTATACAAAATTACCGATTTGACGAAGAATTATGCCGTCCCATTGACGTTCGATCGTCAGATGCGCTTTATCAATTTCAGTAGATTCGATAAGCAATCGCCGACATTCATTAATTTAGTAAGGGATCCAATCGAGCAGCTAATATCGAGGTAACAATTGTGTTCTTGGGATAGATTTCTTGACTGCCGTGACCCTACTACTATTTCGTTACACAGTCAATGTCAATTTTTATAACTATTATGACATCATCACTAGACAATAGATTGAGCTTTTGTCTGCTGATAACTTTTTACGATTTTTTTTGCAGTTAGGTAGTTGCTTAGAAATGAATACTTTCTCTTCTTTATAATACGATAGACGTGATAACTTAAACTCATTCCAGTATCAGTACACGCATATTCGACATCAAGTTAACTGTATTGAGCAAATTTCTCTTTTCTTCTATAACATTTAAATAAAAAAATTTAAATGGATCTGAGATATACCTAGTATATTAAGAACCATTTCCTATTCAAATCCGGAACCTGTGACAAACATATATGTTCCGAATTTTCCAAACTTTGGATTGGTTATAGGTCTGAATATTCAATGTTCTTTTAGAAAACGCAATTCCGCCAGAATGGTTTCAGGAGCAGTTTGGTAAAGGGGATGATTTTGTAAATTGTTTTGCTAAACAAAAAAATAATTCAAATTCGTCAATAACAATAACTAACAAAATGTATTAAATTATTACCTAAAGATAAGAAATAAGTGAAAGTTTAGTGACAAAATACTTTTACTGCTTTTCTTTTCATAAAATTAAATGTTATTTATGTGTATATTGTTGAGTTATTTGATCTGTACAAAATTATAATCCTGCTCAAAGTTTCGGATAAAATGAAAATGTTGGGCCGATTTGTTTAACAGCCGTACTTCGCAAAGTGTCAGAATTCACAAAAGCGACAAAATTCTCGAACTGTACGAGACCGTACCCAATATCCTCAAAAAACAAAGGTTTGACGGATATTTTAAGAGTATATTGAAAATAAGTGTCACAGCTAGACTTTTTGCCACACGAAGAAAAGTCCGACTGGCATTTACTTACTCTAAATTTGTTTGAGATATAGGAATAGAACCCAACGCCAGTTGGCCCTTCAAGAAGAAGCGTTTGGAATTAACAACCCCTGTGGTCTTGTTGCTGACGTTTCGGTCGCATAGGACGATGTTTATCAAAAGCGTTTGAAGAATTGGGTACCTACGTCAATGACCAGAAATTAATGAATTTTTTGTTGTTGAATCCAGTTGACATAGAACTGCAAACGGTTGGGTGCGTCGATTAATAGAATGTACGATAATTACAACAATTAAAAACCACCAACGTATATTTAGAACAAACTAACAAATGCAATGCCTTGATAAAGTTCGCTCTGTGTGACCGAAACGTCGGCAACAAGACAGAACAGAGGTTAGGCACGTTAATTCATTAACTAAAACGCTCCTATCCGATCCAACCGGAGTTGGTGCTCAATAATTGAAATAAGAATAAGAGTTCTAAGTCTAATTAATAAATAAGCATATAAACATTTGAAGCGGTAGTTGTGATGTTTAGGTAAAGTCCACTCAGCCGCTTTGATTATTTGTCACTATTTCGCATTAATCGAGTATCACAAAGTATAGTAATTGCGTCATTAAAATAGAAAAATGTTTCATTTACACAGAAGATCTTAATCATTATCAAAAATCAGGGATTCCATTATTTACTTAGAAATTGGAACCCCTTTATTCTTATTTTAATTATAGAACTCCCACGTAGATTGGGCTTTCAAGAGGAGGGTTCGGAGAGTTTTAATTCATTGACAACCCCTGTTCTATCTTGTTGCCGACGTTTCGATCGCAGGGTGCGACTTTTATCAAGACCCTCCAAATGCCCAATCAACGTTGGGAGTTCCATTATTTACTCTAAACTGTAAAACCATCACTACGTAGTAATAGAAAAAATGCTGCAGTTATCAACATTTCAAAGCACAAACAATAAATTTTTAAAAGTTCTGCATTATTTTTTTAGAATATCTAAGAACAAAAACGAATCTTTGGAATTATTTGAGAAATGTATAACAGAACATCAAAACCAGTGTCTAAACGTAACTAATTACGACTTATCCATAACCTACTTCTGCGGTCAAGATGACAGATGTGGGTAAGATTATCTACTACAAGTAAACAATCAAACGACCAGTATGATTTTGTTAAGATTATTAAACAACCAGTGGGCTTTAAAACAAGCGCAGACGAACGTTGACAGGTATTATCGTGTCGTCGGTGTCTTAGAAGAATTGAATACCACTCTTTCGGTTCTTGAACTCCAACTACCATATTTCTTTAAAAAGGCTTCTACAATCTACTTCAACAATCTATTGCGTAAGTGTTTGAGAATTTACGGGTTTTCTTTAATTTTGTTGATTTTTCACAGAAAAGTTTAAGCAGAAGAAACATCAGAAAAGAATCAACGCGGAAGTAAAAAAATATTTGGAACTTGCACTTATGACTGAATATGAATTTTACAATTGGATTAAAAACCGCTTGTACGATCAACTTCGAAGCATAAACGTGGCGTAATTTACTAGAGAACAGTAACTAGAATGTTGTAGAAAACCATGTTGACTACTAAATTAGAAGCTTCTTAAATGTTATATATTATAACTTTTTTAGAAAACAGTGAGGTGTATATTATAAGCAACAATGTATAAATTATATTTTAGAATATTTGCGAGTTCTTATAGATCATAACATAAAGATGAAAAAATTCTATTCATCAGAAATAATACAATACCTACAATCTTTTATCCATAGTTACACTCAGTTATTTTTTATTTCAAAATTAAACATAAAATAGAGTTTTCTAAACAAGATGAAATTCTTAGGGCCAAACCATAGTTTTTTAATTGATCACTTGAACTCTATTAATTCATGTTTACATTCAAGCAGGTTTTAGGAAAACAATAACTTCCATCAATAAAATTTTGGATAATTTAATATTTAATTAACGAATTACAAAAATATTACGTGTGGCATTTTAACATTGCTATTGTTTGCATAATTTAGTAAACATAATATTTTTAAATAATAATTGTTTGAGAATAAGCAATGGTTCCTTTCCCATCTATTGTCTCCTAATTTCCAAACACGCATATTAGACAAAAACTGAAACTGATATGATTCGGATCTAATTATTCGTGAAAGTTGCGTTTATGGATAACAGCAATCATAGTAAAGAATTATTACTGAACGGAACATACAAGAAAAAAGCTTCCGACAAATTAACCGCATCCAACGTTTCTACAACTATCTGTCTAAACAAGCATGTAGATGTTAGGTACATCTTAAGTTTGAATCAAGAAAATCCTGTGCAGACATTAAAAGTAAATTATTTAAATTGTACCTCCTGCTAGAAGGCTCAATTAAATTCAGAACCCCTAAAAACAATTATTAAAATTAACAGCTAATTATTATACAAGTGGCTTATAAAGCAAATAAGTCGCTCGGTAGCTAATATTTAATGAGTGACGTATTGCATGACATATAATGGACCGATTCAAGCGCCAGTCACGACAATAACGAAAAAATATAAGGTTAATGAAGTAGCAAACAAAATAATGGAAAAACAGGTTAATCAGGACAGAGAATACAAAAATTGCTTAACTTCAGATGTTCTTCACATTAGTAAGCCATAGTCTAGCTTATGCCGTTAAATTATGAATGTTTACAAACCCTCCTTGAAACTTTGTTAATTGACAATCCTCCAAAATATGTGCAACGGTCTCTGGTTTGTTTTCACATTCACAATTTGTATTAGAAATCGCATCCCATTTAAACAACATGGAGTTGCATTTTGAATGGCCTGTTCTTATGCGATTTACTTTTGACCAAATTTTTCTTTTTTGATCAAAGTCCAGGATTTCTATTGTTGGATCATCAATGAGATGCTTATTGAAAACATCAACTCCAGACCATAATTTTTTCCACTTTAGAAAAGCCGTAGTTAAGTAGTCTTGCAACCATAGAGGACTTCGAGATTTAAGTCATTTAGCAAAAGGGTACTGAACATAATTCCAAAGTGGTAAGTTTTTGGTAAGTTAGCATTTATCCCATTCTCGTTTTAACGCAGCTTTTCGTCGAATGTTCGATGGCGTAATATTACAAAAACAGGAAGCCAATAGAGAGGAGTAGATTTAATGGTTTAATAATATTTAATAATAGTATTTAGTGCCGCTAAGGCAGAAAGTAGGCATTTGCAGACCGCGGGTGCTTGTTGATGCACGAGCTTAATAATAATATTTATTTCATAATTTAGAGCAGTCCATACACAAAAGAATGCATCGAAAGCAGTAAAATAATTGTCAAGTGGTGAATAGATTTACAAAATAATTACATATCAGTGATTACTTGCAGGACTTCACAAACAAAAATATTCCTGCAGTGAATAAAAGCAATTCGATCCTAGTAATTCTTTTAATTTTTTTTTTTAAACTTTTTTAGGTACTGAGTTAAAAATTTTCCTGTTATTATGTGAAAAGTTATTCTCAAATAGTGATGATTTGTGAGGGATGATAGGTAATATTTTGTTTTGTCTGGTATTGTACGGAGGGTCAAGGGTATTGTACCTGTTCATGTGTGCATAGACATATGTACATGTTTCTAAAATATACGTGTTAATGACCGTTAGAATATTAAGTTTTCTAAAATGCTCTCTACAAGACTGTCTGTTAGTTAATTTCAAAATTATTCATATGGCACGCTTTTGCAATCTAAGTATTCGTTGCGTAATGTTAGAGAACCCCCAATTGATGATGTTGTAACTAACATGGGAATAAAAATATGAGTGGTATATCATCAGTAACACTTCTGTACTGCAGACACTTTTTAGAACGGTAAGCGTGTAACAGCACCTATGGAGTTTTATGCAAACATTATCTATATGCGTTGTCCAACAGAAATGAGAGTCAAGAGTGATACCTAGAATTTTTGTGGATGAAGAACAAGGTAATCCGAAAATTGTACTTATATTTGTAGTATTCCGACGATGTCTAAAATGAACGATATCAGTTTTGCTGTGATTTATAATTAACTTGTTATCCTCACACCAGTTACATATTTTGTGGAATATGATTTGAGTTTGTTTTAGAACATTAGGTATATTAGGAGATTTAATAAAAATATTAGTGTCGTCGGCATTAGATGTAACGAAAATAGTATTCTGATTGGCTTGGTCTATAAGAAATTCTGGAAGATCATCAATAAAGATAATAAACAAAGTTGGGCCAATAATGGATCTCTTGGGGACTCCTAATGTGACAGAAACACACGTACTTGTTTCGCCCAAAGGCATTTGCAGAGTTTGGGTCCTGCTTGATAAATATAACTGAAATAAATTTAATGCTACCCCACGAACTCCATATTGATGCAATTTATTTAAAAGTAGAGTATGATCCACCGTATCGAAAGCAAAGGACAAGTCAACAAATAGTCCGACAGTACACTGACCACGGTCCACAGCAGAGATGACTTCGGATACAAATTCGCACAAAGCTGTGTTGGTAGATCTATTTTTTACGAAACCATGCTGATAGCAATTGACAATACGTTGTAGGTATTGCGTTAGCTGATGATTAATGGCGCATTCGAAGACCTTAGAGAACCACGACAGCAAACTAATGAGCCTATAATTATTAATACACTGCGAGTCATTTTTCTTAAATACAGGTTTAACCACATCACATTTAAGTTGAGTTGGAAAAACGCCGGTTGCAAAAACTAAATTCATAATTTGGCATAAAGGTTTGGCAACCGCATGTTTGCATATCTTTAAGAGATTTGACGAAACTTCATTTATTACAATACGATGAAGAAGGTTTCAGTGAATTAATAATAGAAACCATGGCCAGTGGCTTGAAAAATAAAGAAGAGGAGAGTAATAAAGCGCAGTGAGCTGTTGAAAAGAGGTTACAACTTGTACTGTCGCGTTTAAACGACTTTGCAAACTTCGCAGCATCCTGTTACTCATCACATTCTCTTCATGATAAATCCATACTTTAATCGAATTGTTATTATTTCTGTTAGTTAATGATTTAACAATGTCCTATGTAGTTCTGGTTTTATTAGAAGAGTTTATGATTTTTTTGTCAAAGTACTCTTTTTTTTATACACTAACATATTTTGATAAAACTTATGGAGTTTCCAATAGGGCTCACTACATTCTGGATAGAGTTTAGATAAGTCACTGTACAATAGAAGCGTAGCGAGGGCAGCAAACACCTAAGGTTTGCAAATGCTATTCTGCCCGTGTGACATGCAATAGTTTTTCGCCTACGGTTCAGTATTTAAAATAATAGCTACTTCAAAAATATTTATTTTCCGGTAAGTGTCATATCCGTACAAACTTGTAACTGCACCTACTTGATATTCTTGATAATTGTTTTTAAACGCAGTCGGTAAAATAGAAAACTTGTCGCAACACGAGCCAGTCATTTTTGATTTGAATTGGGTTTACTTTTCCAATCTTAATCTTTAGAATCGGTCAAAGAAAAACAAAAGATGATGTGACATAAGAGGGCACCAAAACTCTACTTTCGACCCGCAAAGCGAGTCATTATACTGATGTACTTTGTTATTCAACACATACTTTCGTAAAAGTTCTTAAAAAATCATCAAAACCTGATAATTTTATACGTTAGAAGTGTATGATTTCGTTGCCATGTTGTTGTGTTATAGAAATGAGAAATGCTCAGTACAACCAGTGGGAATAAATACTTGTCTAAAATACCATCAGCAGTAGCTGATTTAAATTACCAGAACCAGAGTCGTACACAAGACAGAATATGATGTATGGATATTGTCTGATGCCGGAGTCGATCTTGGTATGGTCCAACGTCATGGTCAATGGAAATCGACAACCGGGCCACAAAGTTATGTCGAAGAGTCAATTTCGAGCAAAATGGACATTGTTAAGAAGATACTGGGTAAAAATTTGTGAACAGAAGTCAATCTTATTGTGAATACTGAGAAAAAAATCGAATTGAATGTGGAAACAACATTCAAGTGACAAAAAAATGAAGCAGATAAAATCAGCACACGATATCTTTTGCACGTCCATTTATTATCCATATTAAGTACCACATGGTCGTGGCTGTAAATTGTACGTCCTCGAGACATCCTTTTACGGACCTCTGTAAGTACACCTTTGTGGACATCCACAAGACGTACGTCAAACGTTCCCTTTTCATCCTTCATTTGGCCTTTGCTACTTTGTGCTATTCATGTTTAAAAAAAAATGCTTTAAAATGAAATAAATTAGAAATGTAACTCCTAGTAATGCATTAAAATTAATTACAAACAATAAAATTAATGTCAGTATGTATCTATAATTAAGCTGGTAAAATGTTGATGTAAATTTACAACATTGGCGATACTGTGCTGTGTGTCAATCCTTGTTTTCGCGTTTTTCGCTCGATTCGTAAATTTGTCTTCATTTGTGTTTTTAATTTGTTTTTCAAAAGTTTTGTTATAGTTAGTTTGCGTATGTAACCTATAAAATCCTTTTACCTCGCATTTTTATTTAGGTACTAGTTTATTTATAATAATTTTTAGTGTAAAAAGATTTTTTCAAAATTATTACTAAGCCAACTAGTAATACGTAAGTTATTTCAAGTTGAATGTTATCACTTTTCTTTTATAGAAGCTGGTATACAATAGAAGCAATTCACAAGTAAATGCATTGAGCACGCCACAAAAATTGGCTACGTCGTGCCAAGAAGAGATTGCTTAAAAAAAATTAAATGTTCAGTATAATATTCTTATTATTATGATTATGTGTATTATTATTTTTATTAATACTAAGTAAATATATGAATTAATTACATTTATTATTATTTCAGTAGCATAAATAACAAAAAGTAAGCCTAAATTAGTCCTAGTTCAATCGTATTCCGGACGTCTAAAATGTACGTCTTTTGGATGTACACTCATGAAATTTAAAACTTGGACACCACAATTTCTGTAAACAAAAGTTTGTTGGGCTATCGATGGACGTCTTGATTCTGCTGCGTATTTAGCTATTTTGGAAACTATTATAAAACCTTCAGTCGAAGTGTTTTATCCAGACGAAGATTATATTTTCCAACAAGTAAGTATTCTTATTTCACTATACTTTCTCCAAAAAATAGTTCGGGATCTGTTGAATTAACATTTTCATAATGTATTTTTGTTGTTAAAGGACAACGCCCCTATTCATACTTCGCGGGTTGTGCGCAATTGGATACGAGAAAATAACTTAGAGCTGTTACCCTGGCCAGCAAAAAGCCCAGATTTTAACATTATCGAAAATGTTTGGGCTCGAATACTTGCTGTTATCCGAAGACAACAAGGGCCAAATTTTATACCAGTAAACCGTAATGCACTAATTGCAGCCATTGATACCGCATGGGAAACGATTAATATTAATTATATTGATACCTTGATAGCGTCAATGAGCAGACGCCTCCAAGAATGTATCAATAATAATGGAGGTCACACCCATTATTGATTTCTTATATTTATTTATATAGTAATACCTTTATTTAAAAAAAAGTTTTCATTTAATTTTAAACTATAACTTGGTATCTTAATTATAATTATGTAATAAATTCTTGTCAAAAAACTAAATATATACGTTGACAATAAGAATTGCCTTAGTTTTTATTTTCACTTTTATATTAACTACAGAAAAAATGAAACGTCATAAAATATACATTTTGTAAGGAGTTTAATGATTTTTTTTTAATAACTTACAATCATTAGTAGGTTAGATTTATTTAAAAATAAGTAATAATCAGTCAACCCAAATAACCATGTTTAGTTTTTGATTTAATTTAAAAGTTATTGCTTGTAGACGTTTTTAAATCAAAATTATTTCTAATTTTATTTTGTAAACATTTCCTAAACAAAATTTTGATTCGATAATTAATCGAGCTATGGTGTTTAATTAGCGATACCTTCAAATATATTCTTTAAAGAAAAAAATTAAGTAAGCAACGTAAATTACCTATTTTCTAAAACGTGCTTAGTGTAATGATTCATTCTACAGTCCTTCTATAAGATAACCCCTGCTGAGACTACCTGCTGTTAGAATTGTAAATGATACCCGTAAGTCCGCTTCACAATGTGCAAACTTTTGTTTACAGAAATTGTGGTGTCCAAGTTTTAGGACATCTTGTGTACGTACATAAGATATCGTTGTTATTTGGGATCTTTTAATATAAATGTTAAAGTAAACTTAAACACATGGCATGTGATATTCCTGTTTCATATACTTAGGTAGGTAATTGTAATTGTATGTACACAATGAATTTTTTTATGTTCAATAAACGAACTACACAATTTTCTGTAAACTGATGAATTATATAAAACAATTTAATGATTGATTCATAAAACGACTAGTGTTTTATAGACCCCATAATTCAATCAAAATCATCATTTTTATGACGTCATGATAAAGAAGTATTCGTTAAAAAATTAAGTCATCGCCCTCTAATTGTACTAATCCAAGAAATGTAATTGGAAAACCTGCACACGTTATCACCATACATCGTTTGTGCAACCATTTTAAAGATAAAGTAAAATAATTTATTACATGCGGATTTAATCCTTACCAATTTTAATTTAAAATAACTAAAGAATTTTAAAAAAATCTATTTTTGCCATAGAATGCAATTCGATTTAGATCATGCGGAACATCAATACTTTCAAAATCAAAATAAATTATAATTATTTAATCACACCACCCAATAAGTAGAATTTAAAATAAGGTACCGCTTAGAGAAGACAGCCAAATTTCAATTAATTTTGTAAAATACAATAAAACTATTTAAAATGTGAAGTATCCCAAAAAAATTGTCAAAATCCTACCTTTCCGATTTCTTCACTCATTATCGCGTCAACAAATGCACAAAACACGCGAAAAAAAAAACAATTTCGAATTTAACGCGACGATAATCGATACGAAACTGAGAATTTTATACCATCTGTATTATTAAACGCATTTCTTATCGGCAAGAACAGACACACTTTAAACAACAACAACGTGAGTCACTACCTTAAAATTCAAATTTATAATAAAATAAAGCTATAGTCAAAAATGGCGATGAGGTAAAAATATTTCACCTCCATCGTATGATCCTTATCGATACAATATAAAATTCGTGTTCTACATAGAATAAAAAAACGATGTTTTTTTGCTAATCAACACAATAACAAATTAAAAAAATGTAATTTGAGCCACAAGAGGCGATTTTTTTAAAAATAAGAGCTAAAGACTATACGCACACTTCTTATGTATTTCGGAAGACCACTCAAATTTTGATTTTTGATATCAATCGATGTGTCTTGAATTAATAAATATTTCATATCATTACGTCAAATCTGTATCTGTACTACTAAAGCACAAAATTGGATTGAAGCTTCAAAATACGCATTGACTTCTGTCACGGCAGTCCATAAAACTGTTCGATACTGTACACTACAACCCCTCTATTCATGACACGTAAAATTGACTTGTTCTTAAAATGGAAACGTAATTTGTGTGTGATCCAAGAGTTCGTTTTGAAGGTTTTCGCCGTTTGCAAGATTTAAATAATCTTCCTCCAACAACAGCGTCGATTTTATTTTCCCAGCCTTGTTGCATAAACATGGTTTTTTAAGAGCAAGAATTTATTTATAGATAAGCTGCGAGACATCAATTATGGATTGCATTTCGACCCCTTTTAGAAAACGATGAAAATGTGGATAAGAGCCTGAAGAAGAAAAAATACATAGATATTTTTGCACTTGCAAATCAGGTTCAAAAACTGTAGATTATTGTGCACGTGTCCAGTGTACCTACTTAGTTTTAGGATATGCAACACACGAACAAAATGTAAAATATCCACCCACTGTTACATTCTGTGTTGGATGCTGAAGAGCGAGTTTTGTCACTTTAGAAATATTATGTACTTTTAGGTTATTTGTTTCGATAAGTACTTTGCTTTCACCTTGTTTTTCTGGTTCGATTTTATAGTTGCGATTTTCCTGTTTCTCTTTTGTTTACTGTAATGATTTCTTTCGTTTTTTTTTAGAAAACTATATCTTTGTGATATCTGTCAATCATAATCATCACATCATCTCTCATTTCAGATCTGTTTAAATAAATAAATTAATATTTTTATTTTATTGTTTTTATTCTAGCCTTGCGAAGGATTCTTATTATTCTTCTACAAATTCTTAGAAGAACTACACCCAATGCTTCAATCCATTTTACTACCTTATTGTTAAAGTGACTTTAACACCTATTTGCATCATTTATGTGCTGCTCACATTTGAGTCACTATCGCATTTCATTATCTCTCTCTTACTCATTGTTAGCCCGTTTAGATTTCCTAATGATTAAACGTTCGTAGTTAATTTATTTAAGTAAAATGTGTGTCTTACGACATCTCGTGTAAAACATTGACACGTATGAATAGTATAAACTAAGAAAAATGCCAACAGTTAATTGTAACAACATGTGTGCGTTTAAAGTGCATAACGCCATCTAAGCGATAGCTTTAATGCTTGAAACACACGTGTGTCGATAAAGCCAAGTAAAACTTGTACAGAAGCATAACACGCAACGAAAGAACACCTGAACACCTTAATTTATTTACAGAGTTAGAGTTTTGACGCAATGTTATGAAATATTCGGTAATTCAAGACGCATCGATTGATATAAAAAAAAAATCAAAATTTAAGTGGTCTTTCCGAAATGCATAAAAAGTGTGCGTAGTCCTTTAGGAAATAAATAGTCAATCTATTAAAACTATATAAGCAAAGGCCTAAAAATTATGTAGAAATAAAAATTAAAACCACTTCAAGTGTTTTTATATGGTACCAAAAAAAATCTCCAACAAATACAATAAAAAGACAGGCTAGTAGGGTAGAGATTTGCACAGTTATAGAAAACTTTTTTTTAAAGTAAAAGGGTTTACCAAGGCTAGACTTTACAAAATTTATAAAATGAAAGTTAGGGGTGAACTTTTGACAGTAGTGAGTGAAAATTTGGACACAGCCCAATCACCGAAGACTTTTTGTTTAAACAATGTATGTTTACCCAAACTAAACTCAATCCCCTTAGAATAATACCATCGACGAACTATTATTACAGAAAATATGATTGCCCCCTCTCTGATAAAAAAATATTCGTCGAATTAAGAACCTGCTCCTTATTTAAACCTGTTAAAAAAAGGCGGTTTATATGGCGCCATTTTGCACCATGATTATATTTCTTTGATTTATTATTTTCACTCACACACGAAAAGTTCAATGCAACATTGAATAATATAATTTATTTACAAAAACACATTTTTACATAGTTTCTATTGTCATAAAGTGTAGAACTATTAATAATATCGATTTTATGTTTATTTTTATTGTTTATCGTTTTTATCCGCTAACGTGTTGTGCTTCAAATCACCTTACATTGTAAAATACAAGATACCGCACGAATAGCATAAATAACTAGCGATTCCCGCACCTTGTACCTCACTACTTCATTCCCACTTCTAGCATTTTTCAAGGTGTCAATTGTGTTCTTATGTTCCAAGTTCCCAACTTTGTTGTAAGTACTTTTGTTTTTGTCTTTTTCTCATAACTCCTGCGATCGTTATCTTTTGTCCGTTCTGCTCTGATACATCGTTTTTGTTCTACTAATATACGCTCTGTTTTCTATTGTGATTTTCTGATATACTATTCTAATTCTTTTTTCTAATTCTAATTCTAAATCTTCTTCCTTTCCTTTTAAATTTATTACGTCACTATTTATGACTAGCCTTTTTATTTTTCTACATTTTCATTTTATTTGTCATTAATTTATTTTTTTTTTCATTTTCACTAAACTTTCCCTTAATATTAGCCATTTCTTTTTGAAGTGGATCCGTTCTTTGATTCATCATGTCCAATTTATTTCATCTATTTTTTTCCAAAAATTCGTTTATTTTCTCATTTTCGTGTTCTTTGCTTGTAACATGTTTCTCTCGCGCCCCTTTATGTCCTGTTGTTCCGTTTATTTAGTATATTTTATTTATGCAACGTAATAAGGAATCTTTATCCACTGTCCTATCTGGATTTTCTATAAGTACCTATGAATTCGCACAATGTTGATCTTTGTCACCTTATTTAATTTTACCACTACTCTTTAAATCCCCTAATTTTGCACGCAGCACCCTCGCCATTCCTTTTGTCAACCATTAACTTGCCGTTGTATTTTAACGGGAAATTTATTTTGCTTTTTACAATATCAGCCGTGGTGCAATTGCATCATTTCCAATAGTGAAAGTAGAGTCTTAGAGAAGAATTTGCAGCAGTCATGTAATCATTACATCATCATTACAATTAGAGGGAGATTATGTCGAGAAGTGACATAGTTTCATAGTTTGCGTTTGCGTGTAATTAGTTTGTGAGAAAAAATCACAGGTGTTATAACTTGAATGCACCTCAGGTTGAGTGAAAGCCGTTAGTGAGATCTTATATCAATATTTATAGTCGAGCAATGGTTTAAAGACTTAAATTTTTGTATTTGACTTAAGGTAAAATTCACAAATTAATTTTGTAAATCAGTATAATAACTTGTTTTTCAAACATGGGTTAACTTAAACTATACCTATGAGAGTACGTCGGACAAAACGGGGTATCGCGCACATTCTCGCTCTCACAAAGCAAAAATGAAACTGCGCTCTAGGAAAAAATGATTCAAACAAACGCTATTATAGACAATAGAATTTTCAACAACTTTTCTCCCTCAAATTTGTTTCTGTATAATTGATATTGGTGGAGACATTGTTACAACAATTAGTGTCACGTGATTGTTATATCTCAGTAATTACTTATCGGATCCAAATAGTTTAAACGAAAGTTGTTCATAATTAAATTACAAACAACTTGTATTTAAAACAAAAATGTGTAAAATGAATATTTTTCCAAATATTTTCAAAATTCGAAAATCTGTGTAGGTTAACAGCCCTTTTAGGTACATAGATTATGCCCAAAATCTAATCAGATCTGAGGGATTATAAATAAGGTGCACGTAGAAAGTTTCACAAAAATCGGACGGGTGGTTTTCTTGATATTTTGTTTACGCTCGTTGCACACTACACGATTTCGCCCGTATGGGAAAAAATCGCACGATTTCAATACGGGCACGATTTTTACTCGTGTTGCAACCGTCTGGTGCCACTCTAGTTCAACAGTCTCCAGTCAGTGGCCTATGTGACCAAATGAACGCTTTTACACTAGACGATTTTTAGTCGTCAGTCGTTCGCTCTGCGCATCACTTGCAGTATTTTTTGCGTTCATCCGTTTAACAACAATGTCATCAATTGATGCAGAAGTGTTAATTTCGCTTGTAGAAGCCAAACCTGTTCTATGGGATAAGACTTTGGATATAAATAAGGATAGAATGGCCATGAGAAAAGCCTGGGAGGAAATATGTTCAGCTCTTAAACCAGATTTTTACAGTATCAGTAACGCAAAAATGTTCCAAATTCCTCACGTCTCTCATTTATTGAATGAACTTCTTTTCCGATGACAGTACAGCAATCACAATGCAACAATTTGTTCGCGATCCATATTAATATCTATAATTGATGGTGCACTTTTAACAAATCATAAAAAGTGTGGTTTCTTATTTATTTTCAACGATTTAAAATCGTCTAATGATAAAACCCATAGATCACAATTAAAACTCGTGCCATTTTTTCCCGCACAAGCGAAATCGTGTAGTGTGCAACAAGCGACGGACGGCTGGCGGCCATCAGACATAAAATTTTTTTTGCTTCATTATAACGTATACTAACTCTAATTCTTCGGAAAAAGTGAAAAAACGGGTCTTTCAAAAAAAAATAATTAATTAATTATCGCGTCTGAGTCGTGCGAGGAGAATAATTGAAAATGCAATCAGAATATTGGCTGCAAGATTTCGAATTTTGAATACAGCAATAAATGCAAAACCTGCCTAAAGACTTGGTTTTAGCAACTTGCGTTTTGTACATTTTTTTTTGTAGAAATTCTAGAGCAACTTACACTCTTCAAAGTTTTGATACTGAAAATGGAACTTTAACCAATGGCGACTGTCGAAAATATGACGATTGTTTGTACCATTACAGAGAAATCACAATAGACACTATGGATTAAATGTTAAAGAGATAAGGAAACATTTCAAACGTTAATTTAACACCGAAGAAGATGTGTTTTGGCAAGATAGAGGATATAGAAAAGTATTAAACAATTAGATAAATACTGCAGCCTTAAAAAATGTCTACCTATGCGTAGTAAATTTACAACCCCCACTAGACTGATAATGCTGAGGTGGCGCGTGTTTACTATCCTCCTTACTCCGAATGTGACATCACTCTAGAGTTGTGCGCAGCAAACGATATCCCAAAGTCTTTTCCTATGTTTGTTGAGATGTACTTCTAATTTTGAAACAAATTAATTTTTTCTTACACCTAACAATTAAATCAATTTTGCATTTTTAGTAGAAATATTAAACTGTCCTCCTTTTTCTTAATTAATGCAAAATTATAGTTTGTTCTGGCACCTCGTGCTATCGTAGCATATCTGAAGTAATACATTAATAATACAATGATAGTCATTAGTAATAAATAATAATAGTAACACAAAAAATTTTTAATTTACTGCTGCACATTTCAGTGGGATCGAATGCGCGTTTTTCGGCATTTCTCTTACTGACGAGGAGTTAATATGTGAAATATAAGGTTTTATTATTATTCGTGCATTTAAAAAGTAGAAATAAGTAATTGTTATGTCAAACATAGAAATAAATAAATATGTACCTTATTGTCTGTACCGCATCTAAGCAATTCTTGATCTTCAGTGAAGAGCAATAACTTAAATACCACAAATGTGATTTATAAGCAACGTCACTTCCAACTCCAGATACTTCGTAAGGAATTTATTTTTTTACTACCATATCTTCGTTTGCGTCTGGCTCTATTTCTTTTAATTTATGGATTAGCTTTTCATATTTCGTAGTTTTTTATTGCTGTACTCTTTACTTTTGATCTTCCAAAGACACGGCAACTCTGTATGTAACTCAAGAAATTCGGATATGAATTTCTTATATCACTCGTTGCTACTGTTATTGTTCAACTACCAGAGATCATATACGTATTTAACTTTCAGTCGAAGTGCTAGAAGACTTGTTTGTGCCACTTCCTGTTCAATCATACAATCAAACTCTGCAGATTGTACTATTTAAGTTTGCCCAATTCGTTCGTCGAAACAAATTGTTGAACACAAACTCATTTGCACATACAATATGATAATACTAGACAAAGCCAGCATGCTACGCATGCATTAAGTCACAAAAGTGAATTAGCTCCTAAAGAGCAGACAATCATGAACAATAATTGACCTCGGCACTTACATTAACATTCATCAGCTGACTAATCAATATGAATGCAGAGTACATGGAATTCGTAAATGAATCGAGAGTATTCGTAAAATAAATCAAGAGTACGTGTGCGCTCGCACAAGTCATAACATATTAATAAGAGATGTATGCTGAAACAAGATACAGTAATTTTTCTCTTCTCATAAGATATTTTCACAAACATTACATGAGCAATCTAGGGTAAAACACAGAATACCTACTAACGTCCAGTAAAGAAGATTTATGTTTTACTCAAAACAAAAATGCGAAAATTCCAAAATAGCGTTTGTGTTTTTGTAGTATTAATTTAAAATTATTATTATTAAGTTTAGATAAGGAGTATATTCTTTGGTTTAGGGAAGCATTTATTATTTTATTTATTTGATGACATTACTAGATTTAAATTCAGAATTATTTTCAGATTTATCAAGTATACATACTAATATGCCTAAACGATTTTCGGGGTCTACTTAAGAAATGCAGGGTTGCTTATCATCACGGTAATTGCGTAAATCAACTGTTAAATAGTTTGTAAATGCAATGTTTGTTGCATACCTAGATTTAAATATTTTTCTTTAAGGGATAAATCCTCCCCCTTTTTTTTGTTAAAAAAGAAAGCTCTCTTAGAGAAGACGGCTTCCGGAATCCATGTGCAACGTATCCAGTTTATAAACGTTAGCAAGTGTTCTATCAATGTTTCGTATAAAAATCATGCTGTGATGTAAATAAATAAATACAGGGTGTCTCTAAAAGGTCTGTACAAAATCCTACCACATATTCCTGAGGTCGAAATAAGCCGATTTAAGCAAGCAAACTTACCTTATTCCAAAATTGCTTTGTTTCCTAGATACAGGGTAGTAAAGTTTAAAAATAAAAATCGTTTTTCTTCAAGCGACAATAAAACGTCATATTATTGAACTACTGGCAGACACTAAAAACTCTTTTTACTGTCTAGACATTAAAAGCAAAACAGTTATTTTGTTTCCACAACTGTTTAGAGGTTGGTACCTCGGTTATGTCATATTATGAATGTAACAGTAAAGTACCAACTTGATTCGTCGAGAATAAAAAGTCACTATAAGACTCGAGAATCTCGAAAATTTGAAAATAACACATGAGAACTAGCAATAAACGCTTGAAGAAAAATAATATATTTCACTTGGAGTTAAAAAATATAATTGTTTCGCTTAATTTGCTGTCTCGGCTAACACCTCGCCAGCAAACTTTTAAGCTCAACAATTATATTGTTTAACTCCTAGTAAAATAATCTACTATTATATGTGGAATTTGTGTGAAGTGTTTGAGAGTTGCTAGGCATTAATAACTTTAAATTGTTTGAATTTATTTCAGTTGTCTGTCAAAATGGCTGAAATGTTTACCTCTGCAGAAATGACGGATATGCTGTTAGTTTTTGGGTATTGTTCAGGAAATGGCCGCAAAAGTGTTAGGGTATACAGAGAGAAATTTCCAAATCGGCGCATACCAAACTATCAAACATTTGCTGCGATTGAGAGACACCTTCGCGAAACCGGTAGATTTATCCCTGTAACTGCTAATTATGGACGGCAACGTACGATTATGACTCCTGAAGTTGAAGAAGAAATTTTGGAAAGAATTGCTGAGAATCCAAAATTAAGCACCAGACGCATAGGTTTAGAGGTAGGAGTATCCAAGGATGTAGTTCATAGGACACTGAAAGAACAACTGCTTCATCCATACCATATCCAAAAGGTACAAGACCTTTTACCTGCGGATCTCGATCAACGATTGGGTTTTTGTCGCTTCATTACCGAACACCGACATCAGAATGTGAATTTTGCTAATCAAACATTTACATAATGAACATTTTTATGCTGAAGAAAATCCACATGCCATAAAAGTAACTCATCATCAACATGAGTTTCGAATCAATGTGTGGGCAGGAATCATTGACAATTTTATTATCGGCCCTGTTATTTTACCGCCACGACTAAATGGTGTGGATTACCTAGAACATTTACAAAATACGCTGCCAGATTTATTAGACGATTTACCACTACAACTTCGACAAGTTATGTGGTTTATGCACGACGGTGCTCCACCACATTTTACATTAAATGTTCGCAATTATTTGCATCAAGCATATCCAAATAGATGGATTGGTAGAGGAAATGACGCTCCTTTAAAATGGCCACCACGTTCACCGGATATGACTCCAATGGATTATTTTTATGGGGATCTGTAAAAACCATGGTTTATTCAAGGCCTATTTATATTGAAGAGGAACTGTGGAGAAGAATTCAGGATGCAGTCGACGTATTAAAGAATGACGCGGAAATGCTAAGAAGAGTAAATTTGAACTTTTTACGTTGTATTAATCCCTGTACTTATGTTGACGGAGGTCATTTTGAACAGTTACTAAAGTTTATGATAATTAAATTTATGTAGTATTTTTATTAGATAAATTGTTCACCATTGAATTTTCAAAAATCTTTTCTTAAAGTCTTACCTAGTTCATTTTTGTAAATAAAATTGTAATAAATTAAATTGTAATAAATAAATTGTAGGTAATAAATTTTTTTTTGTAACACTTACCCATACATTTCGCATCCCAAAAACCTCCAGACATAAATTTTGAAGTAATTCTTTGAAAAATGTTCATACATTTAAAAATAAACGATTTTTATTTTTAAACTTTACCACCCTGTATCTAGGAAACAAAGCAATTTTGGAATAAGGTAAGTTTGCTTAAATCGGCTTATTTCGACCTCAGGAATATGTGGTAGGATTTTGTACAGACCTTTTCGAGACACCCTGTATATTAGTAGTATCAGAAATACATCATCTTCCCAGGAATGTAGAACGTCCCATAGATACAAACAGTAGATTCTCTATACGTGTTAGTGTTTCCTTCAGTCACCGATAGATGGCGGTATGCGTTGGCTTTCCGCTTTCGTCATTGATTGAATATCGCGATTATAGTGTCGTGATGGATATCGATTATACTTCATCAAAGATGGCTGCGCGCTGTAATACCGGAAATAATGTTACCACACGACGGAACAACGCAATAATTTAAAAAAAGATTTTTTTACAAGTTTTTAATATTTCATTTGCATAAATATTACTAGGATATACTATACAGTTTGTTTGAATTAATCTTTAATTTTTAATTGAGTGTTAGGTGTGAAAATAACAGAAAACTAAAATATTATAATAATGTAACACGTATCCCCACCTATCGGCAACTTCGGGAAGTTAATATGTAAATATAGAATCATCACCTTACACATTCCGGGGGAGATGATGTATTTCTGGTAGTATCTATCAAATCAACGCAACATAATGGTCCTTCGCCCCTGATAAAAAAGAATCCTTGAATATGTTCACCGCATCACAGCAAAATCAAATCAATCAATCTATCGAATCAAGTATCAAAATTATCAAGAGTAATCGAATAAGATCAACATTGTCAACAAAGAATGTGAGTTAAATATCAAATATAAAAAAAATATAACGTCGGTGTTAAATAGTTTGTTAAAGTTACAACAAATTATAGTATAATTCGATCCGTAGAATAATTGAAAACCATTCGTCTAGTCACCAAAGCAAACATAGGACAGTCAAATAATTTCAACCTTTTTGCAAATAAACACCAAAAGTCCTACCTTTACTTTGATTAATTTCATCTCGTCCACTACCACACAACACAAGTGAAATTAATTAATTATCAATGTTAAACTAAAACATTTAATAAAAATACTTGCCTTTTGCTTATCTACAACTCGTTTACAACACGTGTTTAGTTAGATGACATTGAAAATGTTCACATTGTTTTCAAAAAAACACAAATATATAATTTTCAGTGTTCCATCAATTTATGTGAATGACACAATGCCAATCAGTGCAGTTAGTCATTAAAAAAATAAATAGTGTCAGTTATAAATGTGATTGAAAAAACGAGGGTGTTACACGTCTCTTAATAATAAGACAATAATTTAAAACAAATCGAAATCTGAGTATATTATACACGTACATGAGTAATCAAGCGTGGAAAAGTATAAAAAAAAATAAAAATTCAGCAGCTGATGCTTTCCGAAAAGAAAATCATGTTAATGTATAAATAAACCATGACAACAATTAAAACCGTCAATCATTTCTTCTTCGCGTCTTTCAATCCAGCTCCGGCATTAAACTTGAAAAAAATAATATCTCCGTCTTCGACAGTGTAATTTCTTCCTTGTTGTCGGTATTTACCAGCAGCTTTTACGGCCGATTCAGAGCCCTCTTCTTTAAAGTCGGCGAATTTCATTACCTCGGCCATAATGAATCCTTTCTCAAAGTCAGTATGTATCCTTCCGGCAGCTTGTGGCGCTTTCGCTCCTTTCTGTAAAACAAGCTTTGTTGAAAACGAACAGAGGTCGCAACCATTACCTGTATAGTCCACGCTTTGACTTCGTCCGCACCCGAGGTGAAAAAATATTCTAATTGTAATGCCTTGTAACCTTGTAGAATAATCTTATCTAAAGCACTGAAAAAAAAACGTCCATCCTTCCTTTAATATCAGAATGTCGGCTTAAAAATATTGGGACGGGCAACAAAAAATAAACAAATTAAATGTCTTCAAATAGAAACTAAATTACAATGGTCGAGGTAATTTTAAAACCACCAGTGTAGTGGTTTAAGAAGAAAACTACGGTGATTAGAACGAAAATAGTAGGGTATAACGTGATTATGTCCGAAAAAAAAATTAAAAAGCCATCTCGTTCCTAATTCTGTCTACGAAATCAAGTAAATTCGTCTAGTGCTCGGTCATCCTCTCTATCAAACAACACGAAATCTACTATATTTTTCTACCTGCAAGGATGTGAACAAAAGCAATAAATTGATTAGTAATGTAAAAGAGCGGGACGAATTTACAAGTACAACGGAAAAACTAATGCTATTGTTTTATGGGAGTAAGAAATTTTATTGTCGTACGAGGCACCACCCAAAATCAAGCATCGAACAAAAAAAGCAATGATTATAATTGCGGTCGAGTGTTCTTATGGTCTACGTTTTTGTGAATGATTCTTCTTCCAAATGACCCGTATATAGCGCGATGTCTCTCAAACCTATAATTATTGCGGTGATTTTCGAGAGACGTGCATTGAAATTTGACGAAATAAATGATGCGGTCAAAAACTTTCAACTATAAATTCGGTTCTCAAAAATAAAAGTTATTATGTAGGTACACACTTTAATTACTTTACGATGTATTTTTTTTTAACGAACGACGTGCGTTAATATTTCGCCAAAGAAATAAATACCTGGTGGTGTTGTTGTCTTCTAAATATTTTTGTTTCAATATAGGATCTTCAATTTCGGACAGCTTTTGCTCGAACATTCCTGAAAAGGGGACGATTGTTGCGCCGGGATCGTTCTTGTCTACCCATTCTTTAATCTTAATTAACCTGGAGGACACTTAAATTTAGGATTATGTAATTTGATTACAGATAAATTATAAAAAGTGCGTGCAAGCAATTAACATTCGCCAGCTCCTGTATAATTAAATTCTCCCTACAAACACCTATCCATACATGAATAATCATTCGTGAATGCGAAATTAGCACAATTGAAGCGCTCGCGGCAAGGATCAAAGCAATCAGTTTCCATTATCGAAACGGGAAATATAAATGCAATACACAGAAGCCGGAGCCCATAATTAAGTGCAGTTGCAATACAAATATGTTGCATGATTGTTCACGAGCATTCCCAATTTCAATACACTTTCGTCGTGCATCCTTGAAAATGTAAATAATTATGGACAATATCTACTTACCATTTATTTTTCTTCTTAATGTAGTCCTTTTCGGATAAATTAATTAAATATATTGCCGGTTTTGACGTAAGAAACAGGTATTTATTTAAGATCTCAATCTGGAATGGAAAAAATTGAAATTAAAATTATGAACACGTCAAAATTGTGGAACACAATTACTGTTTAACTTCGGTATAGTAATATGATAAAAGGGGGTACTGGTTTATTAAATCGATTATTAACATTTTTACCTTAATAAATGCTTATGTTGCGTTTATTTATCTGAATCATCTCCTCAAAATCAGCAAACCCCAAACAATAAAGCAAAACTTCGCGAACAAGTTGCTAAACTCAAATATCCATTCAAACCCTGTAAGGTACAAAAGCAGCCCGCCATTTTTGAGTTTCTTTATAGTTCCGGTTACATATTCTTTTCCAGTTAGTTCTATAGTGAAGTATCAATGACATAGAGCGATTCGGGCATAACCCACGTTGGTGGACAATTATACAATTACAATTAAACGAGTTAAAAAGGAAATTGTCCGTGGATACATGAACAAACAATGTAAAATCTAAATTTTCAGTATTGGGTTATTATATTGAAATATGTATCATAAAAATTAGAGCTGTGGTTTTCTTGCTATCGTGTTTACATACGGACGGACAACCGATCACCAGACATTTTGTTTGATTACATCGTACTAACAAAAAAATGGCGTACAACTTGGAATCCGTCGCATAACCCCCATCTTATTTATAAGATGTGAAGTATTAATATTTCTAATGTATTGGATGGAATTGGCGCATTTTTAAATTCATATTCAAATATGAATAAACGTTCAAGTAAAGGCAAGTTCAAAGAAGAAGAACTAGCGCAAATAACGAAGTACTGTAAATACATTTAAGAATTTAATAAATAATAAGACATTTGTCACTCATCTTATGAAAGGTCCATTCTAAAAGATCTAAAAATTACGATGCTTTTTTACACTGGTACATAAGTATTCACCGAACGTTAATTAAGAACTACTTATTTTGGATTCTGGATTGGGAAATGTGTAAATACATTTCGTAATCGAGTATGATGAAACAATGTTTTTTTCAAAATCTATGTCCTAAAGTTTGTAAAGATAAGGAAAAGTTTACTGTTTAACATTAATTGATAGTATTAATTGATGTGGTATCTTCGTCAATTTTTTTTCATTTGAACATTAAATATGAATAAAAAACAATAGAATTGTTCTTTATAATCAAAATATAAAAAAAATTAAAAATTCAGAAGGTACCTCATGAACGATTAAACCACATTTAATGTGTTGGCAACATTGATTAGTGACATTTGTGGTTAGCGTGGTCATTAGTTACATGTTATCCTTAGATTTCTTTTAGGTTCAGATATGGTAATGATAATTTATTTTGACCTTTGATGTCACATTTGAATTTGAAAATGAAGTGCAGCAAAATAACACCGTAAATCAATTGCCAAACTGATGTAATGAATTCTTAACAAGTATTTTATAAACAATGATAATAGTTATTTATGCAAGTAGTGTACTTAATTCATAACTTTAAAGCATGGAGGCAAATAGTAGAGAGCCCAGTGACTGAAAATGTGTATTCTGTAGGTATTTAAAGACTAAAAGCTAAAATCTGGCCAAATCAATAGCTTTTAAAAAAGTAAACTTCCAAAACAAGTTGTCCAAAAATGCTGAGCTTTCCGTGTAGGTTTTTATTTATTACGCGTTTTTTTACTTTCTCGCAAAGAGACACTAATGTAATAAAATATTTTTAAAAGCACTATCGACAACAAAAGCCTCGCTCTTTTAATTTGTAAAGAATACTTTTTTTTTTATCCTTAGTTTACGGGTAATGGAGTGAGAAACATAAAAACACGGTCTCGCAGGCGTCAAACACAGATAATGCGTGATTCAACAAATTTTTCATCAAATCTTGCCATGACCGACAAATCAAGATATAATAGGTGTATCTTAGCTTAGCTTGTACATTTGTCAATTCTGACAGATTTAATTTCAATTTTTTTTTAATTGATAATTCAGATGACTTCAATAGTTCAATAGTACTTTGGTAGGTCCAACACATCCAGTTTTATGCATTTAGAGTAGACGTACGTGAATTTTTTCATGGTCCACTTTGATGAAAAATTTTTTGAATCACCAATCAAATTTTTACCAAAGAAATATCTCAGCTTCAGCTATTTAATGCACTACATATTTGAAAAATTTTTAATAGCGCCCTTTTGGACAAGGCAATTTTAGGACAACTTTTTTTGGAAGTTTACTTTTATAAAAGCTATCGTTTTCGCCAGGTTTTAGCTTTTAGTCTTTAAATGCCTACAGAATCAATTTTAATGCACTTTCGGGCGCGTGAGAACTGTACTAAAATGATGAGAGTTCGTTCCAAAAGAAAATTTCAAAATTTAGTTAATAGGTTTAAGAGCAATAAATAAATTAAATCTGATATAAGTATTTCAATGAATTGTTTCTTTTAATTCTATCTTTAATCGTGTCCAACAGTTCCTCCTATTCATATGGGATCATCTGAAGGTGCTTTAAGCAGACGTAATGTTGCTCAAAGCGAATCCCTTTGTCTAAGCCATTCTCTTAGGCGCACTTATATTTATCACTTCTTGAAAATTGTCTGTCATTTTGTGATGTTCCAAAGCTAATAGAAAACTACCGTATTTTCCGTCAAATCACGTCAGCTGTTGTTTCTTTATTTACTATAGTAGCTAGCAATGGACGCATTCAGGGAAAAAAGCTACAAAACGCTAACTTTACACAGTTTTCTGCAGGGCTCGGAATTGGCTGAACGTTGTCTTTGCGTTCTTATGCGGTATCTGTCATTTGACAGAACGTCGGGAGCTAGTTAACCCTAAAGAAATAGTGTACACTGATAAAAGAACAAAAACTCTCAACACAACACGCACCTGTCTCAATGTGTTTCTCTTCGGCCGTGCTTAGGTCATTAACTTCAAAGATTCTCCCCTCAAATTCTAATCTTGGTTCTCTGTTCACGTTGCTAGGAACAGATTCGATGCGAAAATCGACCTTTTTTCAAATTCGTCTCGCATTAAAACGGCTCGAGATACTTTCGGTTCGAAAAAAGTTTCGAGTTTACAAAAGATGTGTCTTTATTTTTCGATTTAGATTTTTTTACGAGGGCATCTTCGAAGTCGAGGTAATAAAATTGTTAAAAATAGTCAACAAAATTTTAAACAAATTGAGCCGTAATTTGACCATAACTCGCTTATTTTCGGACCGATTTTCAAAATTCAAAAAGAATCTAACGCGGATATAGAAATAAAATTTTTGGCCGTTTCAGTTTTTTTTGACCTTGCGTGTTTTCAAAAGTTATAAGCGAAAAACTTTACCGAAAACATTTTAATCGAAAACTAAAACAGCCATAACTTCTAAATTATAATCGATAAAGAAAGAGTTTATTTAAAAAAAACCTTCGTTTTGTGCCCCTGTCGCATAATGTGTAATAAAATTTTTCTTTAAAATTCAATCAATTTTACATTGTCAATACGAAATACTGTAATTTTTACATTTTTATAACTCCGGAACCGTATTACGTAAACACATGAATAAAAAACATAAGATTTGTAATTTTGGAAATTTTCGAATGGCTTAGTTGTAGAAGGTTCAATTTTACACGAAAAAAATCTGTTTATGAACACTGGCCCACTTGAGGGAACGGTGTTATTTCGTTCGTGAGGTTCCTAGGAGCCTGGGGTAATCTAGTGATTAATAATACGATTAATAAATATCGACCCAAAACTATCAAGTCTGTTAGATCTATACATAGAATGCCTCCAGTAAAACCACGTCGATATTCTTTCCATGTTTCTGATTTTGATAGAGGCCGAATTATGGGTATGAAAGAAGAGAGATTTTCTTTTCGTGAAATTGGAAGAGTCAATCCTAGCCACACTTCCATTGCTCGAATTTGATTCGCATGATTAGACCCGGGTATTAAGCATCGTCTCCTGAAAGAGTCGAAAGTAGCAGCAATGATGATGAAGATTGATTTCTTAGGCGCATGGCAATGCATCACCAATTTGATACACGTTCGGTTGCTGTAGATTGGACGAAAACTCTTGACCGTCATGTGTTCATCCTTTGAACTACTTGCATACCACCCAAATGTACGTCTTTTCGCACCACAGAAGGTTGTCAGACTGACATGGTTGACTTAATGAGTGGAATGAAATTGTCTTTAGTGATGAGTCTAGGTTTTGTTTATGGACAAATGAAGACTGAGAGAGTACTACACCGAGGAGAACAAAAAAATCTCCAGTTTGCCAAAAAAACGTTACAGAGCCATACCAACTGGTTTGACGATTTGAGATGCGATCGACAATTCCTACAGGATAATACAAGGTCAAATGCACAATTGTAAATTTTGCTCTGGCTCGCAGATCACCTAACTTATCATCAATCGAACACGTGTGGGACATGCGTGGGAATGCGACACATTATTAGTTCTTGTTCTTCTAAACTTTGACTTTTTTTTCAAAGTTTCATCGTTTAATATTTAATAATAAAGCAACACTTTCCCAAATTTTGAAATTCATAACATTATTTTTCTGGGGTTTTGCATTTCATATAAAAGGGAGTGTAATAAAAAAAGGGTAATTCCATGTTAAGTGTTCCTGGGTAACATGAGCCCTTTGGAAAAAGAGTTAAAATCCTTGACCGGGTCCAATGATATATTTTGTCATGTTTGACATCCTACTGTGGAAGAAATAAAAGGCTGAGGTTCTAAAAATTTCTGTATCTGTTCAACTTTTAGAATGGTACAACTCCTAAATGTATGAAGTTATACAAGTAGTTATACCCAGCACACCTGGGGCTCAGAGTTGACAAAATATTTATAAAAATGTCGTCGCGACAAAAATTCGTTAAATTTGAAGTAGCTATAGATTTCAGGGAAATGTCTCAAATGAGATAATTTTTCTTGTGGATGTTTTTCATAGATGTAATCAGACCCTGAAAATTTTATATAGCAAACTTTTAGAGATACATTATAGTCAATCTGACCAAAAATTTTTTTTAAATAAGCCTATTTTTAAACTCCAATATCTCATACGCCTGATACCGTCTTATCAACAACCATTACAAAGAGCTCATCTTTCTCTAGAAGAGAGATGTATTTACTTTTTTAGGTGAAATTTTCTAAAGAAACCAGTAATTATTTCAATTATCAAAACTCAGGCGAATAAAAATATTTATTGATCACAGAACTTCAAACGCAACCGATAATTTTAAGAAAAAAATGTTTTAAGTTGTACAAACATGAAATTTATAATAACTTTTGTTTCATAACCGTAGACGTTATTAAATATACGCCAATTACTTACTGCACACAATAATGCTTTCAACAAAAAGTTGTATACAATCAAATTAGAAACAACTTTAATTTGAAATAAAAAATTGTAAAAGACATATTTTTGAAAATATTGTAAGAAATGTCTTTCACTAAAGTGCACTATTGTTTAACCAGATTATGCCCAAAATCTAATCAAATCTCCGGTGCTACCAAGTTTTATTAAAATCGTTCCAGTAGTTTTAGACATTAGTTTTGCTGAAGTTTACATAGAGTAAGTATAAAAAAACAATGTATTGTGAAAAAATAGTTTAAATAAAAGTTGTAGATAATGTAACAATTGTTTTTGTCAATTAAAATGAATATACTACTTATAAGTGTTGTGACATCGTGCCAACGTAATACGTCCGAAATTAATTTGGGTTAATATACTACAATGTTAATAATTAATAACTTTCAAGATAATCATTGTGAAATTCGTATTCTAAAAAAAGTAGTAGAAGTTTCTGTTCAAACAATATTTTAATAATAATTTGTTCATCTTCCAAGATACATTTCTCTTAACACAAAGTATTAATACAATACATAACAATGCAATTTTAAAACAAGAAGTGCTAATTTTTTTTATTAAGCTCAGACAGTACTCTTTCCAATCTAAGGTATCTGTTAACTTAATACCTAAAACAGAACCTACACGGTGGTTGAGCATATTATTTAGTTATAATTTAATTCCACATCAGTTGAGCGTATTGTTTTTATGGCTTAAACTAGGAGAAGAAGTTATAAACATCAACATACATATTGTGAATAGTATTGCGTTCAAAATGGATCCTTGAGATACATTCTTTATAACAAGGTGTGTGGTAAATTTAAAATTAGTTCCTGTTTCCCAATAAATTAAATTCAGATTTTACGTACTAAGTATTATTGAGAAGAATGAAGAAAACCAATCGTTAATATTTCGTGTGTGTACGATTTTACTTTATTGTTTGTTATGAGGTACACATGCAAAGTCGCGACTGAAGTAACAAAATGTGCCTACTAGAGATTGTTTTCATCAATCAGACTGAGAATTCTGCTATAAAATAAGTGTAGAGCTTATTGACGAAGTTGATTTATCTGGTGTACAACCATGCTGAAAACCGATTAATATTTTGTTATATTTACAAAAGCTTCTAGCGTGGCACGCTCCAAGACTTAATTATCGATATCGGATCAAAACATTGCTTACACGGAAGTTCTGTATTACTAAATTAGCAACATTTTAGTTAAGCAAAAACGTGTATAAAATTGTTAATATCATTTTCTAAAATTTCTTTAAGTTACCAACTGTTAATTTGTCCAAAAAATAAAAAATAAAGGGTTAAAGTATTATGAAACTTTTATCATTCCGTTACCTCGCCTAATCGCTTTATCCATGGTCTGCTCCACACACATTTCAATTCTGCGTTTGCTTCTTACTAGTTTCGTTTATTTATATTTCAGTTTACAAAACTTTTTGATCTCTTAACAAATATATATACTGTTGACCCTAAACAGCTAAAAGTGAAGATAAAATTAAACAAAAGACCGAAGCTCAGAAAACTGAAAAAATGGCAGCGTCTATACAACATTTGGAGCGTTACCAAATTAATAGTATGTTTTATTGTCGTCTAACGAGGGACGAAACGTGGTGCCACCATTTCGAGTCGGAAAGCAAACGTCAAACCCAACAGTGGAACCACCAGAATTCTGCTCCAGCAAAGATCTCAAAAGCAATTCACACGAGCTCTGGGAAAGTCATGATAACCTTTTTTAGATTGTCGAGCACACCTGCTTGATGAGTTTCTCGAACATGGTTCCACGATAAACGCGGTGCACTACGAAGAAACATTAGGAAAAGTAGTACGCGCAATAAAGAACAAAAGACCTAGAATGTTATCGAACGGTATCATCCTCCTCCAAGGACACTATAAGCTGCATGCTCTCACACATCATCAGGCTTTTTTACAGTAGAGTGAGCTTTCCAAAGGCTATAAAATAAAATTGAGGGTAAAATGTCACTAAAGCGGTGGCCGCATTTGCATTTGCACTATAAGATGCATGCTCTCACACATCATCCCTATAACCCAGACCTTTCCCCTGCGACTTTCACGGCCCCTTAAAAAAGATATTCGATGGCATCACAGTTACAATCGAATTTTTATATAAAACAATTTTTCAATTAACGGTTTTTTCTTGACATTTTCATACATCACCAAAAATTTAATAAAAAAAATTTAACTCAAACCGCACATGTTGCATTCCATGAGGGTTTATTCTCTTATTGTACAATTCATAAAGAAAATCTGTTCTATCCAATAAAAATATTGTTTATTAAAATGAACACACATAACAATAAAAATAAACAATATAGTTCTATTAAAAACAATTAATAAATTACAACATTAAAAAGAATAGCCCGAAAGAATGATTGGCTTTGCAAATAATTAGAAATTATTGTGAGTATTTTGAAAACTTCTGGTAACTCAGATTTTATTTTATTGTTAGTTGAAATTTTAATTATATCATTGATTATAAAGTTACTTTATAATCAATGATTATATTAAGAACAGTGGCCGAAACGACAGTTTAAAAAATAATTTCATGATGGTATGTATAATAGTTTTCTAAGTAAAAGTTGATTAGGTGAAAAGTTGTATGACAAATGTAGCATCAAAGCTAAATGGTAGGTATATTTTAAATTTATTAATATTTTATAAGGAGTCGAGGATCTTTCTTGGACATTTGATGATGCTATGGGGTTGCCGTCTCAACCCCATCGCAATCAACACGAATTCTACATCTGCATATTACGAAGAAAACGCGGAAATCAAACAAACGATTGCAATTAAGGAAACGCTGACAGCATTTCTTAACGACAGAAATCAGTCACAGTCAATAAGTCAGTCAAGTAGTTACAGCTACAGCAACAGTGAAAAAGCAACAGTTAATAACTCTCAGTCAGAGTTCCTCCGACTTCAGTTAAAGTATTGACCCGAGTTCGAATCCATCGGTCCAGTTCAACCCCGTCTGCGATCTTCAGCTCAATATGTGATACCACGGTGTCGAGTAGCATCACGCAACACATAATACGCGACATACTATGTTGCTGACCTACACCGCTTTAATTTATAATTGTAAATAGTGCAGCTCAATTCCGGTATGTGCAAATAATAAACGCTAGTAAAAACCGACTCGATTCCGAATTCTTTCTCTGCTTCGACCCGGCGTCTAGAGTATACACCCTAAATGCCACAGTGGTGACCCCGACGTGATCAAATCAGAGAAAGACAAACATTCGACGAGGAGCAACACGGCAACATCAGGTATAATCGAGCCATTTTTTATACCTACGCTACGACATTGACGACATCAACGGGAAAACGCTTTTATGGAGAAATTTTATCCCATTTAACCGGCTTATATTATGTATTCTTGAAATGGAAAACAAATCCCCTATATGTTGATATAACAAATAAACTTAATAATCAATAACGAATTCTCAAAAAAGTAGGTATATATTTTAAAATACATATATCTTATAGTTAAAGAGATTATCTATTCAAACTCTAAATTTTTACAACCTTTAGGTTTCCTTTCTATACTTGTAAAGTACCATATAAGTTGAACAAAGAGTTCAGATTTGTTAAGACAAGACAATAAGTGCAAACTAAGATATTAACTCCAAGCGGAGCCACAAGTAATTTATGTTGCTTTTTGAAAAAATAATGTTGACTAGTTTTTTAACATTTTTATTCGTTTTCTGCAGTGACATCTCAGAGATATCAAAATAAACATTCCGAACAGTAAATGTTGAGAACAATCCTAAAACATGCTACCAAACATGCTTGATAAACGAATTGTATTGGATTTTTACTTCATTTCATGTTACGTCCTTTAATTAAAAAAAACTGTACTTGTTGGAGAATTTTTTTTTACTTATTTTAAATAGCGAGACTTTAAATTTTAAATTTTTGATCTAATTCGTTATTACGAAAAGTTCATCGCTTTGACACCTACACTTTGATTATGAAAAAGGTTACTTTTTATACGCTAAGCCAGAAAAAGCTGTGATGAAGTCATTATTGAAATAACTTATATATTGTGGAATTACTTTTTGTGTTCGAATTTTTTTAAAAAGAAATCCTACAAAAGTTTTCTCCTGGGACATTCTGTCCCATCGAATTCAACATTTTTTAATCGATAGTAACAAACCACATACCACATCGATCGAAACTAATCGGAAAATCAATATTTCTGAATCTAAACAAAAAGTTTCAAGTTCTCAACTTCTTCGTTTAAACTGTATCACCAAAAAAAAGTGTAAATTGAATTAATTAAAGCTTTCGACACGTGTTTAAAGAAATATTTAAGCCTCACGGGACGACACAGCCGAAAATGTCTTATAAAGAGTAATTTTTTTCCAACACACACCTTTTATTTGAAATCGTTTAGTATTACAATGATCCGTAGGGTAGATGCAAAGTCATTCTAACAGTGGTATATCATCGCAAATGCGGATATAACCTGCTGAGTTGATTTTTAAAACATGGTGTCAATAGATAAATGATATGGAAGAAAGGAATGGTTTTTCTTGCGCTATAATTTATTAGCTGTCACCTACAGTGTTAGTTTCTAAATAGAATTTAAAACGATGCGCGATAATATGTATAAAATTAAGTACCTACTTACATCATTTGTAGCCCAATCAGCAAATCGTAAGTGTTGTTTTTGATCAACAAGAACCGTTTTGATTTTACACAATGCGTCCTGAAACAAATTAAATCGCTATTAATAGACTATTCATGTGACAACATATAATTCTACATAATTCGATAGATCAGATTCCCCTAGAGATAAACTACAGTTTGTTAGAGCTCGTGCCACAAAGATGACTTATCAGAATTTATTGTATACGGAGTGTTGTAATCGAATTAATCTCATGGGGAATCAATTAATTGAAATTCTTGAACACGCTGCGTTATTTTCAATTCATGAATGAGAATTTGACATTATTTACTTACATACTCCGGTTTTGTTTCTTGTCATTGCCACGTACAACGGTCCTCTCGAGTTTTTCTAAATTCTTCATCAGATTCTCTTCATCTTTAAGCCGTAGTTCTTCGCCGATTATCTCTAGATCGCGTACAGGATCAACTTCTCCTTCTACGTGCGTTACGTCACTATCTTCAAACGCTCCTATAAAGCGTCAATTAAAATAGGGATTATAATAAGAGTAAAAACTTACGGCAAAGATGAAAAATTGCATCGCACGCGCTTATATGACTCAAAAAAGCGTTTCCTAAACCCTGTCCTTCTGAGGCTCCCTTGACTAAACCAGCTATGTCCACGATGTTTAAAAACGCAGGCACCTTGCTGTAATTATTGTGAACAATTTGATATTTCTGTCATCGGTGAGAATCAGAAATTATACCCGGAGTGTAAAAAGATTGAAAAAAGTCAAACAGAATACAATTATAGAAGCATAACGTAATAATACCTTTATATAAGCGTCTAATTTTATATGCATGTTTGGTAAATACGATACCGGCGTCGGCGCCATTATCCTTCACCATAACAACGCCCCGCCTTAAGAGACCAACATTTAGCTTAATAAACCCGTAACTACCTCATTATGTCACGAAACGACCTTTACTTTACGAAAATGTCTTTGGAACACGATACCGGAATACGGAAATATTCATTTCTTAAGTCGAAAACGAAATATCTTTTATTTGGTTTCTAGTGCATAAAATTCCTGTAACTCTTCCAAAAATTATTCTGGAGGGTTACGAACGATTTCGCGACGCATTTGAATATCTACAGGCTTTTTTACAGTAGAGTGAGCTTTCCAAAGGCTATAAAATAAAATTGAGGGTAAAATGTCACTAAAGCGGTGGCTGCATTTGCATTTGTGAGACTTTCTGATGTAATTTGCAAGTTTGATGAGCCAGAATGGTTTCGGCGGTGCATTGAGTGGCTAAAGGGAGTATTCATTAACTACGGATCAAAGACTTTCTGCTCGTAGCATATGCTGTAGTCTAAATAGGGAATAATCGTTTATATAAGCATGACATTCGCTAAATTAAATAAAATCTTTCTTTTAGAGAACAAGTTCGAATTACGTACAGTCAACTAGTAACGAAAGAAATCTCCTTCAATAAAACGAATAGGTGCTAGATTAAAAATTAGTAACAGTTCTCTTAAAAACTTTTATGTTTGAAATGATGGAGATGAAAAGTTAAATCAAGAAACAATTTGAAAAAGCTTAAAAATTATTTCAATGCGTTCAAGCTCTCGCAACTTACACAAAGGTGAAATTGATACAGAAATTTTAAACGATTGCTAAGAGGTTAAAATCAGAGTATTAAAAAGATGTTGAATAACAAACGCAATACTAAATCATTAAGGTTATATGTACACACTGAACATTGACAAAAATTGATGTATGTCTTTTTGTTTTTCTCGATCCTTGGTCCCTCACTTCAGTCCAGCATATCCTTCACTTCTTCTTCACGCCGTTTATCCACTTTTTCCGTCTTTCTCTTATACTAATTCTCCTCATCGCATTATTAATTCCAGTCGTTTTTCATTTTCTAATTGTGCTTATTTGATTTTCAAAATTCCCGCTAAATCAGCATTTCTGGCTTCTTGTGTTACCGTAGGTCTCCTAACTCCAAATTACGTATCCCAACGTTCCTCTCCATATTTTTTCTCAAAGTCACTGCTTTCAAAACTTTTTCTTCATTTTCGACACTCAATTCAACTCACAACCCATAAGCATCGGGTCTTTTATATTTTTCATGTCTTTTAAAGCTAAGGACATTAGACTTTTAGTATTGCAAATCTTTTCGGATTGTCTTAAATTCTTTCCTCTTCTTCTAATTCTAAACATTAGTTTTTTTCACTAAATTTATATCCATCCTCCAATATTCTTTGCACCTTATACGATAAGTAGGTCAGTCGCTCAGTCAGTATTATCCATTCGTCACTTTCTGTTTCTTTTGTTATTTTTCCTTGTTCTTTTATTTCCTTTCATTTTATTATAAACCAGAACATGTTCACCCTTTTGTATAAAACTCTCAATTTCTCTACACAAAGAAAATTTAAATCCTGGCAAACAAAGAGCAGCCACTTCCCAAATTTAAAGTTAAATGAAAATATGTTGCCCAGGACGGCAGAGACATTTCGGTCCAGGTAGCGAAGGACAACCAGTCGTCCGCAAAGGCCATATGGCAGTGACAGTAGAAGAACCAACGGCCAGGCAAGAAGTATATTAAAAAGTGAAGTCAGGACCTAATAACATATTTTTATAAAATAAAATAAACGAAATTTTTATCCATTTCCTTCGATTTTTGAATTGGTTGATGTAATAATCAGCATCCAGAAGATATAAAAAAGATAGTTTTTAATGTTTTTTAATTAATTAAAAGTATTGGCCAAGACAATAAAAACTTGCTTTTTTATATCCTCTGGTCACTGATTATTACTAATATTTTAAGCTATCCTTGGATATCTACGCATAAAGGGAGGATAATAGCGTTGTCCAATTCGCCTAAGGAAACCGTGAAGGCGGTAAATATAATTGTTGGTATTGCCAGGTAGTTGAGAGAAACTTTTTGTAGGAAGGAAGGATTTATCGATGAAAACTACAGATTTCTAATAATAGGCTTATCTCAACTGCCTGGCAATATCAACAATTTAGTACAACATAGAAGGTTGTAAAGAATACCAATTCGGTAAAAATAATGTGTTTAATGTTATTATCACATGTATGTAATAAAGAGTAGTAGAACACCTCGGTGTCATCCTGTTCATCCATTCCGTGGAGAGAAGCTTCTGCTTATTGGCTGTAGCTGTGTTGGCGATGGGGGGTGGTGTAACCGACGTCGAGGGTTCGAGGTGGCACAATGAAAATTGTGTAAATGGCCCAGTAGACAAGTACATATCCCTCTAAATTTTTGTTACACACGGAGTGCTAGGGGAGACGGGGTAACGCTGAACAAAAACGTTTTATGTAGGTGGTATAAGCGACGGTGCTAACAGTGTCGTCGAAAGATAAAAGCGCGGTAGGCTGAGTCTCAGTAATGGAAGGGCAGTCAGAATTAGGACCTGAAGATGGAGACCCGAGAAAGCAAGATCTTATTGCTCTGGAGGGAGATAAAGATGAGGTGGGTGGCCTCTTTTTGTTATCACTGACAATTGCAGAGGTTGATGTTGATGTAGTAAGCGAGACGTCGGAGATAGATATTAAATCCTGAGTAATCAGGAGGTAAGGTGATGGCGGCAGGAGGCTCGTAATGAGGAGAAAATCTATGCGATGGACTAGGAAGACTCACTCTTTGGTGCTGATTCGCTGCCAGGGGCAATGATCTTTTGGTTTTAATGAATGAGTTAACCAGTTTCTTTTTAAAAACCCGAATAGCTAAATCTAGATATTTTTTGTACTCAAGTTTTTTTCTCGTGTTTCTGATTTTAATTTCAACACGAAATCAATCAATCTATAAGTTTAGCTTATGTTACATCGTGTTTGCTGCCAGAGTGCCCGTTCGTGAATAGTTTAAAAACCTGTTTGTAGAATTATCAACAAAAGATCATGTGCAAACTTATGTTTTTGAGATGCGCTCAATATAATATAATAATAATATCAGTGTCATTTTCCAATCATTACTGCATCTTTATCTAATTAATGCGTTTCTGGGCTTGTGTCTTAAGGTTTAGATCGCATTTTAGGTTGAGACTTTAGGGAAGGTGGGTGAAATAACAGTGCAGCAACATTTATTCAGTAAGTTGTAGATGGTTGGTCTGAGTACACATACCTAATTTCGCAATACCTTTCTGCTCTCTATGTTTATTATTGTCATAGTAGGTACAAAGTCCATCAACAGGATTCTTAAGATCTCAAAACGCAGCGCGTGACTTTCCTAGCGGATAACCTTTTTTAAACTTCTTCGGATTAGGTGAACTTGAGTAGTAGCATTCGAGTGATAATTCTTTTTTTGCGAGATCAAATTTATTCTATTGAGCTAGTAGAAATCTCAGGAATCTGACTAACTAGTTCACAGACGGTGATAAACCATTAAACGACTTCCTACATCAAAACGGCCTTACATGTCTCACTTTTTACATATTGCAATAGCAAAACCCTTAGAATACAGAATCTTCGAGAAATACAAAAAATTTTTATAGTGACCTTACAAATGTCATAATAAAACTGTTATAAATTTAGCCAAACATTTAAAATAAACTATAATCTCTCTTTCAATTTCGCGAGAGAAAATAATGTGTTTGGTCTCACAAACCGCTCGTATGAGGGTATGTCAAAAAAGAACAGCCAACAAATATTGAGATATACGAGAATTTCATTCTTTGGAAAACAAAAAAAAAACTCCTCAACCAACAAAGTATTACCAAATTAGTTCTTTGAATATTCAAAAAAAAAAATTTGAGGCAGAATATTTTTGAAAAATACAACCATATTGAACATATGACATCGAAAGAATAATAAATGACAACAAGTATCGATAATTAATTAAGTACCTACAAAAAACGGCTGAAGAATTTTTGATGTAGTTCTATTGCTTATAATAATAGAAAAAAGAGAGGAAACCCAAATAAAACTTGAAAATGATTATTTTTAACAACACTATATGTAGAGGCTACTAACGATTTAACATAATAATGACATAATTAGATTACGCCGCAAGTGTTTTCGGTACAAGTGTTTAAGAAGATACGCTTGTTACGACCGACATTTGAGATGTCAAAATTATATGCTATGCGTATGTAAAATAGTAAGTAATAACAGCGCATTGAAAATCACATAAAAGCGTCTATGGCAAAAGAATTAATTTTGTTTCATTTAATCTATGTCAAATTAAAAACTACTTTAGTACGTGTTCGTCGCAATTTCCACTCGACAGTTTTCCTTTCTAATCGAAAAATAATTTCATAAATAAAATATGAATACAATTAGCTGTTAATATACGGGCGTGTCTTACAAATAGAAAAAGGCATAATGACTTTCTGATATTCTCGAATTTCATTATTGACTCTTCTAAACTGTGAGTTTTAACAGCAAAAAATAACATTTGTTTTAAGTACGTATTTGTAATTGCTTAACGTACACTGTAATTTAATAGAAATTAAAATGTTTCGGTCTTCGAAGCAATTTTCCTAGATCTACTTTAATCATGTTAATAGCGTCAACTAGATGAACTGATCGCATGCTTTATACTATAAAATAAATTTTATAGTGTATTATTTGGGCATAGTATCACATAATTGCGTTGGTCCACACATCTAATGACGGTGCTGCCAATTTGACGGCGCCAAGACGACGGGTGGAACTTTATGCATACCAATACTTCTTACTTAAAATATTTTGAAATTTTTAAATCGCGCACAGCTTAACTTTAAATTGATTTTCTTCGCTATATACTTTTGATCAAATTCCATAGTGCACTTACCTGGCGGGTTTGAAGTAGTTGCAAAGAAACTCAAACCGATCGTCCGGAACGGGAACACGACGTACTGGAAAAAATATAGTTAGAACAGTTTTGTGCCCATAGCCTATAATACTATTAAGTAGAGTTCAATTGTGATTAATTTAATTATAATCAAATTTTCAACGATAATCATTAAAAATTTATCATTGCGAATTGCGAAAAGTAATTAATGTTAAGAATGAATAACAAAAAATAATATGGAAATCTAGAATTTATGGCTGACTGGTCCTAACAGTAATATAAGGTACGGGAGAATTTAATTACTCTATGCTATTTTTTCAAAAAATACCTACAACTGTATAATTTTGTATGTTGTTGTATGAAGAAAAAATGCCTTAAATAATCCATCAAAAAATATAATGCAGGTTGTCATCGTCATTTGGCATAAGCCAATAAAATTCTTATTTATGTAACTCATCCAATGTGGTTTAGCATGCCATTTATCAATACATACGGTGTATAGCCGCGAACACCACACTAAATCATGGTACATCAATAATTACCATATTAAATAAAAAATGATTCGCCCTTTATCTAGAAGGCTTTGAAAAACAAAGCTCAAAAATGTTTATGTCTAATACAAAGCTTTGCGTAAGAAAGGGCTTGAGTAGATACATGGTCCTTGGTATGAAACTACATATTGGGTTTTAAGTGACACACATTTTTGAAACTATTTAAGACTGTTTAAAAAATTACTTTGTTAAATGGACCTTAAGCATTTTTTTGAGGTTTTGTTTTTCCAAAGGCTACTAGATAAAGAGCAAATAATTGTTTAATTTTTATGGTAAATATTGGGTAAATATTCTACAAAATATGTATTTTTGAAATCATGTCACAGGCGTAAGTGAAAAGCTTATAAATAAATTAAAATTCTGCTTTCACAAATGAATTCTACTCAAACAATAAATAATATTTAAACATTTTTTGTATGTTTAAGAACAACTGAATTATAAGGGTGTTACAATACTCCCAAAACGTTATTTTTCAACCATAACTCAAAAACCAAAAACATACGTTCGTTTTGTTTTTATCAATAAACGTATCTCAAAAATTAATTTTTTTTCTATTGCCTATAGTTACCGGGATACCCTATGTGGACAAGCATATCAGCTAACCTGTACAGTGTTCCAAACAAGCGCAAATAATGGGTAAATTCAAATTTTTGGGCTCGGTGATGACGAAAGATGACTTGACAAGTTATATTTGCTAGATGTATGAGTTGTCATGACTACTATTTAAAATGCTGAATTTTCTAGTACGAATAGATCAAGTGGGATCAGGTTCTATGGACAAAAAAAAATTTTATGCACTTCTGGTCTAGAGGCCACAAATATTATCGCAGGAAGCTGAAAATTTGAATGTAGTATCTATCCTTAACAAAATATGTAAAAGTCGTTTTTTGGGATTTTCGAGATAGCTAATTTGTTTATTAACATGTGCTGATACTGAGACCAGTCAATTTTAGTGCGTATACCTATGTGTTTTCATACGTAGAATCTATATATGATCTCAGAATTTAAAAATAAAAATCCCTTTTTAAATTAATTACAAAATATACTGATTTTGGCGGGACCATTTCGAAAATTTAAAATCCCAAAAACCACCCTTAGATATTTTGTCGGGGATACTACATGCAAATTTTCCGGAGGAGTGCGCATAAAAGATTTTTGTTGGTTCACAAAACCTCATCTCTATATTTAGGTACTTGTATTCGTGCTAGAAAATTCAGAATTTTAAAAAGCAGCATACACAGCGTGACCCACTCGAAAGTGGAACACTTCCATAAAATCTATATTTATCATCCGATTTTGACATACTTTTTTAAATTTTAGACTGTTTAAAACTATACTTTAAGACAAATTATTACATTTTTTTTTTACAAAAACCAAGGCCTTCTACGTAATTTTTTAGGGATGATCAAACGAGAGAAAAAAATAGTGAGATAACCATGTACATATCATAAAGTATAGTATTAAAAGCTCTATAATTTAAAAAAATAATTAAAAGCTTAAATACAAATTTTATCAGAGTGTACCGCTTTCAAGTGGGTCACTTTGTATATAACAGACACTTATCTGGTGGTACTTAAAGTCCGCATTATATGGGATTTTTTGATTAAGAACTTTATTCAATATTTGACTTTGGCATCAATTTGTGCTTGGATTAAGATTTAAATTTTTCGGTAAATTTTTAACTTGATAGAAGCATAATTTGATGCCAAACTCAAATTACGAATAAATTCCATGTGATGCGGATTGTATTTGTCGCACTACATATTGAGACTAATTTGCAAACAAAGTCATCCCATGGGAACGGGAGAGTACGTTATTTGTTGAAGTATTGAGCATAAAATTATTTTTCGGGTAGTTAAAATTTTTGGAAATGGACAACCTACCTATAAGATGTTATACAACACAAACTGGATCATTTTTCTTGAAAAAATGTTCGAACACATATATTCGCAAGAGAAATAGCGCACCATAAAGTTGTTGAAGTGCTGAAGGCTTGACCTTGAACTATGCATTAACTGCAGACACATGAAATAAATGAAAATGAAACAGCTCTGACTTTTGGTATTCCAAAAACAACATTAAAATCAGAAATAATAACAAATAATCTAGACAAAAATGAAATACTTGCTTTTGAAACTGCAACAGCATGGGTTTGGCGCCAATTTCGTACAAATACTTGGTTTGGTATTACCCATAAATTTAACTATACAGAAGGTAAGTATTATTGAGCAAAACAGTTCAGATAGACATTTTCGTACATTTCTTTTATTTCTAGAAAAGGTAGTAGTTTTTTTTAAGAAGAAGCTTTGATATTTCTACCAAAAAACTTGAAAATACGTCAATTGGAAGGAAAACTCGAGAACTGCCAGAACCAAAGGGCAATGTAGTCGAATTCCGAACCATCTGGGTATAACCTAAACAAGTAACTTCAGAAAAACTAACAGAATGTCTAGAGATAACTCGTGGGAAAGCACTTTATGTGATTTCTCCTGTACTAGCAAAAACTCCCGCTTTAGAAAAGTTCGTAGAAAAGTAGTAAATGGTGTTATTACTTCGTCCCAATACATGCAAAAAAGTAGCTGAAGCGAACAAACAAGAAAAGATAAAAACTAAAAAAAGAAAACAAAAACATAACCAAGTTTTTAGAAAAACTTATTAAAAGAAGCAACTCTACCTCTTGAGATTCCGGCGATCCCATTCTTGACAACAGATTCAGTTACTTGGAAAAGGAAGGAGTAGGGTGTAGAAAAGATTACAGATCCCCAAGAAACCACATGGATTATGACAATAAAGAAGTTTTGGCTATTTTTTTAAAATGTCCAACACCCTTGCCTTTACCCTAGCTCTAAATTTGATTGATATGATTGTCGTGCAAATAAAGATGTATAAAATAAATGTAAACTCACCTTCCGTGTGAGCAATACAAAAAAAACATTGAAGGTAAAAATTGTTCACTGAAAACCACGTCATTCTGAAAGACCTATGTAAAGAAGAAATCACAACGTTCGTGATACACTAATTATTTTTATAAATAAGAATAATATCACTAAATGACCTGAGAGATTACGATTTGTACAGAAAAATAGATCTTACCACAAAGATACTGAAAAAACTCCTTTTGAGATTCAAATTGAAATTTCCATGAGTTCCTAAAATATTTTGACTTCTCAACTAGTGTCATCTTCCTTTGAGTATAACAGCTGTCTTTTGATTATAATTTCTTCCAAACGTTTCGTCAACTTTTTCAGAAGTCCTTGTATCTTCGATATTGGATAAAGATTGATGATTTCTGCTTCGCAGATTCCATTTATACTGGTTCAAACAAATCAGGGCTTGCATCGCGCCGGTCAAATGCGAATTTTCGTACGGTGCCGTTTGAGTGTTGTTGAGGATCCAATTCTGTTGAACAGAAAGGAAGAAACCCTTAAAAACACCCGTACACCTTACAAAAATCGGCATTTGGACTTCTGAAGAAGCTCACCACCCGTGTTAGCGAAACTTTAGGAAGAAATTCGAATCAACGACGGCTTTTATACCTGAATCTATACGACACTAGTACACAAACCAATTTATCTGATTGTTCAATAAAAATGTTTAAAAATTTCCTGAAATACGAAAAATACCGAATCCAGGAGAATCTATGCATATAAAATCGTGGCCCGGTTTGTCTGTGTGTGTGTATGTTCGTCTTCTCTTCCAAAACCACTGAACCGATTTCGGAGATCGATACGTCAAATTGTTCAGGAGGTCCAGACGCTGATCTTAGGCGGGGTCACAAGTTGACTTTACCTTTGACCTCTGACATGGATAGTGACCTCACGTCTTTAATTTCAGGTTTGTCTAGATTAGGCTAATTTTCAATGGGTTTGGTTACTAGTATTTTATATAAAATCCGCATCGTTAAAATTAAACAAATAACCATTGCAACTACCGAATATAATATATAACTACAAATTAGATAGAAAGAAGACCTAAACCTGTCAGTGCAAAGGAATTAAAAACACAAGTTGAGACGATGTTAAGCTGCAGCATAATGAAGTTTCCTCCGGTAATGTCGGACAGAATATAATTGTAAATAAAATGGCTACACTAAATGTAGAGAAAATAAGCAGGTTTGCAATATATTGTGATTTGTTTATGTTCGTTATAATTGCCTTCTGCAGAAGATGTTCCTCCAACGTAATTTTTCCATATCGCTGCTAAAGAAACCAGATCGAAGCAAGCGTGTTTCAGGCAATGAAAGATAAGTTTTGTTTTAGGCTAATCTGATTCTCAGAAATAATTTTTGTTCTGATTTCATTTAAATTTGGTGTTTGGTTAATTATGCAATTATTAACTGTGCAACAACACAATAAATGATTAAAATATCGTCACGCGTTTAAATTATAATTGTTTTTTTTTACTTAGATATTGACTTATTTTAATGAATTCGGATATTTTTTGTGGTTTTGTTAGTTTCGTCCCACATATGATCGATAACCCTAATTATACGAACCCATCAAGTGCATTTTTTTAACAAATGTAGTTCAAAGAAAAATATGACAAAGTAAAGAAATATAATATTTCGAAATGAAACTGCTTACAATCCATTTAAAAGAAGTACATAATTTAAACATTTAAACAAAACTGTTTTTGGAAAATAAAATTAACGTAGGTAGATAGATAAGAAATTGAGAAACAGCCAAAATAACTTCGAATAAGAACCCAAAAGAGTGTATTCGTATTTTCGTACATTTATGCTGTGGCAAACGCAACACTGCTTTAAATTTTGAACGATAATTTCCGTCAACAAATTCGAAGGGGCATTATTGCATTTGAATCTTGGCAGATGTTGGATGTTAAATGTCGTCATCAGCACACTGAAATTATTAATTTGAAAATAAAGGAAGAAGGTAAGACATTGAGAGACAATATTTTTACTGTCAAAGAAGAACTGATGCTGGTAATTTAGGCAGAAAATATACAAATATTTTTGAAATCCAATAGAACTTAAATTGTCTGGGCCGTGCTTCTCCGAAGTTCGGACTATCCGAGCCCACAATAATTTTAATAAACTCTACAGTATCCATGTTGTAAGCATCGGGAATCTGATTGCGCTTACAGATCGTTTTGAGTATTACTTTAAATGTAGGTAAGTATCCTATTTTTCTTGTCATGCGATAGGAAATCTCTGAATCAGCTTAATATCGCGTTGAGTACTGAAAAAACGCGATGCTGTGTTTCGGTTATGCAAGGTAGTATCGAGTAGTCGGTGTTGTATTACTTTAAAGCAACAAACTATAAAACATTTTGACAATGATTTTGTAAGACCGGTGGTAAAAAAATTGTTTCTCTCAAATAATTTTCAGATAAATGTACGTAGTTAAGCTCTAGAAAATACAGGGTGCTTCTGTTAACGTAGACGATCCAAAAGTTCATAAATCATATAAAAAGATGAGAGTAAACTTGAATAGAAGAAATTAAAAAAATTGACATTTTTTGATGATCGATAAGGCATTTTTTTCTATTATAATCTAGGGTAATGTCTGAGAGATTATGAGGTACTTAGCAAATACCCTGAACATATTGTTACGCCACTTGTGTTACTACAATGAGTCCGAATGATCGCGATGTTCTAGAACTCCGTATTCCGAACGTTCGATTATCTTCTGGAATATTATCTTACAAATACAAATTCAGTAAGTTCGAATTATATAATTTAATTGATATCCATCATTAAAAAAATCCCAATTTTGTTGATCAAGCCGAAATGTAAAAAATACAAAAACTTATTGAAAATAGCAAACGTTTCATCAAAGTAAAATAAAATTCGCGACATAAAATATTAAAAACCAAGAAGTAAAATTCAACGTATTGACCTAAAATAGTAAAGGTTTTCAAAATCTGAGGCGGTTCAAACAACTACGAAATAATAATAGTAAAAATACTTATTTTCATTAGGATCGATGGTGCAGAAGGGAAAATTTTCGGCAGCCGCCGCACTTTTCGTAAGCACATTGAAAACGTAGATTTTCCAACGTTAGGTACACCAACAATGCCAACTTTTAAATTTGTTCCCACTCTTCCAATAAGAGGTTTTCGTTCGGGTTCTTGTACTTTTTTGGGCGGCATCTTAAGACTGAAAATAAAAATTTAAATTATTAGGGTAAACTTTGCAGAACGGAACACAAAAATTTTTCTGAGATACTTGGGCATGTTATTTAGTAATAATGCGAAAGTGCATGAATATAATCATATGCAAAACACTGCACTATCCGCGAATAATAACAGAAATTATGAAACTGCAACTTAATTTCCACAAAATAGCAACTTTCAATCTGATATCGAAATTGTAACGTATATTTTTTTTAAACTGCGGATTTTTTAAAATCTCGATTTAATGATAAGTTAAATATAAGCAACCAAAGCATAAGCTGCAATTTTAAATTTGCCATCAATTCCGGAATTGGTATTAATGTAATTATCAATAACGCTGCCTCAAGTTTCAGAATGCATACTATAATCTTATAATTATTTAGATTTTCACTAAATGCTTACAAAACATCAATAAATTTATCAGAAATTGGCTTACTTTAATAACGTCGTATACCATCCCTACCATCAACAAATGCAAAAGGTTCAAATTAATCAGACCATAAAATTTTCAAAATTAAAGTAATGTAGGCAATATTTTTCTATAAAAAGTTAAAAACAAAAAAAAATGTATAGGTACTAATTTCAATAATTCGTAATTGCTACTAACGACACGAAATCGAAACTACAAAAAAAGTAAAAAACTTCTTCCTCATAAAAATAAATAAATTAGTCAATAGTCTCCTTTATTTTCGCACTTTATTATAGTTGTTCCTACCAATGTAGGGCATAGAGTAGAAGTCAGTAGAGGAATGCTGGAGTGTCAGCTAAAAATGCAAAAATCCCCCGAACGAAGTGAAAAGAACCAGATAAAAGACAATTCACAATGAAAATAAATCTTCCAAATTAAAAATAAACTAAAACACTAAACATAAAAATTATGTATTGTAACAAATACAGATTGAACATTGATGAATTCGTGATATACGAAAAAATGTTTCCTACAAAAACCATATGAAAAGGATTTTTAGAATAAATCGAAAAACTGATACTCCATAAAAATAAAATCATTATATTGATTGCAAACAGATAAGAACTGTAGTATGAAAGGTAGTCTCAAACGAAATAATTTTTAAGAACTTCAATTAAAAAAGTATAGGTCATTGAGTTCGGCGTAACCCTGAGGAGGGGTTACTGAGGGGAAAAATGTATCTGCAAATAAAGGTATTTTTTTAATGCAAACAATGCAATAGGTATCAGTAATAAAAATTTTTAACATTTTTAACACTTATCAAAAAAATCTGACACAAACAAAATTGATTATTGTTAAGTTTTAATTAATTATTAAATTATTATGGGATAACTACATCACCAACTCAAGAGAGTCTTTAATTATAAAGTCGATAAATTAGTTTACACGCACTCATAAATTCCTTTATTTGTTTTTTTTTAAAGGCAAATCATGAAATCAAGCCTTAGTTCGAAATAGTATTAATCTATTAAATAACAATTTGAATTAGTTTTATAGTGAAATACTTCGGAGCAAGTAAATAATAAACTTTCAACTATAATCGTACTTCAAAATTAGAATTTTATTTGTCTCATTTTATTTTATCCACCACAAAATGTTACGACAGATTTATATCACGGAAGAAACTGGCCACACTTAAGCCAAAAACAAAAAATTTTCGTTAAAACGGAAAATTTACTCAGAAAACTATTGTGTAATTAGAAGTAATAAAAAAGTGTAGTTACAAGAACATTTTAGTAAATATATACTCAAAAAAACTCATAACGTGCTCGTCCAAACTGACCTTTTGGATCAAAATTTCCGGTATCTAAAAATTCATCAAAATCGTCCAATAATTTTTACATTCAACAGACAACATTATTGTGAAAACAGATTTTCTGCTTCATTATGATCCAAGTACTAATTGAAAAAAATTTTTAAATTTAGCAATACGTAACTGGAAATCGAAGCGTCG